>CM059294.1:1800000-1810000 GCA_030340665.1 Neosalanx taihuensis | reverse complement strand
TCTAAAAAGTGTTCGTTTTCTATCTTTTCAGTTACAGCCCCGCCTCTCTTAACATAGGAGTCTATGAGGCTGTTCATGGGTGCTGCGGCCGAATCTTCGCATGTCAAGCTAAAACAATAAATCTGACAGATAAAGTAAAGCAAGTGTGAGCTAGAGGACAAATTTTCCTACGTTTCTATGTATAAATTGTGTCTGTAGTGGTGCATTTGAGGCCATGGTAGTCAAATACGTTTTATTTTTTAAACACAATTCTCTCTCTTCTCCACACTCTAGCGATGACATCACCACTCTACCTCTCAAACATTCTCTCCATTGACACCTATTCATTTTTTTGGTGTGGTTTTTGGCAATTTTGGGGCAAAATTGTTCGCCAAAAGTCTTAGATAAATCATAGCACACATGTCGGGGCCGAGCCGCACGTTTTGATATAACTTTTGTGTATATGCGTCAAAAACTCTGGTAGGTGTTTTGAGCCAAAAAAACGGCGTAAGAATAAGTATAACTAGAAAAAAATTCCTAAAGAAATTTTGAGTGTGCGTGACTCTGGCCCGGGACTCTCCCCCATACATCACTGACACTGTTGAGTAATTTTCACAATATGACTTCTACCATTGCTTAGGTATGTGACTGATCAAGCTTTCAACAGGTGTTCATATGCTGATGCACTAGTAGTAGCGTAAACACTAATTTCAGCAGGATTAAAGACAGCTCCACTTGAGCACACTGCCACAGTTTAAGTTTAAGTAGTAAGCAAGCAGTAAACAATTGGTCACTCTGTGTCAGGTAGCACTTTACATTACAGTTCAGTAGCATAGTAATAGTTTGGTTCTAATTTGATAATAGTGATAAATGCTTTCAAAAACTTAGAGTGTAAAATGACCCAAATACATCCAATGCCAGAATTAGGCCATCAATGGCTATGACTTTGGTATTAGAAATACACCTTTTATCAAAATGATACCGCATTATAAATATCAGATAACATTATAAAGTTATACAGCTGTGTTAAATGTCAAATCAATCCACATGCAATCAAACATGTAACAAATCAGGATTCAGCAATAAGCTAGCACTAGGTCACACAGTTCTGATATCACACTAACAAAAACAGCGCTTTTTATCCAACATTAATTGAGAAAAACACACACGCACATACACATACACACACGCACATACACACGCACACACATATATATATCTATAGATAGATACATATATGTGCATACACACAGGCAGTCTGTACATTAATGACTTAATGATGAACTGTCAATCAAACCATTCAGTGCAATGAATCACTTAGTAGCTGACACACAGGTTCAATCATCTATAAACTACAGGACTCCCCATACAACACTAGCCAATAGTTTGCAAGGTCAACCAGTATCCAGACGATTATGAATGTTTTACAGCAAGCCCCCCCCAACAATTTAAATAGCAATTCATAAAAGACCTGTATTTAATCCCCACTGTTTCTCTATGGAGCGGCAACTCCATTAACTGCCGATCCCGACCTCCCACACACCTCCCCAATATCTTGTTAGATTCCTATGGACCCCACCACATGAACCCTGCCCTCAAACCCCCCCGCACGAGCCCCCCCGCCCCCGCCCCCCGCGAACGCCGATCGCCCCCCCCCCCCTCCGAAAACGACCATAAACGGTCAAAATGCACACAAATACCCCCCCCCCCCACTACCCTCCTTACAACCCTCCACCACCGTCCTGACTGATAAGCACATGAATACATATAAGCCCAAATGTTAAAGAAGTCAAAAACCCACATCTCAGATAGCATGCTAGCAAAACATATGCTGATGCACTAGCAATTAGCTTAAGCGCTAATTTCAGCATTGGTCGCTAATGTTAGCAAACAGCATATCTTTACAGCTAGTTGGAATGTCAGTTGTAAATCCTGACTGATAAGCACATGAATACCTATGAGCCCAAATGTTAAAGAAGTCAAAAACCTACATTTTAGATAGCATGCTAGCGAAAGAGTTGAAAAAAGATGTTCGCTTACCTTAGAGACTTAGAGCCAGAGAGGAAGAGTTGAGTTGGAGTACAGTTTATAAATACACCCGAAACAAAAAGAGCCAATTTGATTCCTCCAGTAAATATCCTCCAATTAAAGTTATTAAAGGTGAAATGAATTAATGTTCGTAAAATAGCCACCGTCATTCGTGGCCACCGTCTCTCCTCTTTCAAGCACGTTGCTAAGTAACGAACTAATAAGTTGCAGCTGGAACTGTCATGGCAGTTCGAAAGACAGAGAAAAGGCTTACAGCACCCCTCGAACAGGAAGGATTTCTGGCCAAACCGTGTTTCCAATCATAAAACCAGGTTAACGTGAAGCCGGCTGAGACCTTCCTGAACGTCTCCATAGGCATTTTGTGTTGAGAAGTGAAGAAATGTGCTCTTAGGAGCAATTCTAAAAAGTGTTCGTTTTCTATCTTTTCAGTTACAGCCCCGCCTCTCTTAACATAGGAGTCTATGAGGCTGTTCATGGGTGCTGCGGCCGAATCTTCGCATGTCAAGCTAAAACAATAAATCTGACAGATAAAGTAAAGCAAGTGTGAGCTAGAGGACACATTTTCCTACGTTTCTATGTATAAATTGTGTCTGTAGTGGTGCATTTGAGGCCATGGTAATCAAATACGTTTTATTTTTTGTACACAATTCTCTCTCTTCTCCACACTCTAGCGATGACATCACCACTCTACCTCTCAAACATTCTCTCCATTGACACCTATTCATTTTTTTGGTGTGGTTTTTGGCAATTTTTGGGCAAAATTGTTCGCCAAAAGTCTTAGATAAATCATAGCACACATGTTGGGGCCGAGCCGCACGTTTTGATGTAACTTTTGTGTATATGCGTCAAAAACTCTGGTAGGTGTTTTGAGCCAAAAAAACGGCGTAAGAATAAGTATAATAACTAGAAAAAAATTCCTAAAGAAATTTTGAGTGTGCGTGACTCTGGCCCGGGACTCTCCCCCATACATCACTGACACTGTTGAGTAATTTTCACAATATGACTTCTACCATTGCTTAGGTATGTGACTGATCAAGCTTTCAACAGGTGTTCATATGCTGATGCACTAGTAGTAGCGTAAACACTAATTTCAGCAGGATTAAAGACAGCTCCACTTGAGCACACTGCCACAGTTTAAGTTTAAGTAGTAAGCAAGCAGTAAACAATTGGTCACTCTGTGTCAGGTAGCACTTTACATTACAGTTCAGTAGCATAGTAATAGTTTGGTTCTAATTTGATAATAGTGATAAATGCTTTCAAAAACTTAGAGTGTAAAATGACCCAAATACATCCAATGCCAGAATTAGGCCATCAATGGCTATGACTTTGGTATTAGAAATACACCTTTTATCAAAATGATACCGCATTATAAATATCAGATAACATTATAAAGTTATACAGCTGTGTTAAATGTCAAATCAATCCACATGCAATCAAACATGTAACAAATCAGGATTCAGCAATAAGCTAGCACTAGGTCACACAGTTCTGATATCACACTAACAAAAACAGTGCTTTTTATCCAACATTAATTGAGAAAAACACACGCACATACACATACACACACGCACATACACACACACACACATATATATATAGATACATATATGTGCATACACACAGGCAGTCTGTACATTAATGACTTAATGATGAACTGTCAATCAAACCATTCAGTGCAATGAATCACTTAGTAGCTGACACACAGGTTCAATCATCTATAAACTACAGGACTCCCCATACAACACTAGCCAATAGTTTGCAAGGTCAACCAGTATCCAGACGATTATGAATGTTTTACAGCAAGCCCCCCCAACAATTTAAATAGCAATTCCTAAAAGACCTGTATTTAATCCCCACTGTTTCTCTATGGAGCGGCAACTCCATTAACTGCCGATCCCGACCTCCCACACACCTCCCCAATATCTTGTTAGATTCCTATGGACCCCACCACATGAACCCTGCCCTCAAACCTCCCCGCACGAGCCCCCCCGCCCCCCCGCGAACGCCGATCGCCCCCCCCCCCCCTCCGAAAACAACCATAAACGGTCAAAATGCACACAAATAACCCTCCCCACAACCCTTCACCACCGTCCTGACTGATAAGCACATGAATACATAAGCCCAAATGTTAAAGAAGTCAAAAACCCACATCTTAGATAGCATGCTAGCAAAACATATGCTGATGCACTAGCAATTAGCTTAGGCGCTAATTTCAGCATTGGTTGCTAATGTTAGCAAACAGCATATCTTTACAGCTAGTTGGAATGTCAGTTGTAAATCCTGACTGATAAGCACATGAATACCTATGAGCCCAAATGTTAAAGAAGTCAAAAACCTACATTTTAGATAGCATGCTAGCGAAAGAGTTGAAAAAAGATGTTCGCTTACCTTAGAGACTTAGAGCCAGAGAGGAAGAGTTGAGTTGGAGTACAGTTTATAAATACACCCGAAACAAAAAGAGCCAATTTGATTCCTCCAGTAAATATCCTCCAATTAAAGTTATTAAATGTGAAATGAATTAATGTTCGTAAAATAGCCACCGTCATTCGTGGCCACCGTCTCTCCTCTTTCAAGCACGTTGCTAAGTAACGAACTAATAAGTTGCAGCTGGAACTGTCATGGCAGTTCGAAAGACAGAGAAAAGGCTTACAGCACCCCTCGAACAGGAAGGATTTCTGGCCAAACCGTGTTTCCAATCATAAAACCAGGTTAACGTGAAGCCGGCTGAGCCCTTCCTGAACGTCTACATAGGCATTTTGTGTTGACAAGTGAAGAAATGTGCTCTTGGGAGCAATTCTAAAAAGTGTTCGTTTTCTATCTTTTCAGTTACAGCCCCGCCTCTCTTAACATAGGAGTCTATGAGGCTGTTCATGGGTGCTGCGGCCGAATCTTCGCATGTCAAGCTAAAACAATAAATCTGACAGATAAAGTAAAGCAAGTGTGAGCTAGAGGACAAATTTTCCTACGTTTCTATGTATAAATTGTGTCTGTAGTGGTGCATTTGAGGCCATGGTAGTCAAATACGTTTTATTTTTTAAACACAATTCTCTCTCTTCTCCACACTCTAGCGATGACATCACCACTCTACCTCTCAAACATTCTCTCCATTGACACCTATTCATTTTTTTGGTGTGGTTTTTGGCAATTTTGGGGCAAAATTGTTCGCCAAAAGTCTTAGATAAATCATAGCACACATGTCGGGGCCGAGCCGCACGTTTTGATATAACTTTTGTGTATATGCGTCAAAAACTCTGGTAGGTGTTTTGAGCCAAAAAAACGGCGTAAGAATAAGTATAACTAGAAAAAAATTCCTAAAGAAATTTTGAGTGTGCGTGACTCTGGCCCGGGACTCTCCCCCATACATCACTGACACTGTTGAGTAATTTTCACAATATGACTTCTACCATTGCTTAGGTATGTGACTGATCAAGCTTTCAACAGGTGTTCATATGCTGATGCACTAGTAGTAGCGTAAACACTAATTTCAGCAGGATTAAAGACAGCTCCACTTGAGCACACTGCCACAGTTTAAGTTTAAGTAGTAAGCAAGCAGTAAACAATTGGTCACTCTGTGTCAGGTAGCACTTTACATTACAGTTCAGTAGCATAGTAATAGTTTGGTTCTAATTTGATAATAGTGATAAATGCTTTCAAAAACTTAGAGTGTAAAATGACCCAAATACATCCAATGCCAGAATTAGGCCATCAATGGCTATGACTTTGGTATTAGAAATACACCTTTTATCAAAATGATACCGCATTATAAATATCAGATAACATTATAGAGTTATACAGCTGTGTTAAATGTCAAATCAATCCACATGCAATCAAACATGTAACAAATCAGGATTCAGCAATAAGCTAGCACTAGGTCACACAGTTCTGATATCACACTAACAAAAACAGTGCTTTTTATCCAACATTAATTGAGAAAAACACACACGCACATACACATACACACACGCACATATATATATAGATAGATACATATATGTGCATACACACAGGCAGTCTGTACATTAATGACTTAATGATGAACTGTCAATCAAACCATTCAGTGCAATGAATCACTTAGTAGCTGACACACAGGTTCAATCATCTATAAACTACAGGACTCCCCATACAACACTAGCCAATAGTTTGCAAGGTCAACCAGTATCCAGACGATTATGAATGTTTTACAGCAAGCCCCCCCAACAATTTAAATAGCAATTCCTAAAAGACCTGTATTTAATCCCCACTGTTTCTCTATGGAGCGGCAACTCCATTAACTGCCGATCCCGACCTCCCACACACCTCCCCAATATCTTGTTAGATTCCTATGGACCCCACCACATGAACCCTGCCCTCAAACCTCCCCGCACGAGCCCCCCCGCCCCCGCCCCCCGCGAACGCCGATCACCCCCCCCCCCCCTCCGAAAACGACCATAAACGGTCAAAATGCACACAAATAACCCCCCCCCCCCACTACCCTCCTTACAACCCTCCACCACCGTCCTGACTGATAAGCACATGAATACATATAAGCCCAAATGTTAAAGAAGTCAAAAACCCACATCTCAGATAGCATGCTAGCAAAACATATGCTGATGCACTAGCAATTAGCTTAAGCGCTAATTTCAGCATTGGTCGCTAATGTTAGCAAACAGCATATCTTTACAGCTAGTTGGAATGTCAGTTGTAAATCCTGACTGGTAAGTACATGAAAACCTATGAGCCCAAATGTTAAAGAAGTCAAAAACCTACATTTTTGATAGGATGCTAGCGAAAGAGTTGAAAAAGATGTTTGCTTACCTTAGAGACTTAGAGCCAGAGAGGAAGAGTTGAGTTGGAGTACAGTTTATAAATACACCCGAAACAAAAAGAACCAATTTGATTCCTCCAGTAAATATCCTCCAATTAAAGTTATTAAATGTGAAATTAATTACTGTTCGTAAAATAGCCACCGTCATTCGTGGCCACCGTCTTTCCTCTTTCAAGCACGTTGCTAAGTAACGAACTTCGCAACTGTTGCAACGGTCATGTCAGTTGAACAGACAGAGAGAAAAGGCTTACAGCACCCCTCGAACAGGAAGGATTTCTGGCCAAACCGTGTTTCCAATCATAAAACCAGGTTAACGTGAAGCCGGCTGAGCCCTTCCTGAACGTCTACATAGGCATTTTGTGTTGACAAGTGAAGAAATGTGCTCTTGGGAGCAATTCTAAAAAGTGTTCGTTTTCTATCTTTTCAGTTACAGCCCCGCCTCTCTTAACATAGGAGTCTATGAGGCTGTTCATGGGTGCTGCGGCCGAATCTTCGCATGTCAAGCTAAAACAATAAATCTGACAGATAAAGTAAAGCAAGTGTGAGCTAGAGGACACATTTTCCTACGTTTCTATGTATAAATTGTGTCTGTAGTGGTGCATTTGAGGCCATGGTAATCAAATACGTTTTATTTTTTGTACACAATTCTCTCTCTTCTCCACACTCTAGCGATGACATCACCACTCTACCTCTCAAACATTCTCTCCATTGACACCTATTCATTTTTTTGGTGTGGTTTTTGGCAATTTTTGGGCAAAATTGTTCGCCAAAAGTCTTAGCACACATGTCGGGGCCGAGCCGCACGTTTTGATATAACTTTTGTGTATATGCGTCAAAAACTCTGGTAGGTGTTTTGAGCCAAAAAACGGCGTAAGAATAAGCAGAATAATAAACGCTAGTAATAACATAGTGTGCGCCTTGCAGCACGCACACAATAATAATAATAAACGCTAGTAATAACATAGTGTGCGCCTTGCAGCACGCACACAATAATAATAAACGCTAGTAATAACATAGTGTGCGCCTTGCAGCACGCACACAATAAAACCTGTGGTTAGAGCAACCCTTCTCTGGGCTTCACTTCACAGGGCTTCATAGAGATTCATAGGTATTCATAAGGCTTTATAGAGATTCATTAGGATTCGTAGGGCTTAATAGGGCTTCACCGAGATTCATCGAGCTTCATAAGGCTTCACAGGGATTCATAGTTCCATGTGATGCTTTGTGAGTGACTCATTATGTAAAAACATGTTGTACTGTTCCAGAGCTAGTGTCACACATCTGATCACAAGAGGAAGTGATCACAGAGACAATTCCTCAGCAAAGTGTTTCCATGCGTAATGTTCTGCTTCACTAATAACAAGCACAACCCTTTATCAGAAGAAAAAAAAAGAAAAAAGAAAAAATCAACAGATGGGTAGAAAATAACGGACACATGGTATTTAGCTAAGTGGATGTTTAATAAGTTCAGAACAAACCAAAACATTTCAACTCTATTGCATTCAGTCAGCAAGGTGGTGAGTCACTAATTCACTCCTCATTGAGAACATGTTTGTGAGCTTTATTCGACCTACAGCAGAATGACAGCAAGCTAGTTTCCTCCGGAACATTCTTACACCTGAATTGATCATAAACACGCTTACGAGAACCTGTTCCACGGTTTCATTTGTGAAACAGATCGAGAGGAAATGATGAAATGATGAATCGCCTCCAATCACACGACATCAGCAGTCTCCCGCTGTGTCTGCAGGACACGCTGCATCTCCAACTGCACCGTCTCCCGTCAAACACGCTTCACAGGCATTAACTGTCCAAACACCACACAACCTCTGGTCCTTAATGATCCGCTGCTCAGTGTCGTGGATTTGGCTGAAACCTTCTGCTAGACCAGGGGGAGGCAACCCTGGTCCTCAAGATCCACTGTCCTGAAGGTTTTAGATGTTTCCCTGCTCCAGCACTCCTGATTCTAATGACTGGGATGTTATCAAGCTCTGTGGAAGGCTCATAATGACCCCGTCATTAGAATCAGGTGTGCTGGAGCAGAGAAACATCTAGAACCTTCAGGACAGTGGATCTTGAGGAGCAGGGGTTTCTACCCCTGTGTTCGATGAATAAACTCCCTTCCAGCCTCACAGGGCCTGCGTCGCCGCAGTGAGGACAGAAGTTCTGGTCCGATGATGTAGGTGGCTTTCCTGTCATAGTGCGCCGAGATGAAGATCTGCTCAATTCGGTTTTGGTTGCGGTTGAACTTCACCAGAACGCGATCCATGTTGCTGAGCAGGTTGCTCCTGTTGTAGTAGCGCTTGACGTTGTCGGGCAGATCCTCGGCGCCCGGGGAGTGGAGGTTCCCTATGGTGTAGTAGGACATGAGGTTCCTGTGGGGGAGAGATGGGCCATGAGAGATGAGGTAGGAGATGAGAGGTGGGAGATGAGAGGAAGGAGATGAGAGGAAGGAGATGAAAGGTGGGAGATAACAGATGTGGGAGATGAGAGGTAGGAGATGAGAGGAAGGAGATGAGAGGTGGGAGATGAGAGGAAGGAGATGAGAGGTGGGAGATGAGAGGAGGGAGATGAGAGGTGGGAGATGAGAGGAGGGAGATGAGAGGTGGGAGATGAGAGGAGGGAGATGAGAGGTGGGAGATGAGAGGAAGGAGATGAGAGGAAGGAGATGAGAGGTGGGAGATGAGAGGAGGGAGATGAGAGGAAGGAGATGAGAGGTGGGAGATGAGAGGAGGGAGATGAGAGGTGGGAGATGAGAGGAGGGAGATGAGAGGTGGGAGATGAGAGGAGGGAGATGAGAGGTGGGAGATGAGAGGAGGGAGATGAGAGGTGGGAGATGAGAGGAAGGAGATGAGAGGAAGGAGATGAGAGGTGGGAGATAACAGATGTGGGAGATGAGAGGTAGGAGATGAGAGGAAGGAGATGAGAGGTGGGAGATGAGAGGAGGGAGATGAGAGGTGGGAGATGAGAGGAGGGAGATGAGAGGTGGGAGATGAGAGGAAGGAGATGAGAGGAGGGAGATGAGAGGAGGGAGATGAGAGGTAGGAGATGAGAGGAGGGAGATAACAGATGTGGGAGATGAGAGTCTGAATGTGGACGAGGAAAAGATGAAAGGAGGGAGGATGAAGTATTAGAGAGACTCACAAGAGGCTCACGAAGAAATAACAA
>CM059294.1:1777500-1795000 GCA_030340665.1 Neosalanx taihuensis | reverse complement strand
TGTAATCTAATATTATAACTTCGGCCTTGAAGTTGTTTATCAAAATTCAGCTTTCCATCTTCAGTCTAATGAGGGTGTGCCTGCCAATGGAACAGGCTATTGTAATCTCACATATACATTTATTCCTGTTAGAAATTATCGAAATGGTGTTTTTGAAAGGGTGTTCTTCCTGTTTTCATCCTTTTTCTATATTACTGTTCTGCCTGTACAGAAAAGGAAGTTGTCAATGTAAAAGCCCTGAACTTTCTTATTAACATCTACATGCAGGATGTTCTATGAGGTATATTACCCTGGTTATTAATAATAAAAAAGCAAGTAAAAAACACAAACAAATTATGTCTGTAACTTTATTGTATACAGATCTTTTTCAAAATGCTGTAACAAAAAAGCACGGGTGGGTGGAAGGTTCTCTGTGTTTGATGTTCTCTACCATCTAACATCCACACAACTGCAGCAGGACATCTTGCGTTTCAGCCACTGGAGGAACCTGCCAATCACAAGAAATGCACATCAAATGCAATTAATAACTACTATGAAATCCAGGTATGCATTCTCACATTGTTACACTGAGGGTCTTGCTGTCTGTACCCACATTCTACTCCCCCCTTCATTTAGTCTTTCATCTGTCCTCACCTCTTTCCCATGTTCTTCTCTTTCTTCTCCACCCAGGCTTCCCGCACAGCCTTGGCCTTCTTTCTGCCTTTGCCAAGGTTCTTTGTTGTGAACTTCAGAAAGCAGAACACATGCTTACATGGAAGAATCAGTGAGCTGGGAAATACAATAATTGCCTATGAGGATAATGACCCACCTGCATAAGAACACCCAGATCCTTAATCTCCTGCTCCATCTCATCCAGCATCTCCAGAGTGAACTCTGAAATGGAGGCTGCCTCGATGATATTATAGGCCGCTTCCAAGTCTTTGTCCGCCTGAAGATACCACGCAGGGACTGCAGTGGTGGACGTAGAGGGCTCAGAGCGATCCTAGGGAGACATAGTCACAAGATAAGACGTAACCTTATTGCATGAGGTAGCTGGGATTTTTCTATGGGCTCTTTAGGATGAGAATCAACAAAGTTAATCAGGATAGTGCCATTCCATACCTTGAATCAAATGACAGCTGGTTAAATGAACATGTACAGTCTCTGTACTTAATACTTACAAGGGCTCTGGAGGCCATGTCCAGATCCTCTGTCTCCTTGTCCAGATCATCCAGCTCTTTCAGAGTGAAATCTGAAGAGGGTGGCGCATTGATGAGGTTGAACACCGCTCCCAAATGTTCAACAACCTGAGGAAGGGAGTTGGAGGGGAGAAGGTCCTGGGTGTTGCCATCCATCACACCATTCTAAGGAGAACAAGATTCAAGTCACATTTGCAGGAACTGGGCACAGGTGAACATTTGAAGATCCATATGATGAGCGGAAAATATGATTCAGCACTAACAGAAAAACAGGACAATTAGTTGAGCTTTTCCCCCAACACATACCAGGGGTTCATCCAGAGGGCGTTTCTCCTGGTCTTCAGGCTCCCCGTCAGACTGTGGGTCAGATGGTAACATATTGTTCACACAATCTATCCTAGAATGGGAATATACCTTGATGATTTTGATGCACAAACTAACCAGAAAGTCCTCAGGATTAAATGACTGGAGAGACAGATTGACCAGGTTTCTGAAATCCTTCAGTTTAACCTCTTACAATAAAGACGGTGTCATTTAACTGGTATTTTACCATGTTTGACAATTAACCGTTTAAGTTGAAGCTGAAATAAGGATCTTATAGTTTTGGTGTTATTCCTTTCACCTCTCACTGTACACAAACTGCTGACCTGAAAATCTTTCTTCTCAAAGGACCACAGAGAACGATGATCCCCAGCGCTCATTTCCTCTGGTTTGACAGTGGTCGTGTCATGGTCAACTCCCTACAACAGAGACAGTCACTCAGAGGTACTTGACTTGAGAAGTATTGGTTACACACGTAATCTTTTAAAATGTAATTTCATCCACGAAGCCAAATCATAGAAAAATATATTTGTATAATCAGATATCCGGCCATGTGTAAACAAGGCCTATGTGTCAGACAGATTGTTAGTTTTCATCAATCCAGTCTCTGAAAACCACTGCATTAGGTTAAGGCCCATAACATTGCTGATTAGAAAGTGTTGTTAGTGAGGAGCTGACCTGACTGGGAGAGTCTAGTTTGGACATGTTGTCCTCCATAGGCTCACAATGATGGGCTGGGAAGAGAGAGAGAATTAGTAACTTGTGTGACTGCAGCTGTTGAAGTTTGATTTACAGGCCTTATGTGAACTGAGTATTGCGTCTCTTTTTACTGATCTGGCTTGTCCTAACCATGTACAATAAGAAAACCGCTTCTGAAAACTATCTTATTGAATTTTGAATGTGAAGGACATTTTCTTAGTTGTGCTGCCATGACATTGACGGTAACTGCTTAACGGTTATACTGCATAAGCACACGTGGAAGATGACACTATTATATTGATCCTGAGAATTACTCACCGAAAAGCACCAGATTAGTTGATTATCTTGATAAAGATGTTAATGTTCAGAGAGAGTGTACTGTTCAGTAGCTTGCTCAGACGAAATGAGATGTATCTCTGTAAAGTTACATTTAAGTAGGAATCTACATTATTACATCATAATGAATCAGAATCAGAATCAGAATCGGAATCAGAATCAGAATGGGGTTTAGAATCCTATTGTGTATTTACTATACCTATACTATGTATTTACTATTACCATGTCCTAAATGCACTGCTGCCAGCCTATTTTAGTCCTATAATATAGAATGAGGCTCTATCTGTTAGGGCCAACCCCAGTTCTCTGTTTTACCACTTCACCTTAGTATTACCCCTTGCACTTACCCCTCGAAACTAACCTGGGATTAGTTTAAATCACGTTAGGTTGCATACATATAGGGGAAAAAACGGAGCAAAACATTTCAGAAATCTGTGGTCTGTCCACCATAATAATATGGGGTCAGCTTGGTCACCTAAATGAGACCAAATCGTTACATTTTTGCATCGTTACTGACAATCCCTGTCAGTGAAGCTTTTAGAAATGAGTTTATTTCGGGGTGCTGGAGCAGGGAAACATCTAAACCCCCCCCCCCCCCCCCCCCCCAATGGGATGTGACATGAGCACTAATGTGACACTGACACAGTTGTCTGATATTCGTAAAACGCTAGTTTCCAGCGTCCCTTTAGGGACTGGATGAAAACTATGTAACGGATTAAGGAATTATTTTCAATAGACATTAAACAGACATCCTCTCCCAAACGTGAAGATTTGTAGTCCAGTTATTGATGAAGTTTTGGGGTTGGGAAAATAAGCAAAAATCAATAATAAATATACATTTTTGAGATTACAATAGGGTGTGCTATTGCCAAGGCAGGCACACCCTAAGCATGCATTACTGTATAACATATACAGAACTATCAGTTGTACAATTTACTATCAGTTGTACAAAAAAGTACCCCCAGACACCCAACATTTTCCTCAGAAATTGTACCCCCTCGAGTGTAGAGGATTAGATTAGATATACTGTATTAATCCCACAACAGGGAAATGTACTTGCTACAGCAGCATAAATAAAAGTAGAAAAGGCAAAACAAATACAGATAATAAACAGAATGAATTAAAATACAATAAAATCAAATACAGATAAAGGCATGAGCAGAGACTACAACATGATGAGGTGGTGCAGGTGTTATAGAGTCTAACGGCAGCCAGGATGAAGGATCTGTGGAACCTCTTCGTCCTACACTGTGGGTGTAGCAGTCTGCTGCTGAAGGAGCTGCTGCTGAAGGAGCTGCTGCTGAAGGAGCTGCTCAGGGACCCCACAGTGTCCTGTAGGGGGTGAGAGGTGTTGTCCATGATGGACGTCAGCTTTACTAACATCCTCCTCTCACCCACTTCCTCTATGGAGTCCAGAGGACAGTCCAGGACAGAGCTCGCTCCTCTAATAAGTCTGTTGAGCCTGCTCCTGTCTCTGTCCATGCTGCCCCCTCTCCAGCAGACCACAGCATAAAAGATGACCGAGGCCACCACAGAGTCATAGAAGGTCCTGAGGAGAGCACTGCACACTCCGAAGAACCTCAGTCTCCTCAGCAGGTGGAGACGACTCTGGCCCTTCTTGTAAAGTGCAAGAGGTGCAAGAAGTTACCAGAGATTAATCACTTGAAAGTCAACTTTATTAGCATCAAAGAAGCTATTAGAAAAGGGAAATGCGTTGGAGGGGGATTTTAAAAGCATCCCTGACTAAATGAAACATACATTATTATATATATTATATAACCTTGAATTTGCTTAGCAACATTCAGCTTCTCCATCCTCAGTCTAATGTATACATATTTTAAATCTCCTTAATGGTTGTCCTATTGAAGAGAAAGCAACACCCCCACTGTCAACACTACTTCCAATGCAATAAAGTCAACCAATAAACTCGAAAACAAAGAATATTACCCAAGCACTATAAAAAAGAGAAACAGAAAAAAAGGAATAAATAAAGCAATAAAGTCAGACCGAAATCAGGCTCATATATTACAATCCCTAAAATCCCACAGGATTGGACTGTAACAATGAAAATGTGTGTGCAGCCGTCCACTCTTGCTACTGTAGTTTTAGTTCATCGCCAAACAAAGAGATGAAGCAGGTCTTTCCTGTCTGGGATCCGAGATGGCAGGCTGATTATATCTCTTTTATTACAGCCTGGAAGTAGACAGAAGTCCGGAGTGGATATATAGGTATTACTGCTGCGGAGTGCTGCGGTCTCCTGCATGCTGGAGAGAGGGGTGTGTGTGTGTGTGTGTGTGTGGGGGGGGGGGGGGGGGGGGGGGAATCTGATGAGCGCCGCGGGACGCCGGGGGCCACGACTCCAGTCAGCCGTATCTGATGGGGCTCTTCTTCCTGAAATTGACTCGAAACACAGCTTGATGGAAATTGACCCAATTGCGAGTGAAACACGCAACATAAACGCACTTCTGACTTCATGGCTCGTTTTTTTCCAGCTGGGTTGTCGTGGCGACCTTTCCTTCTGCGCAGGATGTGACCATGCACAGCCGGATGAACACAGTCACAGAATGGAATGCCCTTTACCCTTCTGAGGATGATAAGCGTAAATATAAAGTCTAACTGTCATAGTGACCCTACAGGGCCTAGTCACCAAAGTGGACCAAATAAGGGGAGTTTCTTACCCTCAGTCAGACCCCAAAATGTGACTCAAACGTGATGATTTTTAAAATCGTGTTGTAATAAAGGAAAGATGTTTCTAGTATTCTGAAGTTCAGTCATAAAGATCATCCTCTGGTACATGGAAAGTAACTGACTTCTCATTTCACAGTGTGTGTTATTCATCCATAACCTCATAAATCCAGTCTAGCAATTCTTATACAATTATTAATGTATTCAATGTATAGGAACAAGAACAGGTCTGGGTCCTGCTCAACACCCCCCCCCCAGGTCTCTGCTCAACACCCCCCAGGTCTGGGTCCTGCTCAACACCCCTCAGGTCTCTGCTCAACACCCCCCAGGTCTCTGGTCAACACCCCCCAGGTCTGCTCAACACCCCCCCAGGTCTGCTCAACACCCCCCAGGTCTCTGCTCAACACCCCCCAGGTCTCTGGTCAACACCCCCCAGGTCTGCTCAACACCCCCCCAGGTCTGCTCAACACCCCCCAGGTCTCTGCTCAACACCCCCCAGGTCTCTGCTCAACACCCCCCAGGTCTGCTCAACACCCCCCAGGTCTCTGCTCAACACCCCCCAGGTCTCTGCTCAACACCCCCCAGGTCTGCTCAACACCCCCCCAGGTCTGCTCAACACCCCCCAGGTCTCTGCTCAACACCCCCCAGGTCTCTGCTCAACACCCCCCAGGTCTCTGCTCAACACCCCCCAGGTCTCTGCTCAACACCCCCCCAGGTCTGCTCAACACCCCCCAGGTCTCTGCTCAACACCCCCCAGGTCTCTGCTCAACACCCCCCAGGTCTCTGCTCAACACCCCCCAGGTCTGCTCAACACCCCCCAGGTCTGCTCAACACCCCCCAGGTCTGCTCAACACCCCCCAGGTCTCTGCTCAACACCCCCCAGGTCTGCTCAACACCCCCCAGGTCTCTGCTCAACACCCCCCAGGTCTGCTCAACACCCCCCAGGTCTCTGCTCAACACCCCCCAGGTCTGCTCAACACCCCCCAGGTCTCTGCTCAACACCCCCCAGGTCTCTGCTCAACACCCCCCAGGTCTCTGCTCAACACCCCTCAGGTCTCTGCTCAACACCCCCCAGGTCTCTGCTCAACACCCCTCAGGTCTCTGCTCAACACCCCCCAGGTCTCTGCTCAACACCCCTCAGGTCTCTGCTCAACACCCCCCCAGGTCTGCTCAACAACCCACACACACACACACACACACACACTCTCACACATACTCACACTCTCTCTCACACACACACTCATGCTGATCAGGCATGGTGGCTTTTTTACATATTCAGTTCACACATTATACAGATTGGGATGAAATACATTCAGATATATCAGGCTATTAAAAATCTTTGCATCAGCAGTGACTTTTAAAGAAGTGAGGGAAATTGGAGATAAAACTGGGTTGTTTCAGTCCCTCTTGCTCAATCAAATTCTGCAAACTTAATGATGTAAGAATTCCATCAACACTTGGCCACCCTTCCCCACCAGCTCTTTCAACACATTCCACGCATTTTCAAAGATCAGATTAAGCGAATAAGTGATAAAGTGTTTTTTAAAGTGTAAAAAAGTGTGATTTAAATGTCTGCTGCGGGGAATGCAGCCATTTGTTTCCAGAAGCCACCTTGTCTTTGAACTGAAGCTCGGCCAAAACAGAACTAGAAGCAGAGAGAATAGAGGACGAAAGGAGAAACTCTGTGTGTGTGTGCGTGTGTGTGAGCGTTATTTACGGGATATTAGTAAATATAGGGTGCCTCGGGTGTTGGAAAGCACAGGCTCCGGAGCCTATCTCTGCGCCCGGCTGATCTGGGAGAGATAAGGAGATGGGGGAGTGAGGAGAGGGAGGGCGGGGGGGTTGTACACTCACACACGGAAATAAAAGAAAAAGAGAGACGACAGGCCTTCCTGTTCCTGACCTCTGGGAGGGAGGGAGGGAGGGAGGGGGATGGAGAGGGAGGGAGGGAGGGAGGGAGGGAGGGAGAGGGATGGAGAGGGAGGGAGGGAGGGAGGGAGGGAGAGCAGGGTCTCTCTTTTCACTTGTTTTCTCCACATGACTCAGCCAGTACACCCTCCAACTCAGGAAATCAAAATCTGCCTGGATGAGACAACAATAAGCTGCAAACAATATGAACCAGAAGCCAGGAAGGGGTGGGGTGTGTGTATGTGGGGGGTTCTTCAGGTGTGGAGTGGGTGTGTGTTTGGTGTGTCTCTGCGTGAGCGTGTCTGTGTGTGAGAACGCTTGTATGGATCTCTGTGTGTGCAAGAATGTGTGTGCGCGTTCCCATAGATTTGTCTGACTTAGCAAAACACATTTTACATCAACGTTATCTCACATATTGCCTTTTTTTCTGTCGGTCTTTTGTATTTCTGCAGCGTAGGTTGAGCCTTATCATTTTGTGTTATTGTGAAGCATTTTGGCTTTTTCACATATGTTATTTGTGCTTCCGACTTTGCCCTGTCCCATCCAGAGGACTGTGGATGATGGCTAGGAAAGTGCTGTCCCCAAATCTCACCCTCCTGTTCTCCACCTGTCTGCTTCAAACTAGTCTGGGCGATGTTCCAGCACATTCCCACTGTGAGAGAAGGAGTGGGGAGGTGAAGATGATAAAAGACTTCTGTGAGCAAAAAAGTCGAGCCTTGCTTGTTTATTGAGGGAACATAATGTACTACAAATTCCACCTCCACTTCTAGGATCTCAGATAACATTTTATCCAATTCAGTTGCACTTTCTCCTCTGATTAAAAGGCACTCACGACCAAACTATTCTGCAGCTTGCAGTGCGTCCCTCTGCTTCTCCCTCCTTCCCTCTCTTTCTCACCCTCCTTCTTCCCTCCTCTCTCCCTCATCTCTGTCGACAGCAGATGCATTCTCTCGCTCCTCTTCGTCTATCTCTTATCGGCGCCACCATTCCATTTCTCCTTCTCATCTGTTGTGCTCCACCAAACCAACACACCGAGTGCAGCTGGACATTATTACAGATGAAGTGCATTTTTCATCAGTGTCGTTTGCATCAACTAAAAGTTCCTTCTGAGAGTCCAGTAGAGCACTGTGTTCTAGCAGGCTTTGGGCTGTTGATAAGATGGAGGGCAGGCTTGATTTACTTACAATTAAATGTTGTGTTGTTGATAGTGTGTCTGTCTGGATGGTTTCCATCCCATAATTTGTCTCCTGATTCAGGTATTCATTCAAAGCAAACAGCCTGTAGGAAGGTGTGGACTGGCTAGGCCCTTTTTGGGGTCTAATATTATGTCTCCTTGTCATCCAGGGATTCTGTAATGTCCAGTGTGGTTTGAATATCTCTTTCTCTGTGTCACTTTCTTACTCGTCGCTTTCCTCTATCTCGTAGTTGTGTCTCTTGACCACCTCTTAAAGCAGGGTTGTCAAACTCCAGTCCTCAAGGGCCGCTGTCCCGAAGGTTCTAGACGTTTCCCTGGCTCCGGCAGCACCTGATTCTAATGAAGGGTCGTGGAGGTGGAGGTGTGCTGGAGCAGGGAAACAGCTAAAACTGTCAGGACAGTGGGCCCTCGAGGACCGGAGTTCGACACCTGTGTCTTGAAGTATTGTTTTCAAGTGGGGTCAGATCCCTCCACATCTCTGTGTGTGTGTTTGATTTGATCTGGCAGACGGGCACAGGTGGCCCTGCCTGGCACAGGAGAAGCGCTCACACAGGAGACACTAAAGGAAACAGACTGCTTGGTATTCATCCATATTATATTCATGCATGATTGAAGGGAGAGGGACGGAGGGAGGGAGGGAGGGAGGGATGAATAAAGAGGGAGAGGAGTGAGTTTAGAAGTCCCTCTGCTCTCAGCTCTGCTTGTATCTGAATTATTGCACTGACCTCCTGAATGTAAACACACTAGATCTGGTTTAGGACA
This sequence comes from Neosalanx taihuensis, assembly GCA_030340665.1. Taxonomy (NCBI): domain Eukaryota; kingdom Metazoa; phylum Chordata; class Actinopteri; order Osmeriformes; family Salangidae; genus Neosalanx; species Neosalanx taihuensis. The sequence continues at coordinate 1,785,916 of CM059294.1, read as the reverse complement.
TCAGGAGGCTGACAACAGCACAGGGATGAACCAGATCACATGATCAGCTGTCAGGATTCTACAGCCTCAACACTCCAGATCCAAGATGAAAGAGAGAGAGAGAGAGAGAGAGAGAGAGAGAGAGAGAGAGAGAGAGAGAGAGGATGGGTAAATAGAGAGAGAAAGAGAGAGGGAGAGAGAGATGGGCAAATAGAGAAAGAGAGAGGGAGAGAGAGATAGGTAAATAGAGAGGGAGAGAGAGAGGGAGGGAGAGAGGGAGAGAGAGATAGGTAAATAGAGAGGGAGAGAGAGGGAGGGAGAGAGGGAGAGAGAGATAGGTAAATAGAGAGAGAGAGATACACACACACCAAAAGATACAGTGGATCCAATATTGATCTGCTTCCAACTGACAATGAATTCACATAAACATCCAGATGAATATATTTCGTTCATGCGTGTTAAAGAGTTCTAAATTGCACCGAAGGTGAGCCAAAGTTAACTGTCAGGATCGTTTTCCCAAATTGCCTTTTCAGCATACCCACTTTATGAAATCGATGGTCTGAACGAGAAGCAATTAATTGGCTTTATGGCTCTGTGAGAAACAGCAGCATCCATACTCTTCTTAACACCATCATGGTCCAGATACACACACACATACACACGCACGCACACATACACACACGGACGCACACGTACACACGCACACACTTGAACACACCCACACACTTTAATGAGCATGTGTATGTGAAAATGAGTGTGTGTGTGTGAGTGATTATCCGCGTGAATAGTGTGTGTGAGTGATTGTGTGTTTCTAGAGTGTGTGCTGGATGTGTGTGTGTGTGGATGTTTTAAATCTCTCAGAAGTCATTCCTAAAATGACGTTTCATTTCTGCTGTGGGCAGGCCAGCTGTTAGATAGCTATGCAACACCAGGTGTAAACACTGAGGTTAGGGGAGAGCAGGGGAGGGTGGGGGAGGCTAGGGGAGGAGGCTGGGGGACAGGGCACACAGGCCAGGCCTACACAGATGGCTGGGTCCTCTGGACGGGGGTGGGGGATGGGGGCTGGTGAGGCTGGTGCAGTCCCTAATAAGCCTGGTGGAACATTTGGGCAGGACTGCATACTGTTTTATTGTTCTTCTTCAAACTAGCAACAACCTTCTGGACAAAGAGAGAGAGAGATGAAGGAGAGGGAGGGAGAGAGATGAAGGAGAGGGAGGGAGAGAGATGAAGGAGAGGGAGGGAGAGAGATGAAGGAGAGGGAGGGAGAGAGATGAAGGAGAGGGAGGGAGAGAGATGAAGGAGAGAGAGAGAGAGAGATGAAGGAGAGGGAGGGAGAGAGATGAAGGAGAGGGAGGGAGAGAGATGAAGGAGAGGGAGGGAGAGGGATGAAGGAGAGGGAGGGAGAGAGATGAAGGAGAGGGAGGGAGAGAGATGAAGGAGAGGGAGGGAGAGAGATGAAGGAGAGGGAGGGAGAGAGATGAAGGAGAGAGAGAGAGAGAGATGAAGGAGAGGGAGGGAGAGAGATGAAGGAGAGGGAGGGAGAGAGATGAAGGAGAGGGAGGGAGAGGGATGAAGGAGAGGGAGGGAGAGAGATGAAGGAGAGGGAGGGAGAGAGATGAAGGAGAGGGAGGGAGAGAGATGAAGGAGAGGGAGGGAGGGAGATGAAGGAGAGGGAGGGAGATGGAATCTGGGGAGATGGGGGGAGACAGAGACAGCTAGAAGGGCAGAGAGGTGAACGAAAACTTGAGAGAGAATGAGGCGAAAGAGAGAGAGAAAAAGAAAGAGAGATGAGAGCCACGACACAGAAAACAGAATCAGAGCCACAGGAAGGAGAACCAGAGGACAAAGTGCTGACTCGACCCAAATGGTTTAGATGAAAGTGTAGTCATGGTGGATGATGGTTTAGATGATCAGGTAGTCATGGTGGATGATGGTTTAGATGATAGGTAGTCATGGTGGATGATGGTTTAGATGATAGGTAGTCATGGTGGATGATGGTTTAGATGATCAGGTAGTCATGGTGGATGATGGTTTAGATGATCAGGTAGTCATGGTGGATGATGGTTTAGATGATCAGGTAGTCATGGTGGATGATGGTTTAGATGATCAGGTAGTCATGGTGGATGATGGTTTAGATGATCAGGTAGTCATGGTGGATGATGGTTTAGATGATCAGGTAGTCATGGTGGATGATGGTTTAGATGATCAGGTAGTCATGGTGGATGATGGTTTAGATGATTATGTAGTCATGGTGGATGATGGTTTAGATGATAGGTAGTCATGGTGGATGATGGTTTAGATGATCAGGTAGTCATGGTGGATGATGGTTTAGATGATCAGGTAGTCATGGTGGATGATGGTTTAGATGATTATGTAGTCATGGTGGATGATGGTTTAGATGATCAGGTAGTCATGGTGGATGATGGTTTAGATGATCAGGTAGTCATGGTGGATGATGGTTTAGATGATCAGGTAGTCATGGTGGATGATGGTTTAGATGATCAGGTAGTCATGGTGGATGATGGTTTAGATGATCAGGTAGTCATGGTGGATGATGGTTTAGATGATCAGGTAGTCATGGTGGATGATGGTTTAGATGATCAGGTAGTCATGGTGGATGATGGTTTAGATGATCAGGTAGTCATGGTGGATGATGGTTTAGATGATAGGTAGTCATGGTGGATGATGGTTAGATGATCAGGTAGTCATGGTGGATGATGGTTTAGATGATAGGTAGTCATGGTGGATGATGGTTTAGATGAAGGTCTCACAGTGTTTCCCTCAGACTCACAGCTTCATCTAGACTAAAGCAAACAACATTGTAAGCCTGAGAGAGAATAATGATCCAGGATAAACAGACCTAAAGCCCCAACATGGCTGCCTGCCAGACTATCTGCCAGGCACAAGGACCACTGATGATCTACCAAGCCCTCCAGGGACCAATAGGAAACCAGCTTCACAGGAACATGGATACTGATTGGTTCATGGATCTAGTGTTCTAATTTAACACTCCTGCTGGTTTACTGACCGGGAGTTTTCTCTCATTCTGATGTTTGAGTAATAACCTTTGAACTTTGAACAATGTCAACACCGGGAAACTTTCAGAGAAAGAGCGAGGAAGTGTGAGAGAGAAAGTGAGAGAGCCATGTTTGTTTGTGTGGCACTTATGCCACACACACACACCCACACCCACACACACACACACACACACACACACACACACACACACACACACACACACACACACACACACACACACACACAAATGCAGTGTGTGCAAAATGTGCAATGTGTACTCGCACACAAACTCACGCATCAAAAGTCAATAGCTCAATCTTAATGTAATATTGAGAGCCACTGGCTTGGCGTTGCAGGATGATGGAGAGATGATCTGGGCAAGATAACCACGACACCTTCACTCAGGGAGCTACAGGCTTGAGGGGAGAACGGCTAATGTGTTTACAGGAAGGAAACTAGGACCAAGTCCAGAACAGAACACTCACTCTCTCTTTTTCTCTATCTCCCTCTATTTCTCTTTCACCCCTGTCTCTCTCTCTCTCCCTCCCCTCTCTCTCTCCCTCCCTCACTCCCTCCCCTCCTCTCTCTCCATCCCCCTCCCTCTCTCTCTGTCTGTCTATCTCCTCTCTCTCCCCCTCTCCCCCCCCTCTCTCTCTATCTCTCCCTGTCAACACTTCCCAGCATGCCTTCTTCTCTGGATGATCCCAGGATGGCAGCAGTGGCACCAGAGGACCAGTTAAAGCAGCAGCAGTCTGGAGATGAGTTCTCCTCAGTCGGTCATGTCGATTAAGATGTGAACTTGTACAATTCCAGCAGTTCCCCATTCAGCTGCAGGGCCTTATCTTAAATTAAAAAAAGGCCCCCCTCTCTCTCACTGGCTTTGAAGTTTTTCTAAGCCACTCAAATAGTTCCAATTCGGAGTCTGTGGAAGCTGCTGAAAGCTCTGATTTCCTGGGTCGACTGTGCCTGTCACTTTGTGTTTCGTGACGGATGATCTAAAGTGGAAAATAGGACGACATTGCCTCTGCAGCAGCCTGGCCCCGCCCCCCAAAGGCTAGCTGGCACGCCATTGGCCGGTCTGGGAAACACGCAAAAGACGGAGCAGTTGGAGGTCAGAGGTCAGAGGTTATCTACCCTGGAAGGGTAGCAGTTTATGATGTAGAGACCCTGTCTCTCTGAAGCTTGACTCATGACCCCTGACCTCTCTGTCTCACTGCAGCCTGACCCCTGACCTCTCTGTCTCACTGCAGCCTGACCCCTGACCCCTGACCTCCCTGTCTCTCTGAAGCTTGACTCATGATCCCTGACCTCTCTGTCTCACTGCAGCCTGACCCCTGACCTCTCTGTCTCACTGCAGCCTGACCCCTGACCCCTGACCTCCCTGTCTCTCTGAAGCTTGACTCATGATCCCTGACCTCTCTGTCTCACTGCAGCCTGACCCCTGACCTCTCTGTCTCACTGCAGCCTGACCCTTGACCTCTCTGTCTCACTGCAGCCTGACCCCTGACCTCCCTGTCTCACTGCAGCCTGACCCCTGACCTCCCTGTCTCACTGCAGCCTGACCCCTGACCTCTCTCATCGTCTGTAGTGTACATATGATATTTGAGGGTCAATAAGATTTCAATACAACACATATTTTCACCTTTAATATTTCATTATATGTGTTTTATTTTGTGTCACAACTATTTGTATTAGTATTATATGTTTTTTTCTGTTTTTTTTTCTTTTCTATTACCAGTATAAGTGTATGATACTTGATTCATCCAGTTTTTTAAATCTCAGATGGTTTTGGCAGCCATATTCCCTGGTTCAAGCCAACAAAGCATTACTGGATTGAATTCCATTGAGACGGAGAGAAGCTGAGCGAGGACCAGCATGCTGAGGAGACTAGCTAACGTAGGAAGAAATATCCTTGAGAGATAATCTGAAGAGAGAGCTGGAGAAAGAAGGAGAGGTTGGGGGGGGGGGGGGGGGGGTCAGGAGGGGGTCAGGAGGGGGTCAGGAGTATAAGAGCTGAACATTAGTTCTCTGTGTGCTGTGTTTGACTCTTTATCAAACACCAGGACCCTGTAACTGGTGGGGGTGGTCAACAGCACCTCTCTACAAGCCTTATCAGAGCAGCTCACTGCTGCAAAACAACACACACACACACACACACACACACACACACAGGACACTAGCCAGGGAGGGAGAGGAAGAGAGGGAGAGAGGGAGAGAGAGGGAGGAAGAAAGGGAGAGAGGAATACAGGGAGAGAAGGAGGGAGGAAGAGACGGAGAGAGGGAGAGAGAGAGGGCGAGAGGAAGAGAGGAAGAAAGAGAGAGGAGAAAGGAAGAGAGAGAGACAGAGAGAGAAATGAAGCAGACAGGCAGATAGAGAGAGAGAGAGAGAGAGAGAGAGAGAGAGAGAGAGAGAGATGGACAGGTAGTTGTGCAGGTGCAGGTGTGGGGTGTGGGGTGTGAGGGGAGTGTGAGGGTGGGGGATGTGCTTCCACAGAGGCAGGTTCCAGCACAGTGTGGAGCACCAGAGCCAGCAGCCGTATCCTGGTCCAGCAGACACCTCCATGATGCCACCTCCTCCTCCTCCTCCTGCTCATCACTTAGACTGTCTGCTTCATTTCACGGTTCGAATCCCGTCAGCGGGGGGGATCAGCCTGCCTCCTACCTTTGTCCTCCGGAATCTAATGGTTTCTGACGCCTGTCAGTCACACTTAGATGATCTGGACTGAAGGAGGGCCGCGGCTGGGCAGAGCGTGCAGCGATGGGGAGGTAATGGCCTGCGGTAATGAAGTGGATGTGCCTGTGCAGGAGACGTTGCCTTCTGACGCTCTGAGAGAGGGAATCTACGAGGACGTTGTTATCGTTCAGCTCCTTTATCCTGTTCGCTGTCATCATGGCATCCATTGTTTTTTTTCTGTTGCTATTTCTCTCTTTATCCTTCCATCTCTCCCTCTTTCTCTCTCTTTTTGCCCCCTTTGTCTCCCTCTCGACAGCTAATGTCAGCTAAAAGAATTTGTACGCATTAACATTTAGCCAGCGTGTTTCCAGCAAGCTCTGGGAAGGAGTGTTGGCCAATTGTTAGAGAACATTTTTCATTTGTTGAGTGCCTTACAGCGTGCCGCTGTGCATCAAGAAGCGAAGAGAAACACTCCAAAAATCCCTGTCACTTCTCTAATGTGCCGGAGGAAAAGAGACTCAGAGAGACACAGGAGTTAGGAGGAAGAGAGGAAGGGGGGAAGAGAGAATGAGGGAAAAGAGTGGAGAGTAAAGACAGGAAAGGTGAGTACAAATAAATGCAGTAGAACCAGAGAAATGAATACAGTATACCCAATCAAATCTCCACCATGTCCTTCTTGTTGACTGTTTCTTTTCCAGAACATCCCAACACTGTCGAGACGATCCATCCTTCATCACCCCATCCTCTCCAGCCCCCTCCACCCTCCTCCAGCCCCCCCCCAAACCCACTTCCAGCCCCCCTTCCAGTTCCCTCCACTCCCCTCCATCCCTCCCCTAAAATATACTAATCTGATCCACCCTGCCCCACCCCAAGCCAGGACACCCAGGGCTGATGCCTACACCTGTCTAGCCTCCACCCTTGTCCTCCCTGGCTGAGAGGCTGGTGGTGGGGGAGAGGGGCCCAGGCTGTGGCAGCCAGGCTGTGCTGGTGGGCTGGGGGGACCAGGTGTTTAGCACCAGAGGGAGGACAGCTGTGCCCAGGGCGTCGCCACGCCTGCCAGAGCTCAGGACGGCTGGACAGGAAGCGGCTGTTACCACGGAGCCCAGCAGCAGACTGTTCCAGATGGTTGCCGGGCCGACACTAGATGGCAGTATGACGCCAGCGTTCTGCTCAGCGTGCACAGCATTCTCCACAATCCCTCCCTCTCTCTCTCTATCTATCCCTCTCTACCTCCCTCCGTCCCTCTCTCTGTATCCCTCCCTCCCTCCCTCCCTCCCTCCCTCCCTCATCTCTCTCTGTATCTCTCCCTCTCTACCTCCCTCCTTCCATCCCTCCCCCCCCACTCCCTCCCTCCTCCCCTCCCTCCCTATCTCCCTCCCTCCCTCCTCTCCTCCTCTCCTCCTACATGCAACGCTCGCTTCTTTAATGGAATGTCAGGGAATGGCAGGGCAGCTTTCTGCTGTTTGAAATACTGAGTGAGTTCATCAGTGTGTCTCTGCAGTTCCTGGAGTGTTTAGGAAGCGCTGCCCTCCTCTCTCGTCTGGCTAATCCCAGCTGAGACACAGCGGCCTGCTGCTGCTCTTTGGTGAGGATGGGCGTGCGAGCCTGGCAGAACACAGCACAGCTGGAGAGAGTCAACATGACTACAAGCAGGAGTGTTCTGGAGAACTTAGGCTGGTGTGTAGGTGTGCGGATGTTGGGTAGTGTGTAATAGTGTGTGTGTGTGTGTGTGTGGAGTGTGTGTGTGTCTGTGAGTTGTGTAATGATGTGTGTGTGTGAGCGCAGTGTGCATGAGTGTTACAGTAAAGTGACAGCTATTGTCTGTATGTGTGATGTTTCCAGCAGTAAGAACACAGAAGTTCCTGTTTCTGTACATCTCTCCTCCATCACTCCTCCATCTCTCTTCCATCTCTCCTCCATCTCTCCTCCATCTCTCCTCCATCTCTCCTCCATCACTCCTCCATCTCTCCTCCATTACTCCTCCATCTCTCCTCCATCTCTCCTCCATCTCTCCTCCATCTCTCCTCCATCACTCCTCCATCTCTCCTCCATCTCTCCTCCATCACTCCTCCATCACTCCTCCATCTCTCCTCCATCTCTCCTCCATCTCTCCTCCATCTCTCCTCCATCACTCCTCCATCTCTCCTCCATCTCTCCTCCATCTCTCCTCCATCTCTCCTCCATCTCTCCTCCATCTCTCCTCCATCTCTCTTCCATCTCTCCTCCATCTCTCCTCCATCACTCCTCCATCACTCCTCCATCTCTCTTCCATCTCTCCTCCATCACTCCTCCATCTCTCCTCCATCTCTCCTCCATCACTCCTCCATCTCTCTTCCATCTCTCCTCCATCACTCCTCCATCTCTCCTCCATCACTCCTCCATCTCTCCTCCATCTCTCCTCCATCACTCCTCTCTTACCTCTCTCCTCCATCACTCCTCCATCTCTCCTCCATCACTCCTCCATCTCTCCTCCATCTCTCCTCCCTCTGTCCTCCATCACTCCTCCATCTCTCCTCCATCACTCCTCCATCTCTCCTCCATCTCTCCTCCATCTCTCCTCCATCTCTCCTCCATCACTCCTCCATCTCTCCTCCATCACTCCTCCATCTCTCCTCCACCTCTCCTCCATCACTCCTCCATCTCTCATCCATCTCTCCTCCATCGCTCCTCCATCTCTCCTCCATCACTCCTCCATCTCTCCTCCATCACTTCTCCATCTCTCCTCCATCACTCCTCCATCTCTCC
>CM059294.1:1730000-1772500 GCA_030340665.1 Neosalanx taihuensis | reverse complement strand
AGTCTATCCCAGAGTCTGAAGTGAGGAGCAGACATGAGAGTCTATATGACTGCTCTCTAACTGACTGCTCTCTCACTGACTGCTCTCTAACTGACTGCTCTCTCACTGACTGACTGCTCTCTTACTGACTGACTGCTCTCTTACTGACTGCTGTCTTACTGACTGCTTTCTCAGCCATGTGATCTTGCCACCAAAACTGCAGTGACAGTACCGCCTTTTCAGAGTTCCACACACACACACACACTCATGCAAACACACACACACTCACATCCATGCAGAGCAAACACACATGCATATATGCATGAATCTACCCACATGTAACCACACACACTCACACAAAGTGGCGCACACACACGCACTCACACACTCACTCACACGCACGTGCAAACACACACACACTGTCGGTGTCTCTCACATCATTGATCTTGTTATGTTCAAGGCCTCTCTGAAGAGATTCTTCTGCTTTCTGAGTCTCTTTCTATTGTTCAGCGAACACAAAGTACATCTTTACACCAACACCCCCCCCCCTTCCCTAAGTTAAATTATACTTCCCCTCCCCACCCTGTCTTCCTCACAACCATATATGGTCATGCCAGCGTCCCCATGGAGACCCAAGGAAGGACCAACGAGAGCCACTTCCTGTGTCCCCTGAGGCTTAAGGATGTGGGGGTGTCAGCCTCAGGAAAGCCCCAGGCTTCGGGCCCTCCTCCCCATCTCCTTGGGGCCTCCCGTCACAACGACTGTGACCTTAATCAGGAAAAAAAAGCTCTGTCACAACAACAGCCATTAGCCTTCGTCAGGGTCAATGCGCTCGTTAGTGCTCGTTAGCCCTCGTTAAGCTCTCTGGATCGTTAACCCCCATTAGGAAATGGCGGGAGAGTTGCGACACATCGCAGAAGACACTCTTCTTGTCGTTAGCGCTGTAGATCACACGCTGTCTTCACCTTACGACAGGGAATGTTTCTTTAGCCGTGGTGTTAGCTTGTGCTAGCGGACAAGGCCAGGAGCGGTGCTGGGTAATGTCTCCAGTCTTGTGTGAGGTGTGAAGATGTGTGTTCGTGGTTCGACGCTGACATGTTCACAAGCAGCTCCGCACCTCTGCAGTGTGAACCCCCCCCCTCCCCCCCTCCCCCCCTCGCCCCCCTCCCCCACCCCCCCCCCCCCCCCCCCCGCCACAGGGCCGTGTGCTGTAAGAGCGGAGGGTACACGTGTGTGTGTGTGCGTGCACGGGAAATGCACGGCCTGCTGCAGGTGCTTGTGTGTGTGCGCCCCTGTGTTTCTGCGTGTACTTTGCACGCGTGTGTGTGTCTGTGTGACCCAGGTAAGTGGAAGAGGGAGGGAACCTGTCCCCCCCCCCCCCCCCCCCCACAGTCCTGAGGTCAGCTTTGTTTCTGGGGCTTGATGTGACCCAGCCAAGTGTGAGCAGACACACACCAAGCTGAGCTCAGGGACACTTAGCCTGAAAGATTTATGAGTTATCCCCAGCTGCTGGAAAGTAGGTTTGACGATTGTGCTTATGTGTGTGTGCGTGTGTGTGTGCGCAGTTGTCTCTGGGTTGTGCTGTGTGCTGGTGTGTTAAGGTGTGTGCGTGCGCGTGTGTGCACAGGAAGTCCTGCTCTTCACACCAGAAAAACCAGACAGGAAGAGTACAGGATCTGCTCTCTCCTGACTTAAAGAACCCAGGTTCCCCAGGACAGACATCAGTACATCCACCTTTTACACTCCAACTGTGCTGAGATGTTTGGGTTTATTCTGGTACTGGTGTTATTGTTGGTAATAAAATCAACCATTCAACTTCTTTTGTCAGGAAGAAAACTGAATCCCTGAGAGAAGACTGCTTTTAAATTTTTTTTAAGGGTCTTCTGCTCTCTTCTTCTACTCTGCATCTCTCTTTTTCTACTCTGCATCTCTCTTCTTCTGCTCTGCATCTCTCTTCTTCTGCTCTGCATCTCTCTTCTTCTGCTCTGCATCTCTCTTCTTCTGCTCTGCATCTCTCTTCTTCTACTCTGCATATCTCTTCTTCTACTCTGCATATCTCTTCTTCTACTCTGCATCTCTTCTTCTACTCTGCATCTCTCTTCTTCTGCTCTGCATCTCTCTTCTTCTGCTCTGCATCTCTCTTCTTCTGCTCTGCATCTCTCTTCTTCTGCTCTGCATCTCTCTTCTTCTACTCTGCATCTCTCTTCTTCTGCTCTGCATCTCTCTTCTTCTGCTCTGCATCTCTCTTCTTCTGCTCTGCATCTCTCTTCTTCTGCTCTGCATCTCTCTTCTTCTACTCTGCATCTCTCTTCTTCTGCTCTGCATCTCTCTTCTTCTGCTCTGCATCTCTCTTCTTCTGCTCTGCATCTCTCTTCTTCTGCTCTGCATCTCTCTTCTTCTGCTCTGCATCTCTCTTATTCTGCTCTGCATCTCTCTTCTTCTACTCTGCATCTCTCTTCTTCTGCTCTGCATCTCTCTTCTTCTGCTCTGCATCTCTCTTCTTCTACTCTGCATCTCTCTTCTTCTGCTCTGCATCTCTCTTCTTCTACTCTGCATCTCTCTTCTTCTGCTCTGCATCTCTCTTCTTCTGCTCTGCATCTCTCTTCTTCTGCTCTGCATCTCTCTTCTTCTACTCTGCATCTCTCTTCTTCTGCTCTGCTTCTCTCTTCTTCTTCTACTTGCTGACCGCAGCTCCGGCAGTGTGTGAGTGCTCAGCTGTTAATGTGATGACACCAGCCTGACAGAGGCTGGCTGGCTGTACATGGATGTGGATGACTGATTGAACAGGCTGCTTCTGTAGTGTGAATGTATCAAGCTGAATGATGACTTTATTAACGCACTCCTAGTTCCTGCAATGTTTCCTGAGCCCTATCTTTAATGTTCTCTATGTGTGTGTGTGTGTGTGTGTTGATGTGGGTGTGGGTGTGTTTGATTTAACTAATGAGTCAATGTGTGTATTTGTGTTTGATGTGTGTGTATGTTTAATGTGTGTGTGTGTGTGTGTTTGCACATGTGGCTCTGGATCAATGCTAGCCGGGGTGTTTGTTAATTGAATTCCTCCGCATACACAATTAAGGAGGGCTGTAATTAAGCCGAGGCATGTGAAGGCTGCTGTGTCGGGATCGTTCACAGCCAAGGCCAGCAAGGCGAGCCCACTTCAGATGGCGTGCAAACACAGCAAACACAGCAGACACAGCTTCACAGCCAACACAGCTTCACAGCCAACACAGCTTCACAGCCAACACAGCTTCACAGCTTCACAGCTTCACAGCTAAATTTAGACAGTGTGGGTCTGAATCAGCCACAGTAACCCTGACCTAAGTCGAACTGAAATCCTCAGAGTACGAGTGATGGATGATCTGGTTGGTCACATGTCACTTCAGGGCCATCTGATTGGCTGGTGTCTCTCGTTCCAGGATAATGTGCAGCTGTTGTTCCTGGGGTAGCAGATCCATTCTGGTAGTTAACCCCCCCTACGCCATCACCCCTACCCCCTTAATCTCTACCCCCTACCCCCTTACCCACATACCCCCCACAAACACAACATCTGTGGGTTTGGGCAGGTGGGGATTTGGGGGGAATATGTCAACTTAAGAGAAGATAAGATAAGGGATAAGATAATAAAATCCTTTATTTGTCCCCCAGATGGGAATTTGCAGTCTGCAACAGCAGCAGGGTACAGTACTGCACACAGAGAGGAGGAGAATAGAGGAGGAAAGGAGGAGGAGAACGAAGGAGGAGGGGAGGAGGGGTGAACGGACAGTTAGGGGGCATTATGGAGATCCGGGGAGAGGATGAGAAGGAGAGGATGTTCGGAGGAGAGGAGGTCAGTCTGAGGGGAGAAAAGTATGAGAGGGAGGAGGACAGGAAGAGATGACAGGAAGAGAGGAGGAACAATAAGATAGGAAGAACGTGAAAGAAAGAGAGATTGAAGGCATGTGGGCCTCAGGGAAGAGAGAGAAGTTAGAAGAGAGAAAAGTAGGGAAGGAGAGAAGCAGGGAGGGAGAGAAGAAGGGAGAGAGAGAAGTTAGAGAGGGAGAGAAGCAGGGAGGGAGAGAAGAAGGGAGGGAAGAGAAGAAGGGAGAGAGAGAAGTTAGAGAGGGAGAGAAGAAGGGAGGGAGAGAAGAAGGGAGAGATAGAAGAGAGGGAGAGAAGCAGGGAGGGAAGAGAAGCAGGGAGGGAAGAGCAGTAGGGAGGGAAGAGCAGGAGGGATGTAAAGGAGTAGGGAGGGAAGAGCAGTAGGGAGGGAAGAGCAGGAGGGATGTAGAGGAGTAGGGAGGGAAGAGCAGTAGGGAGGGAAGAGCAGGAGGGATGTAGAGGAGTAGGGAGGGAAGAGCAGTAGGGAGGGAAGAGCAGGAGGGATGTAAAGGAGTAGGGAGGGAAGAGCAGGAGGGATGTAGAGGAGTAGGGAGGGAAGAGCAGTAGGGAGGGAAGAGCAGGAGGGATGTAGAGGAGTAGGGAGGGAAGAGAAGTAGGGAGGGATAAAGAGGTAGAGGGAAAAGAGAGCGCTTGATATATTCTGATGAATACCACAAGTGGAAGGGCATTCAGAGAGAGAGGACCTGTGGCCTTGCTTGAGCTTCCTGCTGTAATTGGACACCTGAGGTGATCACCTGTGCTCCAGCACTCTGCCCAGACCTGTCAAACCTGCTTAATTAACACAGTAGATGAAGACAATTAAATCAATGTATGAGTGGCAGAAACAATTTGACTCCATGATTGGACATCAGACACAACACACACAAAGCTAACAATATCTCACACGCTTAATTGTGTTGCTGTAATTAATAATTTGTTTTTTTTCTCCCTCCCCTCCCCTTTACTACGACAAAGATCAGAGAGAAACTCAAGCTGGAGATGCAGAAAGGAGGCAGACTGCCTTTTACCCTGACCAAGACTCCAGTCTCCCAGTAACCAGGCCTCCAGTCTCCCAGTAACCAGGCCTCCAGTCTCCCAGTAACCAGGACTCCAGTCTCCCAGTAACCAGGCCTCCAGTCTCCCAGTAACCAGGCCTCCAGTCTCCCAGTAACCAGGCCTCCAGTCTCCCAGTAACCAGGCCTCCAGTCTCCCAGTAACCAGGCCTCCAGTCTCCCAGTAACCAAGACTCCAGTCTCCCAGTAACCAGGCCTCCAGTCTCCCAGTAACCAGGCCTCCAGTCTCCCAGTAACCAGGCCTCCAGTCTCCCAGTAACCAAGACTCCAGTCTCCCAGTAACCAAGACTCCAGTCTCCCAGTAACCAGGCCTCCAGTCTCCCAGTAACCAAGACTCCAGTCTCCCAGTAACCAGGCCTCCAGTCTCCCAGTAACCAAGACTCCAGTCTCCCAGTAACCAGGCCTCCAGTCTCCCAGTAACCAGGCCTCCAGTCTCCCAGTAACCAGGCCTCCAGTCTCCCAGTAACCAGGCCTCCAGTCTCCCAGTAACCAGGCCTCCAGTCTCCCAGTAACCAGGCCTCCAGTCTCCCAGTAACCAGGCCTCCAGTCTCCCAGTAACCAGGCCTCCAGTCTCCCAGTAACCAGGCCTCCAGTCTCCCAGTAACCAGGCCTCCAGTCTCGCAGTAGGATTCCAGTCTCCCAGTAACCAGGCCTCCAGTCTCCCAGTAACCAAGACTCCAGTCTCCCAGTAACCAGGCCTCCAGTCTCCCAGTAACCAAGACTCCAGTCTCCCAGTAACCAGGCCTCCAGTCTCCCAGTAACCAAGACTCCAGTCTCCCAGTAACCAGGCCTCCAGTCTCCCAGTAACCAGGCCTCCAGTCTCCCAGTAACCAGGCCTCCAGTCTCCCAGTAACCAAGACTCCAGTCTCCCAGTAACCAGGTCTCCAGTCTCCCAGTAACCAGGCCTCCAGTCTCCCAGTAGGACTTCAGTTCACACCCACAACACAGACATCAGGACAGGAAGACAAGCTTCTGTCTCTGATTGAAATTAGGGAGCAATTTGTTCAGTAAGGAGAAACACCAGCTAATCTGGTCCCCACAGGCACACAGCCAAATGGTTTGTTTTGTATTCATTACAGTGTCTGTGTGTATCTGAGCGTTTAACGTGTGTGTGTGTGTGTGTGTGTGTTCACCAGGGTTGTCTCTGCATGTCTGTTGACGTTCTAATTAAACATGCTACCCTCGCGCTCATCCAATATGGTTAACTCATTACCTTTAATTCACCATTTCAAAGAATCACACCAAAGCAGTGCTGTGTTGAGGTGCAGATGGGGCTTGTGAGAGGGGCTGTCATTGATGTTCTCCAGACAGATTTCAGCGCTGTGCACCCAGCCTGCATCTCAAACAGACGCTCGGGTGCCATGCCACCTCCTGAACGGCTCAGAAGTCGTTCTCAACCATCTGGAGAAGCTGTGGAGCGAGCTGGGATCTGTGACGTCCGGGAAGGTGAGCGGTGCTGATGGTCCGATCGCTGTGTGGAGGCCGGGGGGGGGGGGAAACACCTTGTGGAGCCACCGGGAAAGATTCAGATTCAGATTCAGATTTAGATTCAGATTACTTTATTTATCCCAGGGGAAACTTCGTAGCAAAGGCACACAGTCTCGTAAAGCACACAAGGGTAAGGGTGTGAGGTAAAAGATTAGAAAGTGTACACAGGGATAGGGGGGTGGGGGCAATAACAATAAGTAAAAACGGTAGGTGAGGTGAATCCACACAGGGAGTGGGGGGGGCAGAGGCTTGGATAAATGATTATGTACAGACTATACAATTACTATTATACAAGTTTTGGTCTTGTAGAATATACAATATTACTGTATACAATATTAATATACAGTATTATATCAGGATGTAAAGATGCCTCAGCCTGCATCTGGAAGTTTCTAGAACGTTGTGGAAGTCTCCGGTGTCGCCTTGTTTTTAGCCCGGCGGAGGCTGAGGCTGTCTGTGCTGCGGCCTGTCACAAGTGTCCTTTTAGAAACAGGAGGCCCAAATGAGATCCGCAGATGAAGACAAACGTTGGAAAAATAGCTCTCGGCTCGGCGTTGGCACCCTGTGCTCCTGTCACGGTCCCAGAGGCTCCGTCTGTGAGGGGCGACAGGGACTCGGCCTCGCTCCAGACACGCCAGCCTGGTACCTGCTCCCCCACTCCTCTGCAGACGGCCCCGGGCCAGCCAGCACCACCTGTCTCTGGGCTCGCTCCTCCAGCCGCTCCGGAGGAAGGGGGGCGGGAGTGGAGAGGCGGGGGCGGGGGGCGGGGGGCGGGGGGGTACAGCTCGCTCCTGATCCTGTCAGAAGACACCCCCCCTCACACTCTCTCACCTCCCCTCTTATGCAAGAAGCTGGAAGACTCACACACCCCAGGTGATTCACTCAGCCTAGCCGAGCGAGAACACACAGCTCTTATAACACACAGCTGTCGAAACACACACACACACACACACACAAAGGGTTTAATACACACCCATAGAACTTACCTCAGGGAGAATATCCCTGTACTTGCTGTAAGTCGCTTTGGATAAAAGCGTCTGCTAAATGAATATATATATATATATATATGAAGAGCATGAGGAAGAGAGGGAAAGAGAGATGAGAATGGAGGGAGGTCCTCTCTCTTGTTTAATTCCCGGCTCATTTCAGGATGAATATATGCAGTGAGACTTTGTATGGAATCACTGCTGCATATTCATGGCTGCTACAGATTTATTTTACCACTCTGTGTAAACATGGAATACTTCCAAACTCTGGGTGTTTGTGTGTGTGAGTGTGGACATCTGTGTATGTGTGTGTCTGTGTGAGCGCAAACATGTATGAGTGTGTGTAACTGTGTGTGTCTGCGTGTGTTTGTGTGTGGATATAAGTTTGTGTGCTTGTGTGTGTGTGTGCGTGTGTGTGTGTGTGGGTGGGTGTAGGTGTGTGTGTGCGTCTGTGTGCGTGTGTGCTCGTGTGTGCTCGTGTGTGTGTGTGTGTGTGTGTGGAGTTGACTCAGATGATTTCTCGGTTGTTAAGGTTCACCACCAGTCTGGTCTGACGAGGCTAAACAAGAAGCTGGAGACAAGGTGACCTTTATTGTCCTCTCTCTGTATCTTTCTCCTTCTCTCCCTCTCTCTGTCTCTCTCTCTGTCTCTCTCTCTCTGTCCTCTCTCCCTCTATGTATCTCCCTCCTTCCCTCTCTCTCTGTCTCTCCTCCTCCTGCCTCTGCTCTCAGCCAGCAGCAGACTCCTCCTCCTGCCTCTGCTCTCAGCCAGCAGCAGACTCCTCCTGCCTCTGCTCTCAGCCAGCAGCAGACTCCTCCTGCCTCTGCTCTTAGCCAGCAGCAGACTCCTCCTGCCTCTGCTCTCAGCCAGCAGCAGACTCCTCCTGCCTCTGCTCTCAGCCAGCCAGCAGGCTCCTCCTGCCTCTGCTCTCAGCCAGCAGCAGACTCCTCCTGCCTCTGCTCTCAGCCAGCAGCAGGCTCCTCCTGCCTCTGCTCTCAGCCAGCCAGCAGGCTCCTCCTGCCTCTGCTCTCAGCCAGCAGCAGACTCCTCCTGCCTCTGCTCTCAGCCAGCAGCAGGCTCCTTCTGCCTCTGCTCTCAGCCAGCCAGCAGGCTCCTTCTGCCCCTCACACCCAGGACATGGTCTACCTGGCTGGCACCCAGCCCTCCACAGCCCTATCACAGGAACATGACCTGCTTGTGCGTTGTCTTGAGTGGGTGGGTGGGTGCGTTTATGATGGCGTCTCTGTGTTTGCGAGTGTGTGTGTGTGCGTGTGTGTGTGTGTGCGTGTGTGTGTGTGTGCGTGTGTGTGTGTGTGCAGGATGACAGCTCCATTTGGTTGGATGCCATGAAAGCTTCCACCTCTCAACAGACAGATGGCTCGAAAAGGGATAGAGAGAAAAGAGAAAGAGAGAGAGAGAGAAGGAGAGAGAAGGAAAGAGAGAGATAGAGAGAAGAGAGATGGAGAGAGAGAAAAGAGATGGAGAGAGAGAGATATAGAGAGAGAGAGAGTGAGAGAGAGAGGAGAGACACATGGAGAGAGATAAAAGAGAGATGGAGAGAGACATAGAAAAGGAGAGAGAGACATGGAGAGAAAGAAGAGATGGGGAGAGAGATTGAAGGAGAGACACATGGAGAGAGAAAAGAAAGATGGAGAGAGAGAGAAAGAAAGAGCGAGAGAGAGAGAGAGAAGAGATGGAGAGAGAGAGAGAGAGAAAGAGCGAGAGAGAGAGAGAGAGAGAAGAGGGATACATAGATGGAGAGTGCAATAGAGAGAGAGAAAAAACAAAGAGAGAACAAAACAGAGAACAAGTGAAGACAGACAGACACTTCTGTTTTTTCAGCTGCAGTAATTACGGAGGACAGCAGAGCTAGAAGACAGCATCTCCCAGGCCAGCCAATCAGACAGCATCTCCCAGGCCAGCCAATCAGACAGCATCTCCCAGGCCAGCCAATCCAGCACTAATACAACCATGACACAGATAGGGAGTCTTGTTGTGTGTAGTCAAGTCCTAAAGGAAGGATATCTCACACGACAAACACACACACCCACACACTCAAGTCAGCTAGTCCAACTGGGGCTGTTCTAAAGAATACTTTAGCTGTAATTGGCTACTTCCACCTCACACACACACACACATACACACACACACGCATCTTCTAACGAAGCGTCCGGTTCCTCCCCAAACAGAGGCAGGTGGTTGCTAGCAGAGGTCATTGTTGCAGAGGGAAGGAGATGTTGGCTGTGTGTTTGTGCAGAGAGCTGATTAAATCATGGCATGCTGCTTTACTGGATACACAGGTGCCAAGAAGCTACAGGACTGGGCTGAGATGACCACACACACACACACACATGCACACACACACTCACGCACTCACACGCACACACTCACACACACACACAAGCACGCACACACACACACACATGCACACACTCACACACACGCACTCACACGCACACACACACACACACACACACACACACACACACGCACACACACACACAGCACTGTGTGGGTCTAACCAGGGTGTTCAGTATGGGAGACAGATGCTCTAACCAGGAGGCTGAAGACTGAACCCACAGCAACGACTACCTGGCGCCCATTACACACACACACACACACACACACACAAAAAGCACACACACACACATGCACACATAAACACACACGCACACACTAGCTTAAAACTCCAGCACAAATACATAACAGCACAAAACTGCAACACACACACACACACTAGCCCAACACTCCAACACACACCAACACACCCTCAAACACAGCCACACAACACACGCTCAGGCTTAAAGGACAAAACACACACACACACAAACACTAATTCACGCTCTAAGAACACATACATACACACAAACTAACACTCCAAGGTGCGCACACACACACACACACACACACACACACACTCAAACACTTGGAACACAAGCCAACAGCCACACTTCCACCATCTGTCACCCTTGACCCTGTTCCATGCATGTCTGATGCCATCACTGAAGGCGTCGCCTCTCCTGGATGAACAGTGATGCCTGCTGTGGGCCTGACATCACACAAGCTTATGGTGTGAACTTGTAAACATCCATAACACACCAGAGAGAGGGGAGGGGGGAGGAGAGAGGAGGAGAGGGGGAGGAGAGAGAAGGAGAGGGGGAGGAGAGAGAAGGAGAGGAGGGAGGAGAGGGGGAGGAGAGAGAAGGAGGGGGGGAGGAGCGAGAAGGAGAGGAGGGAGGAGAGGGGGAGGAGAGGAGGAGGAGAGAGAAGGAGAGGGGGAGGAGAGAGAAGGAGGGGGGGAGGAGAGAGAAGGAGAGGGGGAGGAGAGAGAAGGAGAGGGGGAGGAGAGAGAAGGAGGGGGGGAGGAGAGAGAAGGAGAGGGGGAGGAGAGAGAAGGAGAACGGGGTCGAGCGAGAAGGAGAGGGGGGAGGAGAGAGAAGGAGAGAAAAGGAGAGAGAAGGAGAAAGAAGGAGAAAGAAGGAGAAAGAAGGAGAAGGGGAAAGAGAAGGTGAGAGAAGGAGAGGGCAAGATGAAAAGAGAGAGAAAGAAAGGAGAGAGGAAGAGCAAAAGATGAAAAGCGAAGTACTGGGGAAGGGGAGATGGTGAGAGAGGACAGAAGAGAGAGGGGAAGAGGGTGGGAGGGAAGGCAGACGAGCGGAGGTGGGCCCAGGCGGAATTAGGTCCTGTTAAAATCATTTTCATCTGACCACACAGCTCATCCCTGTGTCCGGAGGCCACAGAGAAGCCTCTCTGAATATCAAATCACTTCCCTGGGAGCCAAAACCAGGATGCCAGGCCTCACACACACACACACACAGACACACACACATCCAGGCACACACTCACAGACACACAGACACTCGCACACATATACACACACACACAAACAGGCACATGCCCACACACATATGCAAATAGATGCACACACAAATGCAAAACCGTCACACACACACACATAGTCACACACACACACATAGTCACACACACACACATAGTCACACACACACACATTGTCACACACACACACATAGTCACACACACACACATAGTCACACACACACAGTTAGCTAACATGACAGTCATTATGGGGTTCTCTATTACAGCCCTCACCTCTGGGGCCCTGTCACAGTCATCTGTTCTGTGTTTCCATAAATCATATCCAACAATGTCCCCTTACTGTTACCACGGCAGCCACGTCCACGTTACCACGGCAGCCATGTCCCCTTACTGTTACTATGGCAGCCATGTCCCTGTTACCAGGGCAGGGGGATGAGAGAAGACAAGGCCTGGCTCACACACACACACGCACACACACACATTGCACCGAAGGGCTGAACACTGGAGGGAGTAGTGCGTGTGGGGGGTAGTGTGTGTGTGTGTGTGTGTGTGTGTGTGTGTGTGCGCGTGTGTGTGTGTGTGTGGGGGGGGTGGGGTAGAATGTGTGTATGAGGGCGGACAGTTTGTGTGTGTACATGATTTATTATCACAGCCACTGTGGCTCTCCAGATAATTGACTTGATACTACAGTAAATGCATCAGTGATCACGCTTCTATACACCCCCATGACCCCATGTCACACACACACACACACACACACACACACACACACACACACACAGACACACATCCACACACACGCACAACAATCTCCTCAGATCAGTTTCACTTTAATCAAGCACATTTTACACTTTCCACCCCTCCCTTCTTACGTTCTCCACCTTCACCTCTCCCCCTCTCATCCCTCCATCTCTCCCCCTCTCATCCCTCCAGCTCTCCCCCTCTCATCCCTCCTTCTCTTCCCCTCTCATCCCTCCTCTCAGCCAGTGTTGGAGGGTTAGAAGTGGGTCACATGTCTACTGAGCGTCTAACTCAAATCTGACTGGAGAAAGAAGCGTTGCTGAGTTTGTTGAAGATGTCGGCAAGCTCTCTAGGATCACTTTAGATCAGGATGATCACAGAGTCACTTCCTGTCTTCTCTTTACATCAGGATGATCACAGAGTCACTTCCTGTCTTCTCTTTACATCAGGATGATCACAGAGTCACTTACTGTCTTCTCTTTACATCAGGATGATCACAGAGTCACTTCCTGTCTTCTCTTTACATCAGGATGATCACAGAGTCACTTCCTGTCTTCTCTTTAGATCAGGGTGATCACAGAGTCACTTCCTGTCTCGGTAGAATAGTTTAAACAGTTTAGTGAACACAGTGTTGCAGACTAAATACTGTGGTTCACCTTTACCCAAACACATATAGACTTTCAGACTTTCTCTTCCCTCAGAGTTGCAGTAGTGAGATACTTCCGCCCTCCTAACGAGACTATCAACAGTCCATGCCGACACTCATCACCGTGGCGACCAGCCCTGAGAGCCTCTCCTCCCAGATCCCGCCTCATTGGTCACCCGAGTGCCGCACCATTGGTCCACGGCCAAGCAGGTGTCAGGGTTGGCCTATAGGGGCTCCCTTCACGGCCGAGCAGAGCCAATCAATCTGCTGCAAATTGACAGTGGAGAGAGCCCAATGGAGACCTGAGAATAAATCCCTATTAGACGCTGCCTGACTTCCATCGACTGCCTGTTGGAGTTCTGCGTCCACTAAAACATCCATCCAATCCAGGGTACGAGGCTTCACTCCAGCCTCCCGCATGGAAATCTGCCGCCACGCGCAATTAAGAGTTGTGTGACTCTGTGGCTGTCGTAAACTTTCCCCAGTCAATAACCTCTCTGAGGACGACTTGCCAGAAACGCAAGCTAATTTACCTCGGTCGCCACCCGGGCACTCATTAGAATTGGTAATGTCCATCCCATTGGTCAAGTCGTTAGAGGACAAATACTGTGTTATTGATGTCCGGCGATGATGGTTGGGAAAGGTTAGGGCGGGGGATGGATGGACACGCAGAGCCCTGAGCTTATCTTCAGATGACATGCAGGTTACCGGCTGGTTCACTACCATGCAAGATGTCTTCATCAGCAGCCTTCGTATTTACGTCTTCAAGTCTGACCAACACTTGAATAAAAGCAGGTTCAGGAGGGCTCATAAGATGCCGGAAAATTCTGGATGAAACAAAACGATGTGCAGCTTTGGCCAACTGGCAAGAATTGGCAGGGAGCAGAAACGTTCTGGAAGGTTTGACGATCAGTATTTGCAAATCATTTTTCAACGTTTACGCCTACTGGAAAACAATTATAAGAATTTAACACATTTTATCAGCTTTTGTTGGTTGGTGTTTAAAAAAAAATTGTATATTCAAAGACTAGGGCCCTGCCTTCTTTTATAGCAATCATTCTGCTTGTGTAATCCAATCAGAATGATCGAGTGATTCCACCAGATGTCAGGACAGGACACGGATCCCGAATGTAAAGTGTTCTGCACTTTAGAATCCACCTTCTTTTGATGGATGATGAGCAGATGTGAACTCAGGCTCTCGTCTCACGAGCGCAGGAGAAGCTAACAGCAGAAGGTTTTGACGTTTGTTAGTAGTTCTCTGCTTTGTTAGCGAGTTGAGGGAGGAAAGATCAGAAACTGGCATTCAAAGGTCACAGCAGCAAAGGGATTGTGGGATTGACAACGTCGGCTGCCTCCCGGTCTGTCCTCCATACCCAGGTTCTGTCAGGCCCATCATCAGGAGGTGCATACCAGCAGAACATCACCCTAATGTGTGACCTTCAGAACATCTCCCATACTCCCTGCATCAGTAAGCACAGGCTTGTTTATCTTCCCAAACAAGGATGTGAGAATATGAACTGTTGAAAACACAGTCCAGTCTGGTGGGAAGATTTTCATTCAGTTCATCTTTTTATTCATAGGCTAATTATTTCAGTCGACGGAAGAGATACAGAGAAGGTATTAAAGGTTGTTTGAGTTAAGAAAGAAAGAAAAAAAGTCAATATGTACTATTTTTATTACACCCGGCAAGGGAAACATAAGGCTTAACTAGTCGGTGAAGGAAAGCTGTGGGGAGGATCTGTAGTCAGGTAAAAAGACTTACAGAAAGCAGGGGGAGATGGAGAGAGAGGAGACTGGGAGAAGAAGAGAAGGGGTGAGAAAGAAATGGGAAAGAGGGAGAGAATAAATAGAGAAAGTGAAGTGAATCGAGAACAAGGGAGGGAGGCAGAGATGAGAGTGGGAGAGGGAGGTAAAGAAGAGATAGAGGGAGAGCGCGAGGAGGTAGAGAATAGAGGGAGAGATGGAGGGAGGTAGAGAATAGAGGGAGAAATGGAGGGAGGTAGAGAATAGAGGGAGAAAGGGAGTTCCTCTCCAGTTCCAGAGGTACTGAATCTGAGCATCTTAATCCAGATATTCCCGTCTTGCTCACACCCAATGAAGACTGGACCTCACCTGCACCTCTCCTTACACCAGCCAGCTTCTCCCCCAGAACCCCCCACCCTCTGCCTAGCTTTCCCAGGGAGGGGGGAGGGGGGAGAGGGGGATAAAGGGAGGTAAAGAGAGAAGGAGATAGACTGAGAGGAAGACAGAAAGAGGAGGGGACTGGGGGGTGGGATGGAGAGAGATGGAAGGAAGGAGAGATGAAGAGAAAGAGGATCCGAGGTCATAGTGGAAGTTAAGGAGCGTGTACTATAAGTGATGAGCTCGGTGCATTTGGCCTGGCTTGCGAACAGGAAGCAGAGAAACGGCTGTCGTCATGGCCTGACAATTAGTCAAGGTGAAGGATGTGTGGAGATCCACCTGACTGAAGCAGTGAACAGAGCAGTGAGTGCACCTTCTGAGTTCAGATCCATCTTCGGCTGTTTGAAGGACTTTGGAGGGCTGTGTTCCTCACATCGTTAGTTGTGTAATTTGTCGATTGTGTGTTCAAACAGCAGTTATGATAAGACACCAGCCTCTACTGGCGATGGAAGGAGTGTGAGAGAGAGATGAGAGGCAGGGCTGGCGGTTACATTTTTGTGTTTTTTGAAAACTTGCATGAAAATGACTTGAATACGCAAGTGAAAACTTTAAGGGTAGCCTCACAGACGTGTTAGCATCTTTAATAACGATCAAATGTAATCCGAATGAACACATACAAATATATAGTATAAGGAATCTGAAGACTTCTACCAGACAAAGTAACCACGTCCAGACAAAAACCTATTCCCATATTCTTCATCACGAGTGATTCAGACCCGATTGAATCACAACCATGGTAAATATTTACATAGATGGAGAATGAGATTAAGACGGCGGTGAGTTTGGTCAGCCCGGCTTGCTGTCGCTGGCTGAATACTGCGCTGTGGAAAGGAGACCTGCATCAGGACGGCTTCTCTTCAGGGGCCAGAAAGATTCCTCAGATCAGATGCTCTGAGTTATTGACGCAGTGATTTTAGAGGTCAAGGAGATAATAATAATATATAATAAAAAATGTTTTGTTTTATTATTAATTATAATAAAAAAATAATATCCTGTTAGCTCGCTGCTATTTACATGGTGATGGTAGACAGGGAGGGATTGAGGGTTGAGAGACTCTGATAGATACTCTGGGCAAACGCACTGGGTTCAGATAAAAAAAATGCAGGACTATCTCAGATTCAGGTATCTATGGGATCTACTGGTGGTCACCCACTGTCACACACCTAAACACACACACACACACACACACACACACACACACACAGGAAGGAAGGAAGGGAGGAAGGGAGGAAAAGAGGAAGGAAGGAGAAAGGGAGGAAGGAATAATAGAGATGGAGAAAAAAATAACCTTTGTCTAATATTTTTCCACCTTTCATTAGAAGGCAATTGCGAGTGATTGATCCTGTGTGCTGAGGTATATAATGAGAATGATGGAGAGATAGAGAGTGAAATAAAGGGGTGACAGACAAAGAGAGAGAGAAAGGAGGGGGATACAAAGAGACAGAGAGAGAGGCAGAGAGAGACAGAGAGAGAGAAGGATGTACTTGTCAGATCATTAGTCTTTAGTTGGGTGGGTCATTATCCTGCAGACAGACCCTGTTTGTCCAAACTCCTCAAGCCATCTCCTACAGAGAGTCCAGACCAACCAGGCTCTGCTCTCCTATCTGTTATAATAATAAGAATGCAAATAATACTGTATGTATTCAGAGACTTCTTTCTCTAAAGAGACATACAGATTAGGTGCCAGCCTGGACCTGTTGAAGCTCAGTACATCAAAATAAGTGACATCCCCGCCTCTCCCCAGATCCAATACCAAACCTGATCGATCCTGTCCACTTCCTACCATCTCTTTCCTCAGGCCAAATGTGTTTTCCTTTTATAAGGCTTGAATGGGCCCTCCTCTCTATGTGCCAGGGGGGATGAGGGAGGGATGAAGGGGGGATGAGGGAGGGATGAGGGAGGGATGGGGGGGGTGAGGGAGGGATGAGGGAGGGATGAGGGGGGGATAAGGGAGGGATGAGGGAGGGATGAGGGGGGGGTGAGGGAGAGATGAGGGAGGGATGAGGGGGGGATAAGGGGGGGTGAGGGAGGGATGAGGGAGGGATGGGGGGGTGAGGGGAGGATGAGGGGGGATGAGGGAGGGATGGGGGGGTGAGGGGAGGATGAGGGGGGGTGAGGGAGGGATGAGGGAGGGATGAGGGGGGGATAAGGGAGGGATGAGGGAGGGATGAGGGCAGGATGAGGGGGGGTGAGGGAGGGATGAGGGAGGGATGGGGGGTGAGGGGAGGATGAGGGGGGATGAGGGAGGGATGAGGGAGGGATGAGGGCAGGATGAGGGGGGGTGAGGGAGGGATGAGGGAGGGATGGGGGGGTGAGGGGAGGATGAGGGGGTGTGAGGGGGGGATGAGGGAGGGATGGGGGGGTGAGGGGAGGATGAGGGGGTGTGAGGGAGGGATGAGGGAGGGATGAGGGAGGGATGAGGGAGGGATGAGGGGGGGTAAGTCTGAATATGAGCCTGGCCCTGGTCTTGCTGTCCAGATCTCTGTTAGAAGACCCTGTGACCTCAGGAAGAAGGTCACACCACTTCTGGAGGGCTCAGCATTGGTCATCCTCTGTGACTAAGGTCTATTAAAAAGTAACTGGGCTTCTGGTTGTAAAATAGGAACGTTATGTTCAGTGGACAATGACTGCCACCAGATCTGTACACACACACACACACACATACCCACACTCCCACACACACTCACACACTCTCACACACACACACACACACACACACACTCATACCCACACTCTCACACACACTCACACACTCACACACACACACACACACACACACACACACACACACACACCCACACCTACAGACACACACACACACACACACACACACTCATACCCACACTCCC
This sequence comes from Neosalanx taihuensis, assembly GCA_030340665.1. NCBI lineage: Eukaryota > Metazoa > Chordata > Actinopteri > Osmeriformes > Salangidae > Neosalanx > Neosalanx taihuensis. The sequence continues at coordinate 1,754,862 of CM059294.1, read as the reverse complement.
ACACACACTCACACACTCTCACACACACACACACACACACCCACACCTACAGACACACACACACACACACACACTCATACCCACACTCCCACACACACTCACACACTCTCACACACACACACACACACACACACACACACACACACACACACACACACACACACACACACACCCACACCTACAGACACACACACACACACACTCATACCCACACTCCCACACACACTCACACACTCTCACACACACACACACACACACACACACACACACACACACACACACACACACACACACACCCACACCTACAGACACACACACACACACACACACACACACACACTCACTCACATACACACACACACAGTCACACAGTCACACAGTCAAACAGTCACACCCACTCACACACACACTCACACACATGGCATTGTAGAAACAGCAACGCCTCTCTGAGCCTTGATGACCCAACCGTAGCCACGGCGACAGGACAAAGGAGGTGGACTTGCAGTGATAACCCAGCCTCAATGTCTCGGAGCTCCACAGGCCTCTATTGATTAGTCTGCATCGGCTAATCAATGTTCTTCTTTATTTCTTTTGTAATGTGTGGGAGGGGTTTTGGTGATTCTTTTTCTTCCAATGTTCCACTCCCACCTTCAAGCTGAGTGGAACATTCAATAGCAAACACTCACATGGTTAAGAGATCAAATGGAGTAAAACAGTGTTTCTCAAGGGTAATGTTGCTGTGGTCATTGGTGAAACACTGAACAGGCTCTCTATAGGGAACTATTGCACTTTAAATTTCCTCCCAAATCTCCTGGTACAACTCTCCACTGCTCCACTGTATCTCCACTGCTGAGTCTTTCTCCTCCTCTCACCATCCTCTTATCCACTCCTCCTCCCCTCCTGTCTTCCTCCTCCTCTCCTCCTCCTCCTCTCCTCCTCCTGTCCTCCTCCTCTCCTCCTCCTCTCTTCCTCCTCTCCTCCTCCTCCTCTCCTCCTCCTGTCCTCCTCCTGTCCTCCTCCTGTCCTCCTCCTGTCCTCCTCCTCCTTTCCTCCTTCTCTCCTCCTCCTCCTCCTCCTCTCCTCCTCCTGTCCTCCTCCTCCTGTCCTCCTCCTGTCCTCCTCCTGTCCTCCTCTCCTCCTCCTCCTCCTCCTCCTCCTCCTCCTCTCCTCCTCCTCTCCTCCTGTCCTCCTCCTGTACTCCTCCTGTCCTCCTCCTCCTCCTGTCCTCCTCCTCCTCCTCTCCTCCTCCTGTCCTCCTCCTGTCCTCCTCCTCCTCCTCTCCTGCTCCTCTCCTCCTCCTGTCCTCCTCCTGTCCTCCTCCTCTCCTCCTCCTGTCCTCCTCCTCCTGCTCTTCTCTTCTTCTTCTCTTCCTGCCACACAGTGCCATGTTCATCTCAGGATGGTACCAGATATTACCCTCTGATTGGCTCCCCAAGAAGAGCACTTCCTGTCTCTGTGGGGGGGCCATCTAAGGTCTATCACCTGCAGGATTAACACACACACACACACACAGCTACACACACACACATGCACAAGCACAGACACACACACACACACAGCTACACACACAACCACACATGCACAAGTACACAGACACACACACTCAGCCTACCTTGACAATACATCTCGCTGACATCAACATCATGCAATGCACTGTGATTTCCTGATAATCCTGACACACTCCATGGACTCTCTGGACGCCAGCCAATCACACGCCCCGCAGAGGAATCACATGACTGCTGTCTCCCAAGGCGATGATGGCAAACTGACAGGTAAGGATCTGCTTGGTTGCTTCAGCATCAGGGGGCGGACTGAGAGGCGGGGGGGGGGGGAGACAAGGAGAGAAGGCAGGTTGGTCGGAGGGTGTGGTGGGAGGAGGGGGGGGATGCCAGGTGGGCAGGGAGACATGGAAGGAAGTTAGATAAAAAGGGAGGGAAGGAGGCAGGGAGAGAGATGAGCTGGTGACATCATTTACACACCATTAAGTTACCAATGATCCAAATGAAGACTTCTGGATTAACTTCCACTCCTCCATCAGCCTCCCTCTCTTCCACTCCTCCATCAGCCTCCCTCTCTTCCACTCCTCCATCACCCTCCCTCTCTTCCACTCCTCCATCAGCCTCCCTCTCTTCCACTCCTCCATCACCCTCCCTCTCTTCCACTCCTCCATCAGCCTCCCTCTCTTCCACTCCTCCATCACCCTCCCTCTCTTCCTCTCCTCCATCACCCTCCCTCTCTTCCACTCCTCCATCACCCTCCCTCTCTTCCACTCCTCCCTCAGCCTCCCTCTCTTCCACTCCTCCATCACCCTCCCTCTCTTCCACTCCTCCATCAGCCTCCCTCTCTTCCTCTCCTCCATCACCCTCCCTCTCTTCCTCTCCTCCATCACCCTCCCTCTCTTCCTCTCCTCCATCAACCTCCCTCTCTTCCTCTCCTCCATCACCCTCCCTCTCTTCCTCTCCTCCATCAGCCTACCTCTCTTCCTCTCCTCCACCCCTCTCTTCCTCTCCTCCATCACCCCCCCTCTCTTCCTCTCCTCCTCCTCTCTTGTAGCTTTGAGCCTCACCCCCCCCTCCCCACCACCCCCACCTGAAAGTGAGTCTGATCCTTTTCAAGTCAGCTCCGTGAGTGTGTCCTTCCCTGGACCCGTAGCACTCTCCCTCTCCTCTCCCAGAACCCCCCTCTCCTCCGACAGCTGTGGCCAGTCCCTTCCTAAGGAGTCCCTCAGCGTCCTGTGGCTCTCCTGGAACGGAGCCCGTTCCTGTGGTACATAGTTTGTTTTTTGGTTAGTTGCACCCATGTGCATCACTTCCAGGTAATTACACCAGGGCTGATGATCATTTCTATCAGAACAGATAACAAACACAATCTGGCCTTTCCAGCTCCCAATCCACAGTCCCTGGCTCTCCACGGAGCTAGCAACCGCCTCTTCCTCTCCTCTTCTCACCTTCATCTCTCTCCCCCTTCTCTCCTCCTTCCTCCACCTCTCTCTCTCTCCATGTTTCATCCTCTCTTCCCTCATCTCATCTCCTCTCTTCTCCCTCCTCCCCACGACCACCAATCTCCTTCCCTTCCCCCCCTTCTCTCATCTTGTCCACCGCCTCTCTCTCCTCGGGGCGGGGGGACGGGGGGGACGGAGGAGAGATGGCTGCAGAGAGGACAAGCGCTCCGTACGCAGGACAATACGAAACGCCACACAAAGAGACTCCTTCAGATTCAGCTGGTTCAGCTGCAGTTATGTGTGGAGTGTTCCTATTGTCACCTCAGCTGCCACCCAGGAGCCATCAGCCCAGCTGTCCACGGCAGCCCGCCTCGGTCACAGGGAGCAGAACAGGAAGACGAGACGAGCCAGAGGATGAATGCGACATTCCGTGACCTCATCCGGCGAGTCAGTCACCTGTTCGCTGCGGTGCCTGTTCACGTAAAGGAACGTCACCAATCCACCTCCCACCACGAGAATTCATCACACGAGCCCCAGTTCAACATTAGAGAACAACACCAGCTGAAGGGACAATACAGGGGGAGGGAGAGAGGAGGAGGGAGAGAGAGTCAGAGGAGGCTGTGGAGAAAAGAGAACGAGGGGGCAGTGAGAGGTGGAGGGAAAGAGAAAACTCTCCCTCTGTCATCTCCTTCAATCTCTCTCCCTCCATCAGCCTCTTCCATCCATCCCACCCTATCCCTCCCTCCATCTCTCCCTCCGGCCTCTCCCATCCAGGGCCTCGCTGATGTGGATGGGTGATTCTGTGGTGCCCCTGGGGGTATGGATGAACACTGATAGAGAGGCGGGGAGGAGGGGGGGGAGAGACAGACAGCTTGAGGTTAGCGCTCGATGAGACAGGGGAGAGAGAGAGAAAGGGATGAGGAGAGAGAGCTACAGCATAAAAGACATAGAGGTACAGTAGTTATTGTGAGGTGATTAGATAGATTGCTGGTCCCAGTCTTCAGCAGGGTTGTCTGGGGGTTGCTGCGGAGGTTAGGAAGGCTGATTGAGTGTGTGCACCTGTGAAGGACATTGCAGGTGCTCCATGCATGTCTCTGCTGCCCCTCACCTCTCACCCACCCTCCTGATGGGACTTAAGAAGCCATTTCAGAACGCAATTCATGTTTGATGACTGTATTGATTTCTCTTTTCACCCTCGTCTGTAAAGAGAGGATCCATGAAGCGCTCGCTGACTGTGTCAAACATTCGTTTCCAAACTGGAGTCCATGACTTTATTAAGAGGGAAGGTAGAGCTAAGTGGTTTGTGCATTTGACAGCATATCAAGCAGGTTTCAGGGTCAAATCCTGACCGTACTGTGTGTTGCCTTGGATTAAAAGCAGCAGGTATTTATAAGAATTACATTTATTTCGCATCTCATTCCTTCCTTTGTGTATGTTCTATAGTGTGTGCTTTAACTGTAAGTCGCTCTTCGGCCTTGCTCATCGAGTTACCTCAACACTTGAACATCCTTTGACATTAATCAAATCAAATGAATGTGATATAATAAGCAGAGAGGGCGGACTGCAGGGGGCCTGACCTTCGCTTGTGTGGCTGCTGTTACACCCTTCTGCCTACAGGTGGCAGTCATGTCACACAGAGCTTCACTCACAAACCGAACGGTTCCTCGCATCTTTAAGAAACACAGTCATGCAAGGAGCCAGGGCTGCACGCACACACACACACACACACACCCACACACACACACACACACACACACACGCACCGTGATACAGAAACATCTCTGTAAGAGTCCAGTGTTGCCAGGATCCAGGCCGCCATGACAACAGAGAGATTTACACGGCCGGGGGCTGGAAGACTGACACAAGGCCGCTCATTGAGGGGGAGGGGGGAGGGGGGGTAACGGTGCCACTGCCGGGGGAGGCAGGGGGGTGTGAGGGCAGAGGAGGGTGGGGGGTGGGGGGTGGGGGACCTTGGGCATTCCTGTTTATTCTCTGTGTTTCTTTTTTTCTATCTGTCAGCTGACAAACACTGAAGAAATAAACTGCAGGTCATAGAGAGATGGGAGCTAACACATGTCCATACATCACAGAGTACCACACACACACACACACACACACACACACGGCCTTTCACTCACTGCCAGTGTATCATGTAGTTGTTGACACTGTTAAGGATCCAGCCCCGAGCTACAAAGAATGATCATGTCTCACAGCGCTCTCTCAGAGGTGATTGGCCACTGCATGACCCCCCCACCCCCCCTCCTCCTCCTCCAACATCACTGACCTCATCAAATGTAATTACATTGCCCGGGCAGCATTTAAACAGCCTCACCACAAAGGTCAAGTATGCCATTGCAACCCACCACTTACAAAGCATGAATCACACTGCAAGATAGATGCTCTGAACTGGGTTCTGTGTGGACAGGGTTCTGTGTGAACGGGTACTGGATTAGTGTTCTGTGAGATGTGTTGGGTCAGTGTTCTAGTGTTGGGTCAGTGTTCTAGTGTTGGGTCAGTGTTCTGGTGTTGGGTCAGTGTTCTAGTATTGGGTCAGTGTTCTGGTGTTGGGTCAGTGTTCTAGTGTTGGGTCAGTGTTCTGGTGTTGGGTCAGTGTTCTAGTGTTGGGTCTGAGTTCTAGTGTTGGGTCAGTGTTCTGGTGTTGGGTCAGTGTTCTAGTGTTGGGTCTGTGTTCTAGTGTTGGGTCAGTGTTCTAGTGTTGGGTCAGTGTTCTGGTGTTGGGTCAGTGTTCTAGTGTTGGGTCAGTGTTCTGGTGTTGGGTCAGTGTTCTGGTGTTGGGTCAGTGTTCTAGTGTTGGGTCTGTGTTCTGGTGTTGGGTCAGTGTTCTAGTGTTGGGTCAGTGTTCTGGTGTTGGTTCAGTGTTCTGGTGTTGGGTCAGTGTTCTGGTGTTGGGTCAGTGTTCTAGTGTTGGGTCTGAGTTCTAGTGTTGGGTCAGTGTTCTAGTGTTGGGTCTGTGTTCTAGTGTTGGGTCAGTGTTCTAGTGTTGGGTCTGTGTTCTGGTGTTGGGTCAGTGTTCTAGTGTTGGGTCAGTGTTCTGGTGTTGGGTCAGTGTTCTGGTGTTGGGTCAGTGTTCTGGTGTTGGGTCAGTGTTCTAGTGTTGGGTCAGTGTTCTAGTCTTGGGTCAGTGTTCTGGTGTTGGGTCAGTGTTCTAGTGTTGGGTCTGAGTTCTAGTGTTGGGTCAGTGTTCTAGTGTTGGGTCTGTGTTCTAGTGTTGGGTCAGTGTTCTAGTGTTGGGTCTGTGTTCTGGTGTTGGGTCAGTGTTCTAGTGTTGGGTCAGTGTTCTGGTGTTGGGTCAGTGTTCTGGTGTTGGGTCAGTGTTCTGGTGTTGGGTCAGTGTTCTGGTGTTGGGTCTGTGTTCTAGTGTTGGGTCAGTGTTCTGGTGTTGGGTCAGTGTTCTAGTGTTGGGTCAGTGTTCTGGTGTTGGGTCTGTGTTCTGGTGTTGGGTCAGTGTTCTAGTGTTGGGTCAGTGTTCTGGTGTTGGGTCTGTGTTCTGGTGTTGGGTCAGTGTTCTGGTGTTGGGTCAGTGTTCTAGTGTTGGGTCAGTGTTCTGGTGTTGGGTCAGTGTTCTGGTGTTGGGTCAGTGTTCTGGTGTTGGGTCAGTGTTCTAGTGTTGGGTCAGTGTTCTGGTGTTGGGTCTGTGTTCTGGTGTTGGGTCAGTGTTCTAGTGTTGGGTCTGTGTTCTGGTGTTGGGTCAGTGTTCTAGTGTTGGGTCAGTGTTCTGGTGTTGGGTCAGTGTTCTGGTGTTGGGTCTGTGTTCTGGTGTTGGGTCAGTGTTCTGGTGTTGGGTCTGTGTTCTAGTGTTGGGTCAGTGTTCTGGTGTTGGGTCAGTGTTCTAGTGTTGGGTCAGTGTTCTGGTGTTGGGTCTGTGTTCTAGTGTTGGGTCAGTGTTCTGGTGTTGGGTCAGTGTTCTAGTGTTGGGTCAGTGTTCTGGTGTTGGGTCAGTGTTCTAGTGTTGGGTCAGTGTTCTGGTGTTGGGTCAGTGTTCTAGTGTTGGGTCAGTGTTCTGTGTGCAGCTATGGAGGCGTCTGAGAAACACAAGCTGGATGCAGCAAAGTCTCACTTGCATTTTAGAGATGAAAATCAATATTGCATTTCCTCGCCCACCAAAGAACGCTCAATAGATTAGAACTTATAGCTAAGCGGCCCTCAGATCCAGGAATTAACAAGAGTATTTACTTAAAGATAGCAAAGTAAAGAAGTTTTCCATTAGAAATCCTAGCGTAGGATTTAATTATTCATATTTCCCTCCACGGCAGAATAAATGAACAGTGTGTGTGTGTGTGTGTGTCTGTGTGTGTGTGTGTGTGTGTGTGTGTCTGTGGACGAGGGTGGGAGGCCATTCTGTAGAGGCACACCAAGATAAAATGAAGATTGTACAAAGAATGTAATACTTTATATGAAAAAAGAGGAAGTATTTGAAGATGTAGGTCCAGTGGATAGAAGGCTGGCAGTCTGGATAAAACACTGAGATCTGAAGTAAGCCAGAGAGCAAAACATCCAAACCATCCTGACAAAGGATGCTTGTTTACACAAGAGACTTCATCCATTTAACGCTTTCATCCCAAACCATGTAGCGCTGCTGTGTGTGGAGAGCAGAGCGCAGGATCAAACAGCAGAATAACACCAGGACAGTCAGAATGGAGACACAGGGTGTGTTTCTATCAAGCCTTCATCCCCCACGGATGAGGGACGTTCGGGAGCAGCAGTCCTGCTTCATCGTTGCTTCCTCATCACTTTTACACCCTGACTGACGGTGACTGTGTGAGAGGCTGCACTAGAGGCTGCACTAGAGGCTGCACTAGAGGCTGCACTAGAGGCTGCACTAGAGGCTGCATTAGAGGCTCCTGACACGCTCGGCCACATTCAGCCTCCTTTCAGACTGATGTTATTTCTCTGCTTTGTTTTATTGTTCATTATCTTTTGGCAGAATTGATTTTCTTTTGGCTTTCCCTCGACAGCCGAAAGTCAAAGGTCAACGAACGCGGTTACTTTGCGTTGATACAGTGTGTGTGTGTGTGTGTGTGTGTGTCGCTGGCGCTTTGAGGAATGCTCCAGATCAAAGCTTTACACACGACAGCAAGCACGGCGAGAACAAGCAGCTTAAATGGTTTTGTGAACGTTCCCTCAGCCAGTCTGCAGTGTGATTGGCTCTGGTCAATGCTGCACTGTTCTATGGGGTTTCTCCATTCGGAGTCCACAGTGATTAGTTCTGTTGTATAGTATTCCTGTCTGCTTTCTGGCTAGTGAATCAGCATATCAGTAGGGCACAGCTATGCTGCCCCCCCCCCCCCCCCCCCATCTCTGCCTGGGTCTAATCCCACCCCAGGTGTTATCCTGCTGTCAGCCTCCTCCACAGGACTGGCACTTTAATTACCTTCATATCTCCCTCCGCTCAGCAAGACACGCTGCTCTCTCCTGCCGCCGCTCTCCCCTCCCTCTGCCACCAGGAGGTGGGGCTGGGGGCGGAGTTGGGGGAGGGGCCAGGGAAGCGGCCTGGCTTCCCGTTGGCTGAGCGTGTTGGGGTTGAGGGGTCAAAGGGGGCGACCTGCCGAGAAGGCGATGTCATCCCCGTCCCCGTCACATCCTGTCCCAGGCATGGTTAGACGATTACCGATCTCTCTCAGCGGGTGTTGAGTCACGTCTCATCGACAGCGTCCAGTCCCTCTTACAGACTCCACTGACCCTCCCATGTCCTTCTACACTGGGCCTTTGCAGACAGACTTTTGGCTGCCATCCTGCTGGTCCACAGACACATTCAAATTCAAATTAAAAAATCCTTACCAACCAGCCCCCATAAGAGCAGGAAAATTGCCTTTTTAGACAGAAGCTCAAACAAACAAAAAACTTTTTACACAAGTCAAAAAAACAATACCACCACACACAGCTAATGTTGGGGTTTCTCGTTAACATGGTTGTTACTCTGCTGTGTGAGTGTTCTGAAGATCAGAGGTGGAGGAGTAGGAGACATCATGAGGACGGATCAGAGGTGGAGGAGTAGGAGACATCATGAGGACGGATCAGAGGTGGAGGAGTAGGAGACATCATGAGGACGGATCAGAGGTGGAGGAGTAGGAGACATCATGAGGACGGATCAGAGGTGGAGGAGTAGGAGACATCATGAGGACGGATCAGAGGTGGAGGAGTAGGAGACATCATGAGGACGGATCAGAGGTGGAGGAGTAGGAGACATCATGAGGACGGATCAGAGGTGGAGGAGTAGGAGACATCATGAGGACGGATCAGAGGTGGAGGAGTAGGAGACATCATGAGGTTGGATCAGAGGTGGAGGAGTAGGAGACATCATGAGGACGGATCAGAGGTGGAGGAGTAGGAGACATCATGAGGACGGATCAGAGGTGGAGGAGTAGGAGACATCATGAGGACGGATCAGAGGTGGAGGAGTAGGAGACATCATGAGGACGGATCAGAGGTGGAGGAGTAGGAGACATCATGAGGACGGATCAGAGGTGGAGGAGTAGGAGACATCATGAGGACGGATCAGAGGTGGAGGAGTAGGAGACATCATGAGGACGGATCAGAGGTGGAGGAGTAGGAGACATCATGAGGACGGATCAGAGGTGGAGGAGTAGGAGACATCATGAGGACGGATCAGAGGTGGAGGAGTAGGAGACATCATGAGGACGGATCAGAGGTGGAGGAGTAGGAGACATCATGAGGACGGATCGGGCAAAACTGAAACTTTAGTTCCCTCTCATCTTAACGCCCCCCCTCACCCCCCCTCACACCCTCCCTCACCCCCCCTCACCCCCTCCCTCACCCCCCTCACCCCCTCCCTCATCCCATCAGGAGGAGATACCAGAGCTGAGCAGCTCCTTGTCTCTCCTCCTCGACACTCCAACACATGGCCGACAAGGAGGAGAAGGAGGGGGGGGGGGGGGGATCACTGTAATTAAAACAGACTGGCTTTTAATTAAAATCTTGTGTGGGTTAATTAGGAAAATTATCTATAAAGCAAATTTCATCCTTACAGATGTTCCGGAAGAAGCTTTGTGTTAGTTAGGAGGAGGGGTGGGGGGAGGGGGGGGGGGGGGGCAGGGGCCAAGAGCAGACCTGGTCATCCATTGCTAAAATGTAATTTGGTCTCATTGTCCGGCATGGTCGTTTTCATTAGGGGGGAATTGAAGGCCTAATGCAATTAGAAGACAGCCTGCTTCTCAGCAGTCACTTTGCAGCCTTGGGTCTAGAAGGGAGGGAGGGGGTGAGGACGAGAGGGTGGGGGGTCGAGGATGAGAGAGCAAGGGTAGGAGAAGGGGTGAGGAGAGAAGAGGGGTGGGGGAGGAAAGAGGTAGGGAGAAGAGTGAGGGAGGAGACAGGAGGGGTGAGAGAGGTAGGGGGGAAGGTGAGAGTTGAGGGTGAAGGTGAGAGGTGAGGAGGAGGAAGGGGAAGAGCGAGGGAGAGGAGGGGAGGGGGAGAGAGAAGGGGGGAGGTGTGAAATTTGTCTGAACGTTTTTCATTTCCCATATGGCAGATGGTCGTGAAAGGTGGGTGGTGGCAAGGTGAGGAGGGAGGGAGGGAGGGAGGTAGGGAGGGAGGGAGTTGGAGGAATAGAAGAATGAAAAATAGAATGGGGGGGAGGAAGAGGAAGAGAGGAAGGTTAGGGTTAGAACTCAAAGATGTCTCTGGCTGTGTGGACAGGTAAGACGAGCCAGGGTGTGTGAGACCCAGGGTGTGAGAGAGTCAGGAGGAGGGGGCGTGAGGAGATTAGCACCCAGGATGGAGTCTATCATCACCCCTCATGTCCGCGCGCCGAGCACAGCCACCCCACAGACAAACACTAAGTCAACTGGCCCAGGTTTCCAGGCAGTGACCTTTTATCAGGATCTGCCTCCAAAAAACATGCTGCTAATTGGATTGAATGAACACACACAGAGACACACACACACAGACACACACACAGACACACACACACAGACACATAAATCCAGACAAAAACAGCATCTTTTGCTAACTCCTGTGTGGCTTCTCACAAGGATGGGAACACATGCACACACACACACACACACACACACACGTGCACACACACACGTTCACACACACACACGCAGGTGTGAAAACAGCAGCAGACACACTAGCTTTCCCCTGACATGTTCCATTACCGCTGCACGCAGAGGAAGGTTAACCTGATCACCAGAGGAACCTTTACTTCAGACCTGCCTCTGATCCAGGTTAACCTGATCACCAGAGGAACCTTTACTTCAGACCTGCCTCTAGCCAGCAGACCCTGATCCAGGGCTTGATCCAGGGCTTGATTCAGGGCTTGATCCAGGGTTTGATTCAGGGCTTGATCCAGGGTTTGATTCAGGGCTTGATCCAGGGTTTGATCCAGGGCTTGATCCAGGTTTGATCCAGGGCTTGATCCAGGGCTTGATTCAGGGCTTGATCCAGGGTTTGATTCAGGGCTTGATCCAGGGCTTGATCCAGGGCTTGATCCAGGGCTTAATCCAGGGTTGATCCAGGGCTTGATCCAGGGCTTGATCCAGGGCTTGATCCAGGGTTGATCCAGGGCTTGATCCAGGGCTTGATCCAGGGCTTGATCCAGGGCTTGATCCAGGGCTTGATCCAGGGTTGATCCAGGGCTTGATCCAGGGCTTGATCCAGGGCCTGATCCAGGGTTGATCCAGCTCTAAGGCCTCCTCAGTGAGTCGTCTTTTAAACTATGCTTTTCTAATGACTCATCCCTCCAACTCCCACTTAATAAGGGAGGAAGCGTATCCTGGCAACCACAATGCCTGGCAACAGAAGGTCGGCTGGATACAAAAGAACAAGTTCAATCAAATATATCGTAACGTCAATATCTCTGCGGGAACAGGACCTCTGCAGATGAGTATGGGGGGGCGCTTAGGACAAAATTCAGAAGGTCCTTACTTATGTGAAAAATAGTCATAGGTGAAATGTTTGTACATGTTCATACTACTGAAAACTCACATCCACGTACATGAAGTCTCAAGTCTGAATAGGATGAGTAAGAATCTTTGAGAATCGAAGAATGTGATAATCCTTTTCACTGGATCTGGAAGGTATTTCAGAGAAAAAGAAGCAGAGTAGCTACATTTATACTAGGTGACCAAACACAGACCTCGTCAAGAAAGGAACGTTCAGAAAGTGCAATGATATTTTGCTGTGACTTCATTTCCTGTCTTGTGAGCGTTTCCTGCATGTGAACATGTTTCACGTGTGTCCGTGAGGACATGTATGTGGATGACAGTTTTCAGTTGTCTGAATGTGTGCAATGAATGGGATTCATATGTGTCGATGCAGCACTTCACATCTGTGGACAGAATAGGTTTGTGTCGATTAATGTGATTGGCCACTGTCTAGTTTTGACAATGTGTTCAGTGAATGAGCTGAATGGGTCAATTTGTAAAGAACGTTTGTGTCAATCAATACGATTGGTCAGCGTGTAGAGAAAGTTTGCTATGGATTAGTATGCCTGATCAATTTGTGAGGATTTTGTTGCCGATTTGGTATGATTGGTCACCATGGAGACAAAGGTTAGAATGGATTAGTATGATTGGTTGATGTGTACAGAAAGTTTTTTGTGGATTAATGATTTGCTGATGTGTGAAATATGTGATAAATTTGTGCTAGGGTTGAAAATAGATTAAGATAACGTTCTGCTGACATAACTGAGTTGAAAATTAATTGTTTATGTGAAGAAATTGCTTTTAGACATTGTGTAAACCTTTTAGACTGTGTGTTCAATTCCATAGCAGAGATGGGCTGTATGTAAAATACTATTTTCCATGGTTGAACTTATCCATGAAAAACAGCTTTTATATGGGCTGAAGTTCCATCTCTCCAATAAATAGCCTAATGGCTTTTTTTCTTTTTTTGCTCATCTCCTATTTTCATGGCATGTTTCATTGTGAGAAAGTTAATTTGAATTTGATTGAAAGTTGTGCAGCCATGTCCTGGGTAACAAGGTTAGAGATTTTTGTAACAATTTAATACAATACTAAAGAAATCCTAATGAGAGGATTTGGGGCCCGACATTTGAGTTATCTCTCCAACTGAGAGAGAGCACAGAATCCTTTAATGAGTGGTAGGAAGTGGACTACACTCTTTGGTCATTAAAATTCTCTCTAACAAGCTAGTGCATCGCAGGTACACTGGAGGAACATTGGAGAATATCTGAAGCTTCCTCTAGTTCACCTGCACAAACAACAAATACTGAGCTGTCACTTTCATTTAATTCTTACTTACAACCTCCGGGAAACTGCTTCCCCACTCACACCCCACACACACACACACACATACGCACACACACACACGCACACACACACGCACGCACACACGCACATGCACACACCATACAGACAGACTGAAAAACACATTATTCACACGCACAAACACAAGCTCCCACCACACACAGTGTCCTCCAGAGAAGCCAGCCTACCTGGCCCTGGTCCCAGTGTGTCCAGACAGCAGCAGCAGTGTGTGGGCAGCGATCACTGACGGAGGCCCCCGGGCCCTCAGGGGCCCCAGCTCACCGCAGCACATCTCCAATCCCAACAGGTTCTCTCTCCGCCTCGCCGCCTCTCCCTGGATTCCTCTGGATCCCTGTGGTTCCCATGAAAGAGCCTCTTTCTTCCCCGTAGGCGCTATCAAAGAGGAGGCTGCGAGCGACAGCAGCATGCGCAGCCCCGCACCTCACCAAGCCACCCCCAGCCCCCCGCACCTTACTGAGCCCCCCCCCCCTCTGCACCTCACCGAGCTGCGCCCCCCCGCTGCCTTCCCTCCTCAGAGGACAGAGGGTGGGGGGAGGGGGGGGGGGGCGGGAGCGTGAAGGAACTGATTCATGTGGTCGGCCTCGTTAAATCGAACAAGGGCTTAGGGTCGTACGCTTCAGAGAGGCAGGCACGACTGCTGTTGCTGCTGCATGAATCGGGTTTTTGCCGACTTCAAGGGCGAGAGAAGTTATTCAGGGTGTTTTTCTTTGACAATGTTTAAAATAGGGAGGAGAGACTGGAGGACTTTCCAATCAAATAACTGGTTTGATATGAATGTCCGCTTTCTCTGAGCCTCGTCACTGAGGGCGCGTCTCACAGACTCACAGAACTGCATCTTATCCAACCTCGGAGAGAAAGCTGCCATGGAAACTCTACCTCGTTGATTGTCTGCAATTAAAGCAGGCAGTTAGACTCGCACGATATTGAAGAAGTCGATTTAATTCAACAAGCTGGCAAAATCGATGCAATCACCTGGGTACTTTGGCCATCTGAATCCTCCTCCTCCAGATGCATACTAACTGAAAAGCGTTTTATAGGCGCTGAAGTCTGTGTTTGACAAAACAATAACAACTACCTTCACAATCGCTTGCTCGATTTCACACTTGTGTCGCGAAACGTGCTTGGATTTAATCAATGTGAAGAAATTAGAAGAAATGATGTTGCTTGTGTCCAAGAGTGACAATGCTGCAAATCAATTCAATTCCACAGGCCTGCCTTGGAAACTATGAATGCTTGACCTTTGCAACACTAACACTTTAGTGGAATACAACCTAACCTTTAAGACAAATTCTACCAGCACCTTTTTTACTTTGTTGCAATTCTTTACATCTTTTATGACATTTGCAGATAAACAACCTACATTGTTTTTCTCGTTTTTCTTATTCCTCGTATCATCCAAACTTCGAAATGATTTACTAAACAATTGTACATTTCGAAACAGATGGAAAATATTTTTTGGAGCCACTCGTCCAGAAAACCCCCAACCTGTGTATTATTTTGAGCTCTGTACATTTTTGAGCTTCGACCTACTAAAGGTACCTCAATCCTCCAAGATCAATTCAGACCCCTGCATGTCCACAGTAAGCAGGCGCGGGCTACTGTACAATAATGCGCTCATTACGTCGCTGTTCATGTTATCTGACAGGATTATATATTTTTGCTCTGCATTTCATTCCAATGAAGGGAACGCAATTAGTTTAATTAGTTCACCCGCGTCTCGGACCGCGACAGCATTCCGCAGGAGTAATCGTGTCATGGCTCTGTAATATCCCCATCCCGTCCGCGGGATTGCTTTAAGATGACTTGCTCCGATAGTCAGTAGGTGACAACAGAGCCTTCGGGAGAGACACGGTCACATCGAGAGCTGCGCCTCAGCCGGGATGCGGTGCGCCTCAGACTCCTTTCACAGTGTTTAACCAAGCGAACACACACAAGACCCATGCCGACGATTGGCTTTGGCACGAAATACATTTTGATGCAAAAATTATTAGGAAAATGCGAAAACTCTGCCAAGTCATGCAAGTAATGAATCAACGTTCATTACTCTTTCCCCTTACTGGAGTAATGAGTGCTGACATGCGCATGGAGGCAGTTTATTCCCCTTTTGAGGTCTTGTTTGAAGGCTTGAATGTTTGAACTGCTTACAAACACTTCCAGCCAGATAATAATTGGCTCTTGTCCAGCTTCCATTTACTTAGAGGCAAACACATTGAACGGCTGTCTCATCAAATGAGCCTCATTCTGCAACACAACCTTACTGGATATCGGGAAATAACGGACAGGATTTAACACACGCAAACAAACGCCTCGAACAATGCTAGTGTGGATGAAATCATTCAATTAATTCAAGATATTATCGCATGAACAGATTGTTTGGCGGTGCAGTGTTCTGTGGTCTTGTTCTCCATTGTTAAGACGGATGCTGTACAATGTTGTCACACTTCCCCTGTTTGACGCTAATCAGGAGGAATAAAACCCCTTAGTTGTGCTGCAGGCTGAACAGAGAGGTGTGGAGACTATACCTGCGACCCCTGAGACACGAGGGAGGAGGTGGTGTGAGCTGTTCAGAGCCTCTTCATCTGCGCCTCCTTTCAGAGGCTGTGACTCCTGCAGATGTTTCTCTCAACCTTTTAATTCCCTCTGATTAAGAAGACAAGAGGAGCATCTTTCAGAGCAGCTGTTAGCCACATCAGTCTTCATGTTAGCGAGGAAGATGGATGCATTTGGAAAAACAAATAGTTTAGTTTCCCTGGACACAAACAGCTTTTTCCTCAGTGTGAATATTTGAACTCGTCAAGCAGAAATGGTCCTGAAGGAACCCTCCATACTCCTGAGGTAAAACATCGTTCATCTCATGTTTTGGAGATGTTAGAAAATACCTTTTTTGTGTCATGGTGCTTTGGGTTCTGGAACCTGATACCACCAGATACCTCCCCAACACCCCACCCCCACCACACACACCCCCACCACCACACCCCCCCACCACCACACCCCCCCACCACCACACACTCCTACTAACACACACCCTCAACCTACCACCACCCCCACCACCACACACCCCCACCACCACACACTCCTACTAACACACACCCTCAACCTACCACCACCCCCATCACCACACACCCCCACCACCACACACTCCTACTAACACACACCCCCACCACCACACACCCCCACCACCACACACTCCTACTAACACACACCATCAACCTACCACCACCCCCACCACCACACACCCCCACCACCACACACTCCTACTAACACACACCCCCACCACCACGCACCCCCACCACCACACACTCCTACTAACACACACCCCCACCACCACGCACCCCCACCACCACACACTCCCACCACCACACATTCCTACTAACACACACCCCCACCACCACACACCCCCACCACCACACACTCCTATTAACACACACCCCCACCACCACACACCCCCACCACCACACACTCCTACTAACACACACCCTCAACCTACCACCACCCCCACCACCACACACTCCTACTAACACACACACACACCACCACACACCCCCACCACCACACACTCCTACTAACACACACCCCCACCACCACACTCCCACCAACACACACTCGAACCTACCACCACCCCCACATGCTCCCACCAACACACACCAGCACAACAAAGCTTCTTGATCTCTAATGTCAAACACTTTAATGTGTGTTACCTCACAGGAATTACAATCAGGAGAAGAAGAATAGAAGAAAAAAGTGCAAAATAAATGATCAAAAGAACAAACAAACCAGCTCTGTGTGGGTCTTCTGTTTTCCAGACACGCGCTCGGCCATCTTGAGCTTTAATTGGGGAGTTTTTATGTCACCTGCAGGTGATAGCGGGCATATTCCACCCCCCCCTCCACCCCCCCCTCCTTGGACACCTGTCGTCCACCAAGGTCACTCTCAACAGGGTCCTACTCTCCGTCTGGGAGGGACCAAGTCCACAATTAGCATGCAGAATGTGGGCCCTCTTCGGTTAAATGGCTTGTCAGAAAGGTATGTTCTATTGGAAGGGAAACATAATGGGTTCTTTTGAGAGCCGGGCGGTTGAGGATCTTTCCAGACACAGACAGCTCCAGTGAAAAGGCTTTTTCAGACGCCGAAACGAGCAAGTTTACGCACTTTTCACCGCGGCGAGACAAAAATGGCTTCAATTTTTTTTTACTTCTGCCCAGAACCGTTTGAGAGGGACTATGTACTTGAGAAGAATATGAATGAAGTGCTACGTTTGGAGTCATAATGTGGAGATATTGATAGCCTACGGCCCTAGAAGTTAAATTGCAAGAGATGGCAGCTCCCAGCTGAATATTTTCAGAGGGGAAATGAATTTGGCTAACGCTGCCTTTGCTGGATGAAATGCCATGTTGAGGGACGTGACACCCTCCTCCACAAGGTTCTGTACAGGAAGTGTGTGTTATGACCTTTTCTGACTTCCTTGCGCGACTTGACTCGGGCAAAATGCCCTTCGATATTTTGCCGTGCAGCCGATATAATTGAATCTGAAATATTCGACCCGGGGGCGGTAACATTGCGAGCACAGCTGCCCAGACGCTGGAACATGCCAGAAAGGCTGGAGTGCCACCTCTGACGATTTACCTCAGACGCAGCCTCTAAAGGGCAACCCTCCCTCCTCAAGCCTCCCTCCTCAACCCTCCCTCCTCAAGCCTCCCTCCTCAAGCCTCCCCCCTCAACCCTCCGTCCTCAAGCCTCCCTCCTCAACCCTCCCTCCTCAAGCCTCCCTCCTCAACCCTCCCTCCTCAAGCCTCCCTCCTCAAGCCTCCCCCCTCAACCCTCCCTCCTCAAGCCTCTCTCCTCAACCCTCCTCCTCAACCCTCCCTCCTCAAGCCTCCCCCCTCAACCCTCCCTCCTCAAGCCTCCCTCCTCAAGCCTCCCTCCTCAACCCTCCCTCCTCAACCCTCCTCCTGCTTGTCCCCTGCCCTCCCCCCCCCCCCCCCCCCACCCCTGCTGGAAGCCCAGGGGAGCTGGCGTTCAGGGACTGAAGAGTTGCTGGTCACCTCTGCTACAACATACCTTTCTCCCCAGTCTCCCCCTCCTCCCTCACCCCTCTCCTCCCTCCCTCACCCCACTCCTCCCCCACTCACCCCTCTCCTCACCCACTCACCCCTCTTTTCTCCTCCCTCACCCCTCTTCTCTCCCCACTCACCCCTCTCCTCTCCTCCCTCACCCCACTCCTCTCTCCACTCTTTCCTCCGCCTCTCCCCTCCCTACTCCCCCCTGCTCCCCTCCTCACTTTGTCATCCATAATAAGGATACTTTTTTAACTGTGTGATTTACCAGCAGTCATGGTGAAGCCAACTGCCACTGTGCTGCAAACACTGTGATTATAAACACATTAACACAGACCTCAGAGCAGAGACTGAGAGATGTTGACCTCTACCTACACACAGACAGGCACACACACATGCAACACACAGTCAATCATTTGTGCGATTACCATTTCACAGACAGGATCCTTTTACCCAACAACCTTCCCCCAGTCATTAGAACTGGCCCTGAACCACACAGGAATCCCAAAGCATTCCAAATGCTGCCAGTTAAACTGTTTTTAATGGATTACCAGGCAGCTTCCTGTGTTCAGCAGCATCTGTCTCTGTGTTTCTAACAGATGAATATTTACAGAGCAGCTTCAGGGAGCTGTCACCCAGACACAGACACAGACACACAGACAGACACACAGACAGACACAGACACAGACGCAGACACAGACGCAGACAGACACACAGACAGACAGACAGACAGACAGACGCAGACACAGACGCAGACAGACACACAGACAGACACAGACACAGACAGACAGACAGACAGACAGGCAGACAGACAGACACAGACACAGGCAGACAGACAGACACAGACAGACAGACAGACAGACAGACAGACACAGACAGACAGACAGATGACCGCCATCTCTGGAAGCACTGTAGAGGCAGGGTTGGGGGAGGGGGGGGGGTTGGGGGCGGGGGTCAGATGGGGGTTGACCGTGAACGGTTGACAGTGTGGCCTGATCGTGGGTGGTTGACCCCAGTCATGTCTTCTCCCTGAGACCCTGACCAGTCCAGGCCTGACACACACACACCCTCAAGTACGGGCATACATAAACACACACACACACACGCTCAAGTACGGGCATACATAAACACACACACACACACGCTCAAGTACGGGCATACATAAACACACATACACAGACACAAAACACACACAAGTGCCGCCCTCTACACACACACACACACACACACACACACACACACACACCTGCTGGTCTCCTACTGATGCCAGCATCTTGGCCAGTCTCCAAGCCCCCTCAGTGCCCATAACATCGCGCATACTGCGCGCGTGTGTGTGTATGAGTGTGTGTCGTGTGTGTGTATGAGTGTGTGTCGTGTGCGGGTGATTAAAACCAGCATCCGATCCATGGAAACCTTGGGTTGTATTAGTCCCTGCAGGAAGATCACAGAGACACCTCCATCTGTATTTCACCCCAGACAATGCCACGGCAATTTTACTGCTGCAATTAAGAGCTGAAATAGAGAGTTGGGGGAGAGAGGAGCAGGTGGGTAGAAGCAAAGGCAGAGCAGGCAGAGCCGCTCTCTGAGGTCCTCTTACCCCAGGGTGACGCACGTTCCCATTGGATAAATCACCTGGTGGTGTGGCTGTGGCCAGGGAGAGAGTAACCTTTAAATGGAAGAAACTCTGGGCCGCCTTCCACCTGGGGAGCCGGAGCGAGGTTTGAGGAAGATGAATGACTGGAGGAGAGGGACGAGTCTCCATTGTGTGTCGTCTCTCTGTGTTTAATATTCTTTGATTTTCTCCGGTGTCTTTCCTGCTGGCAGGCGCTGCTGCTTCTGAGGCTCACAGGGTTTGAAGGATGACCATCCTGGATCCAAGATGGCGCCGTGGATGGTTGCCTGGGTCAGGTGGAGCGTTATTGTTTGTCTGGTATTGTCTGTTAATTCAGTCCTTCTGCTATTGCCCTCTTCAACAGGGCCAAGGACTGATAATGACACTTGTACTAGTTAGAATTGATGTGCTCCCTTCTGTACAGCTACTTTATTTCATCGTATTTTTAAAATATTTATCTTATTTAAGTTACATATATATATATTCTTTGTTTGCGCCATCCTGCCACACTAAATTAACTTTTTGCATGGCGAATAAAACTGATTCTGGTTCTGGTGTCAGGAAAGACCAGGGATGAATCTGGGAGGTGTAGTAACACAGGTTCACCAGTGGAGGTGCTGTGGAGCTGCGCTAACTGGAACGAGTCAGACACGACTGAGAGATGTGGACCTTCCCTACCACACTCATACCTCACAATACTCCCTACCACACTCATACCTCACAATACTCCCTACCACACTCATACCTCACAATACTCCCTACCACACTCATACCTCACAATACTCCCTACCACACTCATACCTCACAATACTCCCTACCACACTCATACCTCACAATACTCCCTACCACACTCATACCTCACAATACTCCCTACCACACTCATACCTCACAATACTCCCTACCACACTCATACCTCACAATACTCCCTACCACACTCATACCTCACAACACTCCCTACCACACTCATACCTCACCATACTCCCTACCACACTCATACCTCACAGTACTCCCTACCACACTCATACCTCACAATACTCCCTACCACACTCATACCTCACAGTACTCCCTACCACACTCATACCTCACAATACTCCCTACCACACTCATACCTCACAATACTCCCTACCACACTCATACCTCACAATACTCCCTACTACACTCATACCTCACAATACTCCCTACCACACTCATACCTCACAATACTCCCTACCACACTCATACCTCACAATACTCCCTACTACACTCATACCTCACAATACTCCCTACCACACTCATACCTCACAACACTCCCTACCACACTCATACCTCACCATACTCCCTACCACACTCATACCTCGCCATACTCCCTACCACACTCATACCTCACCATACACCCTACCACACTCATACCTCACAATACTCCCTACCACACTCATACCTCACAGTACTCCCTACCACACTCATACCTCACAATACTCCCTACCACACTCATACCTCACAATACTCCCTACTACACTCATACCTCACAATACTCCCTACCACACTCATACCTCACAGTACTCCCTACCACACTCATACCTCACAGTACTCCCTCCCAACCTCATACCTCACAGTACTCCCTACCACACTCATACCTAACAGTACTCCCTCCCAACCTCATACCTCACAGTACTCCCTACCACACTCATACCTCACAGTACTCCCTCCCAACCTCATACCTCACAATACTCCCTACCACACTCATATCTTACAATAATCCCCACCACACTCATACCCCACAATACTCCCTACCACACTCATACCTCACAACAATACAATAGTGTGTGGGAGTGTGTGGGAGTGTGTGGGAGTGTGTAAGAGTGTGTATGTGCAGGCTACACAGGCATGCCATGAGTCCTTGGCAGACCAAGCCCCTTGGATTAAAGAAAGCCATGGACTGGCATTAGAGTGTTAGCATTAAATATGCAAGACTCTTTCAGTGTTTACCATAATGCGAAATGATGGGGCTTTGGCAGTGCGGGGTGCCCCCTTGCCCCCAGCCCCCCACCACCGAGCGTGGCAGTCGTCTACAAGTCCTGAAGTTTAATATGAAATTAAATATAAATGACAGCTTTCAATCTGTAAATGAATTTATGATTAGGTGAAATGCAGTCTGTGCCAGTCGATCCAATTTTAGACTGGCCATGGGTATCTGTAAATGTGTGTGTGTGTTTGTGTGCGTGTGTGATCTGGCAGTGCCCGCATGATGTGTGTGTGCCTGAATGCAATTATCTTCATTTGAGTGTGTAAAAAACAATACTGTTCATATCATGCAGTGAAGAATCCCATTACTGTGTCCACCTTCACTGTCACTTCTGAAAGACTTCCGCTCAAAACAAGGATTCTCTGTTGGTGCGCCATGTGCTGATGGGGCATTGTGATGTCACTGTCAACTGAGGTATTATGATGTCACTGTCAACAGAGGTATCATGATGTCACTGTCTGTAGCTGTATGACTATGTCACTGTCTGTAGCTGTATGACGATGTCACTGTCAGTAGAGGTATTGTCATGTCACTGTCAGTAGCAGTATTGTGATGTCACTGTCAGTAGCAGTATTGTGATGTCACTGTCAGTAGCAGTATTGTGATGTCACTGTCAGTAGCAGTATTGTCATGTCACTGTCAGTAGCAGTATTGTGATGTCACTGTCAGTAGCAGTATTGTGATGTCACTGTCAGTAGCAGTATTGTGATGTCACTGTCAGTAGAGGTATTGTCATGTCACTGTCAGGAGCAGTATTGTGATGTCACTGTCAGTAGCAGTATTGTGATGTCACTGTCAGTAGAGGTATTGTCATGTCACTGTCAGGAGCAGTATTGTGATGTCACTGTCAGTAGCAGTATTGTGATGTCACTGTCAGTAGCAGTATTATAATGTCACTGTCAGTAGCAGTATTGTGATGTCACTGTCGGTAGCAGTATTGTGATGTCACTGTCAGTAGCAGTATTGTGATGTCACTGTCAGTAGCTATATGATGATGTCACTGTCAGTAGCAGTATTGTGATGTCACTGTCAGTAGCTGTATTGTGATATCACTGTCAGTAGCAGTATTGTGATGTCACTGTCAGTAGCTATATGATGATGTCACTGTCAGTAGCAGTATTGTGATGTCACTGTTAGTAGCTATATGATGATGTCACTGTCAGCAGCAGTATTGTGATGTCACTGTCAGCAGCAGTATTGTGATGTCACTGTCAGCAGCAGTATTGTGATGTCACTGTCAGCAGCAGTATTGTGATGTCACTGTCAGTAGCTATATGATGATGTCACTGCAGACCGCTTCAATCTGAGCGTGCCCACAGCTATCAGACAGAGGACTTGGCCTCGGTGCTCTGCTGGGGCGGAGACAAGAAAACCAACTGGTAGTCAGGGGAAATGATGGCCTGTGATATTGACACTGCGCTCCTCATCGATCCCTCCGTCCGTGCACACTCCTGCCTGGGACTTTATCTTCCTTTGAAGCCTGGAGAGACAGCACAGGGAGCCTGGGCAGGGGCCAGACACATTACTTAGCTTTACTAGCAGGCTGAGCTCTGACAGGCAGGCAGCTGTCCACCATTAACACCGGACCCCAGGTAATAGGTTCCGTACTGGCTGCAGCCAAGGAAACAACTCCAAATCTGTCCGGGTTTCCAGGTCTGCTAGCCTCTTGGTTCCTGTTCCCAGAGGGTCGGTGACTGTGAGCAGATCCCTGGGACTCCCTCTACCTGGCAGATGACAAGGTTCTGGTGGTTGAAGAAATGAGGAAGGATAGACTGTGAGTGAGGCGTGGACTAACCTAGAGAGGACAATGTTTCTCCATGCAAAATTAAGAAAGAGTCTTTCTCCCGTGGCCTGTCGTCATCTTGTACAGCCCAGTAGCAGATTTTGAAGGTTTGACATGGCAACCTTCCCATTAAAAGATATATAGATGGAGATAATGGGAATCATTGTAAACAGATAAACAAAAGGCCAGAACACTCTAGAACGACCGATTGGCTGGCATCACAACACTGTTTGATGTCCATATGATTTGTTGAGGCAGGCGGGCAGGTGAGGGTGGAGATGAAAGACTGGAAAATGTCAATTAGAAGGTCGCAACCTTTCCGTGATGTGTGGAGACAGAGGGCTTAACCATGTGAGGCTTTCAGGATCTAGGTGTCCAGAAGGGAGCTCAATTTCAGCTCTCCTCATAAAGTACACTAACAGGAGATAGCAGATGGGATGAATGGCCTTGTTATGTGTTCCTGTGTTTGGACAGAGAATCTGCCTCTGACCTTTCTGCTTCAGATAGACTCTGCCTCACAGTAACTCTGCCTGACACTCTAGAACAGAACTGATGCTCTAGAACAGAACTGATGCTTTAGAACAGAACTGACGCTCTACAACAGAACTGATGCTCTACAACAGAACTGATGCTCTACAACAGAACTGATGCTCTAGAACAGAACTGATGCTCTAGAACAGAACTGATGCTCTACAACAGAACTGATGCTTTAGAACAGAATTGACGCTTTACAACAGAACTGATGCTCTAGAACAGAACTGATGCTCTAGAACAGAACTGATGCTCTACAACAGAACTGATGCTCTAGAACAGAACTGATGCTCTACAACAGAACTGATGCTCTACAACAGAACTGATGCTCTACAACAGAACTGACGCTCTGTTCTAGAAGAGAGGAACAGATCTTCCTTCCAGACACCAGAAACAGAGCGACACTTTAACCCCATGCATCAGCACAGCCCAAATCTAACCCATGACAGGGATATCCATTAGGACAATTCCAATAAATCGAGCGGGACATCAACACGTTGATGAAGATGTATTGGAGGACCGAGAGTCTGTTTCAACAGGAAACCTGTTTTGACATGAAAGGACTCAAGGCTTTTTTGTGTGGAAAACAACAGATTAAAGGTAGTCTGTGTCCAGGAGGCTGCAGTGTCCATCAGAAGGTGACAAGGACGTTGTCTCTGGTTCATTTAGCT
>CM059294.1:1702500-1727500 GCA_030340665.1 Neosalanx taihuensis | reverse complement strand
ATGGGATTTGTACAATTGAATCAATGTCTTTTGCAGCGAGGAACCAATTGTATTAGAGCTAAGTGTGATGCAGACGTTTTTGGTTCTAAACCGTTGTTTGAGCTAACAGGTTCCCCTGGCCACCCTGGCAGGGGTTTTTCAGCAGGGAGGTTGGATCAACACCAAGAGTGTCACAGACCTCATCCTGACAGGCCCTCCCTGCAGCCCAGATCTCATGTCCAATCCCATTAACCCTCACTGAAACACATTGACAAAGTGGATGTGCATCCTCCACAGAGATCCTTGAGGTTTAGTGCTGTTCTTCTGTTCTGCAGTGCAGCCCTCCTCTCTCCTCTCTCTCTCCTCTCTCTCTCCTCTCCTCTTCTCCTCTCCCTCCTCTCCCCTCCTCTCCTATCGCCTCCTCTCCTCTCTCTCTCCTCTCCTCTTCTCCTCTCCCCTCCTCTCCTATCTCCTCCTCCTCCTCTCCTCTTTTCCCTTCCTCTCCCCTCATCTCCGCTCCTCTCTTATCTCCTCCTCTCCTCTCCTCTTCTCCCCTCCTCTCCCCTCCCCTCCTCTCTTATCTCCTCCTCTCCTCTTCTCCCCTCCTCTCCCCTCCTCTCCTCTCCAGCTACTCTTCCCCCACCTCCTCCCCCTTCTAATTTCCTTTTCCAAACCAATCCTCCTCTCCCTTCATCTCCTCCTCTCCCTTCTTTCTCCCCCCCCCCTTTTCCTCCCCTCTTTGCCCCCCCCCATTGATCGTATCTGATTAGTTAGGTAATTGATTGTTACTGGTTATTAACCTCCAGGATCTCTAGCCTCGCCTGGCTGCAATGCAGACACACTCTAATCAGTCACAAATGGCAGCTGCTAATGAAATTACTCTGTGGTTCCACCTCACAACTTTGTTTGTTCTGCAAAGTATCGGCAAGGGCAGCGCCCGACCCGACTTTACTTTCCTGCTAGCTAACAGGAAGCAGGAAGTCTTTTGAGAGTGTTTGCAGGTGGGAGTTGTGAGCTGGGCAGTCACACCAGATTAGGAGAGCAGAAGCCTCCATGGCTGTGGGGCTTCTCACAGTGCTGGAAGTTACGGATGGAAGCGGTCCCAAGGTGACCCCGGGTCAGATCACCGTCTGCCAGCCAAGGTCTGGCAAGGTCTGATCACTCTCCCCCTCTCTCTCTCCCTCCCTCCCCCTTCCCTCCCCCTACCAACATGGCCAGCTGGTTATTTGTACGTCACAGTACGTTGATTAACTGCATTTCAAACAGCACAAACCTCCATCTTCAAACCCCTCCTCATCGTGGTGGAGACCAGTGGACTGGCTTCAGAAACGTCTCATGAACCATAAGATACTGAGACAGGTCAATAATGAAGGCATTTTAATACAAGGAGTCAGAGCAGATCCTCACTCCTGGATCTGGGATCTGGAACGTTTGTATTTAATCTTCCTCATCCTCCCACAGTGTAGATGCCTTGCCATGTCATAAGAACGTCTTCGACCAGAGTGACCCAGTGTTCAAGTTCGCACCTGTCATTAACTCTCTTTGACTTCAGCACTTTATGATTAGACATAGACCAATAATCAAACGATAAAAATTAAAAGACAAAACCTGCAGATCTGACGCTGCCGATGGATTGGTGTGTTCCTGTGTCTCTGTAGCGCTGGAAGGTTCCAGATGGTCGGGCAGAGATTCTAAAAACAAACCGGTGGCATAACAACTTCAAGGAGCTGCTAACTCATTAGTTTAATTGAAATGTCTTTTGTTGTGTTGGCATGGTCCTGGTAAACCTCAGACAAAACAGACCCGTTTCAGCATCAAGTCTTCAGAAATACCTTGTATTCCTGATGTGGTTCATAGGTATAGCTGATCCTTTGAGTTAGGGTTTATGGTGTTTGGATTATCTGTCAAGGTTCAGATTCTGGCTAAGGATTGCGTGGAGGTGAGGGGCAGAATCATCCCAGTGTCCCTGTCCTTTTCCTCGTCACGAACGACTGAAGTAGATTGTGACTCTTCTACATTTACATTTATTCATTTAGCAGACGCTTTTATCCAAAGCGACTTACAGTAAGTGCAGGGACATTTTTCCCTGAGGCAAGTAGGGTGAAGTGCCTTGCCCAAGGACACAAAGTCACATAGCCACAGCGGGGGCTCGATCTCACAACCTTCCGTTCATGAGGCCAACGCCTTAACCACTGAGCCATCTGACCACCTAGACTCCATCCCAGCAGAGCAGTGCTGCCTCTGATCAGAGGTGGTGCTGGGCTGATCCAGAGAAGGGTTTACCCCTGACACACACACACCTGGTAGGAGACGTAGCTCCTCAGCAGGGTGTCTAACAGCTGACTGCCCCTGGAGGAAGGCCTGATGGCTGGGCAGCCCCAGCTCCTCTTCCCCCTGGAGGAAGGCCTGATGGCTGGGCAGCCCCAGCTCCTCTTCCCCCTGGAGGGAGGCCTGATGGCTGGGCAGCCCCAGCTCCTCTTCCCCCTGGAGGAAGGCCTGATCGCTGGGCAGCCCCAGCTCCTCTTCCCCCTGGAGGAAGGCCTGATGGCTGGGCAGCCCCAGCTCCTCTTCCCCCTGGAGGAAGGCCTGATCACTGGGCAGCCCCAGCTCCTCTTCCCCCTGGAGGAAGGCCTGATGGCTGGGCAGCCCCAGCTCCTCTTCCCCCTGGAGGAAGGCCTGATCGCTGGGCAGCCCCAGCTCCTCTTCCCCCTGGAGGGAGGCCTGATGGCTGGGCAGCCCCAGCTCCTCTTCCCCCTGGAGGAAGGCCTGATCGCTGGGCAGCCCCAGCTCCTCTTCCCCCTGGAGGAAGGCCTGATCGCTGGGCAGCCCCAGCTCCTCTTCCCCCTGGAGGAAGGCCTGATCACTGGGCAGCCCCAGCTCCTCTTCCCCCTGGAGGAAGGCCTGATGGCTGGGCAGCCCCAGCTCCTCTTCCCCCTGGAGGAAGGCCTGATGGCTGGGCAGCCCCAGCTCCTCTTCCCCCTGGAGGGAGGCCTGATGGCTGGGCAGCCTTCCTGTTCCTGTGCTTGCAGATGGCACATGGGTCAGTGATGCAGGCAGGAGGATGAGTGAGGCGGGGGAGATAACCCTCCTGCTAAGGCTGTGAATATTGATGTCCTGTCTGGGGTTATCTGGCCCTGAAATGCACGTTTGGGACTTGTGTCTATCTAGTGTGTGTGTGTGTTATCTATGTGTGTGTGCGCGTGTTTATCCTTTATCTACATGTGCGTTGTAGTGTGTGTATCTTTTGCGTGTGTTTCTCTGTCATCAATATATGTGTGTGTGTGTGTTTGTCTATCTATTGTCTGTAAATGTGTTATCTGTCCGTGTGTGTGTATTTATCGGCCTGTATGTGTGTGTGAGAGCGAGATAGAGAGAATCTACTCTTCCCTCTTCTTCACACAGGGGCGGGGAGGGGGGAGTAGGACTGGTGGCCTAGGGGGGGGCGACAGTTTGCGTAGCCATGGTGACGGCTGTGTGGGCTCGGCGCTGTGCAGGAAGCGCTCGCCACAGGGTGAACCATATGTGGAGACAGGAGAGCATCAGAACAGCCAGCTGGCCTTATGCTCCTCCCACCCTTGCCAGGAAACAGGAAGTGGTGGCCCTGGACGTCACTGCGGCCCCTGGGAGCCCGAGCTCTGGGGTGGTGTCTCTGTCAGGACCAGGGCCCAGAACACTGCGGCCCCTGGGAGCCCGAGCTCTGGGGTGGTGTCTCTGTCAGGACCAGGGCCCAGAACACTGCGGCCCCTGGGAGCCCGAGCTCTGGGGTGGTGTCTCTGTCAGGACCAGGGCCCAGAACACTGCGGCCCCTGGGAGCCCGAGCTCTGGGGTGGTGTCTCTGTCAGGACCAGGGCCCAGAACACTGCGGCCCCTGGGAGCTCGAGCTCTGGGGTGGCCTCTCTGTCGGGACCATGGCCCAGAACACTGCTGGGAGAGGGGAGCCCGAGCTCTGGGGTGGCCTCTCTGTCAGGACCAGGGCCCAGAACACTGCTGGGAGAGGGGAGCCCGAGCTCTGGGGTGGCCTCTCTGTCGGGACCAGGGCCCAGAACACAGCTGGGAGAGGGAACCTCCAGAGAGCTTTCAGCCAGAAGACAGAACTGATCCACTTTTGAAGCCAAGACTCCAGGATACTGCAGCCCTGCCCAGTCTGAAGCCCGTCCTGCCCAGCCAATAGCAGACACCTATCGTCCTGCCCAGCCAATAGCAGACACCTATCGTCCTACCCAGCCAATAGCAGACACCTATCGTCCTGCCCAGCCAATAGCAGACACCTATCGTCCTGCCCAGCCAATAGCAGACACCTATCGTCCTGCCCAGCCAATAGCAGACACCTATCGTCCTGCCCAGCCAATAGCAGACACCTATCGTCCTGCCCAGCCAATAGCAGACACTTATCATCCTGCCCAGCCAATAGCAGACACCTATCGTCCTGCCCAGCCAATAGCAGACACCTATTGTCTAGCTTCGGACAGGCACACATGGACGAACACCAATGTACACACATGGATTTGTGTATTCACACACGTGAGCGCACAAGTGCACACACAGCCGTGGACCTACATGCTCACACAAACGCACAAATGCACATCCTCACACACATATGAACACAATCACACAAACACAATCACAACGTTGACTGCATCTGCTGTAAGGAAACATGTCAGAGAGGTCATGTATGACTGATATGATGTGTGTTTGTTTGTGTGTGGTGTTCATCAGTGTGTGTGTGAGTGGGTGTGTGAGTGTGTGTGTGACCAGATTTAGGGGTCAGTTTCTCTGTCTGTTCACTTGAGATTGTGCCTAATTCTACCCAGAATGTTGGGTGACCTCCACCAGTCTATATGACCCCTGACCTTCACCTCTGACCCCAGTTCATCTGTCCGCACTGTAGCAGAGTGTGATCATCGATCAGAAACACTCACATTTAGGATCCAGTATTTCACCTTGATGCTGAGTTTGAGGATATTTAGGAAGGTTTCATCTGTAATAATCAGTCTTATGAAGGAATTCAGAAAAGTTTCCAAAACGTTTTTTTTCTAAAGTATACATGGATAGTATGAACAAGTTAGATTATTAATTGGATGAGACTTAAATGGTCTAAATAAAAAAATGAAAGGAAATTGTCCAGTAATGATGACATTGTTAAAAATCAGACACAGAGCTTGTTTCTTGAATATGTTTGATCAGGACTGATCATTGAGATGGAGGGCGGTTTGCATCGGGGGTCCATTTGAAGAACATTCCAGAAACATCT
The DNA here is from genome assembly GCA_030340665.1 of Neosalanx taihuensis. Lineage (NCBI taxonomy): Eukaryota > Metazoa > Chordata > Actinopteri > Osmeriformes > Salangidae > Neosalanx > Neosalanx taihuensis. Next base: position 1,722,270 of record CM059294.1, on the reverse strand, counting down.
CCTCTTCACCTGAGCTCCTCCAGACTCTCCAACCCTCTGCTTATTAAACTGCTGCTATAACAGCCGTTACCATGGTTCCCCCTGCCAATTAACGACCTGAGCCAATTAGAGAAGTGGGTGAGCGCGGCAGTGACCCTTTCCTCCCCCCTGGGTGAGGGGGTGCGCTGTCGTGTGTTGAGGTGTGTGCGTCTGTCATTGTGTCTGTTTCAGTGTGTGTGTGTGTGTGTGTGTGGGTGTGTGGGTGTGATTGTCAGTCTGCCTGTCTCACTATTTTATGTTTGTTCATTTACATAACATGGAGTCATTTATCAGACGCTCTTATCCAGAGAGACTTACAGCAAGTACTGAGGCAAGTGTTACGGGTCCCAGGATTGGGGTGCCACGTGACAATAGAGATGTCTGTAATATACAGAAAAGGTGAGAAGCAATGAAGACACGGCTGGTCAGTTTGTCATCCAAGTTGCATCTGTATTCAAATTCACAAACGAAATACAATACATTTCTCTGAGTTTCTCTTTTGTTCAGTCTTCAACTGTATAAGTGTATTACATCTAGTTCACATACATTCTATTCTAATTCTAATTCACATTCACCTGTATAAGTGAGTTAAGGCATCAGTAATCATACAGTGCAAATTACAGCATTTATCTACTGTACTTGAATGCAACATGTCAGTTGCAATTATTCTAGCTTCACACACACTTAAACATACACAAAGTATCTCTCAGAGAAAGCTAAATGTTTTCAATACAAGGTAACCCCAGTTGTGACTCTGGATGTAACAGTTACACTCTTATCTTTAAACAGTATGCATTAATATAAATATCATAAATTCTTCATAACTTGTAAAACTGTAACCATGAACCTTTAACATTTACTCAAATTCCCCTTTAAGCTGCTGTGTGTGCGGGAGAACACACATCAAAATAACACGGTGCAAAATACACACAATAAACCTTACATCAAGCGGCACGCCTGCAAGACATTACGTAGGGCGAATAATAAACCCATATTCGGCGGAGCAGGAGGCCACGTGCCTTACAGTCTTTTCTCTCAAAATCTCTTTAAGTTCGCTAAAACACTCAAAAACATGACCCGAACTTCTTCAACAGTTATACATATAAAGCAAGGCTTTAGAAGGTTGACATTTTATACCAACTACTGACCTGTAATATACAGAAAAGGTGAGAAGCAATGAAGACACGGCTGGTCAGTTTGTCATCCAAGTTGCATCTGAGGATGCGGACGGCACCTGCTCCCCAATGACAACAACCCGTAACGCAACTACTATAGTGTCAACAGTTCCACCTGAGTGCTGCTTACATTTTAAGTTCCTCTCACATCGAATGTGGCGAATCAATTAATGTACTGTTCTCATAAATGTATAACAATATCCTGAAACCCTTAAAATTCAAGAAAATTACCTTGGGCTAATTTAAATAAAATTAACAGTTTTGTGGCAGTTTTGAGAGTACCACACAAGTACTGAGGCAAGTAGGGGGAAGTTCCTTGCCCAAGGACACAACATCATGTTGACAAAGCTGGGGTTCAAACCAGGTACCTTCCAATTACTAGCCCGACTCGTTAACCGACTGTGCCACATGACTCCCGATGTCAGGTGTGTGTGTGTGTGTGTGTGTGGGTGTGTGTGTGTCTCTGCTGTCTCTGCTGGTGAGAGGGCTGCTAGTTGGACGAGCTAGTGCTTCACCTCAGGTACTCATCTGTGTGTGTGTGTGTGTGTGTGTGTGCGTGCGTGCGTGCGTGTGTGTGTGTGTGTGTGTGTGTGCTATTCTTACCTGTCTGGTTGAATATAGTCCCTTGAACGGGCGGGGTGTGGGTACATGATGTCTGTGCATTTGTGAGTGTCTGGATGTGTGTGTGTGTATGTGAGGGTGTGTGTGTGTGTGTGTGTGTGTGTGTGTGTGTGTGTGTGTGTGTGTGTGTGTGTGTGTGTGAGGGTGTGTGTGTGTGTGTGTTGCCGTCCCCAGGGCTGGTGAGGCTGCTCAGAACAAGCCCTGATAAGACAGCTTTGTGCTGCTCTGAGAGGCAGCCTTCTGCACGCGCTCAGATCAGACCCACGCAGGAGAGATCCCCCCCCCCCCCCCCAGATACAGAGGAGCTGATCACAGACAGCCTGACCTGCAGGGTGTAGACCCAGGAGACAGAGAGAGAGAGAGAGAGAGAGAGGGGAGAGAGCAGGAGAGAGAGGGGGGCGTCAGAGAGAGAGAGAAAGAAAGAGAGAGAAAGAGAGACAGAGAGAGAGAGAGAGAGGGAGATAGATAGATAGATAGATAGAAAGAGACAGAGAGAGATAGTCAGGTTCCATATTTGCCTGCTGTCTTATCACTGAGCAGCATGTGTGTTAGTCAGGCTTGTTGGGGACCTGATTGTTTGTTTGTTTGTAATCTGTGTAGCCTCACACACACACTATGTCATGATAAAGTTATCTCTCTGAAAGAGAGGGGGGGACTGTGTGTTCACAATGGCCCCACCAGATCGAGCTGTTCTCTTTATCTCAAATCATCAAGCTTTTTGTATCGTGCGGCTGTTAAACGATCCCAATAAACAAACAGGCTTGGGAGAGATAAACCGTTATCATCCCAACATTACACTGGGTGATGAGAGGCTCTCACTGTCTTAGTATTGACTTTGGAGAACATTCATAGATTCTATTTTTTTTAAAGATCTGTTTCTGTGTATTTTTTGCCCCTCCCTGCCACAGTCAAATCTGTTCAGTGAAAACGTCCATGGTAATAAATAAGCACATTGTGATCCTGATTCTGAATGATCAAAGGTAGCTTGAACTCAGGAGGTGTCCTGGCGTTCTAGAACGTGGAAGAATATTCCACTCTGATTAGGAGTTTGATTAGTGATCACTCCCAGGGCATGATGGGAGATGTGGAGTTAGTTTAACAACCATCAAACTTTCACTCACTCACTCACTCACTCACTCACTCACTCACTCACTCACTCATACACAAACACATACACACACACGAACACACAGCTTTATTTTTGAAAAGGAACAGAGGTGATTTATCTCAATAAAGAGCTTCTTTATATGACAGCACAATTTCACTGTCCAATACTGGCTTTACCCACTTTCTCTCTCTCTTTTTATCTTCCTTTTTGTTCAGTTTTTCTGACTCGTCAGTGGTTGCGTCCTGGGGGGCCGGGGGGCTGGAGGGCGGGGGCTGGGGGGCCGGGGGGCCAGGGGGATGGAGGGTTACAGAGGGGTCCTGCTGACGAAAGACTTGGAACAGGGAGGGTTTCGAACACACAGCACTCTTTCTGTATGGCTGAGTCAGCTGAAGGAGGGAGGGAGAAGGAGGGAGAAGGAGGGAAGTCCTCTCGCTCCTTTGCTCGCTCTCTTTCTACCTCTCTCTCTTTCTCCCTCTCTCTCGCTTGCTCTCCTTCTCTCCTCTCTCCTCTCCTTCTCTAGCTCTCTTTCTTGTTCTCTCTCATGCTCTCAGTCTCTCATTCTCATTCTCCCTCCGGTGAAGAGCAGAGCGTGCCTTGTGAATTCCTTATTTTCCCAGGCCAGGCTTGCAGTATGGGAGAGGAGGAAGAGGAGGAGGAAGAGGAGGCATTTGGGAGTGGGGGTGTTGCTGCTGGGGCTGGTCAGGGCAGGGAGGGGAATTGAGATCTCATGTTGTAAACTGGTGGAAGGTGAGAGGAGTTTGGTGAGGGGTGAGGGGTGAGGGGTGTCTTTTGCACTGTGGATGGGGAGGGGTTTGGGTTATCATTGTTGGGTTTGATTGGAAACATTGTAAGTTAATTGGGTGTGTTAGCTTGGTTAATTGACGGGTCTAACACTGTCTTTAAAAGACAAAGTAGTTCTCTCCCTCTGTCTCCCTCTCTCTTGTTCTCTCTCCCTCCCTCTCTCTCTCCCTCTCTCGCTATCTCTACCACTCTCGCTATCTCTCTCTCTCTGTCTCTCACTATCTCTCCCTCTCTCTCTCTCCATTTCTCTCTCTCCCTCTCTCTCTCTCTCTCTCTCCCTCTCTTTCTTCCTCTCTCGTTCGCTCTCCCTCTCCTTCTCTCTCTCTCTCTACTCACTATCAAATAAAGGCTTTCTGGAACAATGTCTGCGCTTTGCTTCACTCTTTCTTTTGCTGAATTTTAGTAATGAAGCCTGGTTCATTGACTGTGTGTGTGTTCATGGGTGTGCTTGTGTTTGTGTGTGTGTGTGTGTGGGTCTACATTACGACACGCTCTTCTGACCCGGTGACCAACAGAATTCATGTTCTCAGGATACCCATCACCTCACCCTGCTCTTCCTGCCGTGGTTGACCTCTGACCTCGGTCCTTGTCCATCCAACACCCCAGCCTCACCTGTCTCCTGAAGTGTGCGGGTATCGACTCATTCCACTCTCTTTAACGATTTCTGGTTGTGGGTTTTTTGAATTAGTGTGTTTCCCCCCCAACCCCCTCCCCACATGCATCTTGTGTGCGCATGTGTGTGTGTATGTGTACCGAATGTAACTATCCCCATGTTCTTTACCACGTCCCCTGTGCCTGGGGCTGTATGAAGTCACCAGGGTTACTGCAAATTACATTCTGGAACCACTAACCTGTACATTCCCAGGGAAACAATCTGGGTTAGAAATAGAAATCTGATTCATATGCCAGCCTCCCCTCCCCTGCTGGTGAAGACCCTGAGAGGTCAGGCGAGGAGTATCTGTCTGGCAGAGGCTGTCCACAACTCACCTCATGAAGCTAGCACTGTGACGAGGATGGAGGTGGGCAGGGGCTGGGGGTCTGAGGGTCTGGGGGTCTGGGGGTCTGAGGGTCTGGTTAGAGATTGGCAGGGAGACAGGGATGGGCTGGGTATCTGTGGCTGGCCTTGGGGTCTGGGGGCCTGGAGGCCTGGGGGTCTGGGGGCCTGGGGGCATGGGGGCCTGGGGGCCTGGGGGTCTGGGGGTCTGGGGCCTGGGGGCATGGGGGCCTGGGGGTCTGGGGGTCTGGGGGCCTGGGGGTCTGGGGCATGGGGGCCTGGGGGTCTGGGGGTCTGGGGGCCTGGGGGCCTGGGGGTCTGGGGGTCTGGGGCATGGGGGCATGGGGGCCTGGGGGTCTGGGGGCAAGGGGTCTGGGGGCCTGGTCAGTGATGGGTGAACTGGACATAGTTGGTGGAAGAAGAAGGATTAGGTTGATGAGATCTGATGAACTTGTTACTGGAATGTTCTGATACTTAATTGTACCGATGATTGCATATCTTTTGGTCTCTCTCTCATTCTCTCTCTCACTCTCTCATTCTGACTCATCCTGTCTCTCTCTCTTTGTCTCTGTGAAAGGGATCCCTCTTTCCATCTCTTTACCCTGTGTCGTTCTCCTCTCTGCTTCTTTTCTCTTCTCTCTCTCTCTCTCTCTCTCTCTCTCTCTCTCTCTCTCTCTCTCTCTCTCTCTCTCTCTCTCTCTCTCTCTCTCTATCCCTCCCCATGCATGTCTGCATTACCAATCAGTGTCTGGAGGGCACAGGGAAGAGCCTATTGGAGGATGTCTCACACACACACACACACACACACACACACACACACACACACACACACAGACACACCGGAAAAGACACACAGGCACACACAGGCACACACAGACACACACACACACACTAACATACACACACACTAACACAGACACACACAGACACACACAGAGACACACACAGGCACGCTCACACACACAGGCACACACACACTAACACTAACACACACATACACACACATACATTATCATAAACGCAAACACGCTCACACTAACACGCACAAACACATACACACATAGACGTACACATATAAACATACCTTACCTCTCTCTGTCTCGCTCTGTCTCCCTTTGAAGAATAACAAGATTATTAAGGTTAGAGGAAGTAAAAGGTGCCCCTCATGTTCTTGAGCAGGATCATGTATGGTACATAATTGACCCTGGTCTTATCACACACTCATAAAACAATTCATTTGATTTCCAAGGGCTGCATGAAAGGTTTCTCTGTATTAGGCACAGCTGTAATTAGCCTGTCCCCCGCCAACAAATTAATCAAAGTATTAATAATACATCCTAGTAAAGGCTCTCTCCCCTGCTCCTGTAAGACGTGTTATTCAGAGAGGAAACAGCCTTTTCTACATCTTGTAGATTCTGATTCTGTCAAACTGTCAAATCAACACTTTGATTTGGATGGTGGTGTTCACATATAGACAGAGAGCTGTGGTTCTTCCTGTCTGGACAGAGAGCTGTGGTTCTTCCTGTCTGTTAGAGAGCTGTGGTTCTTCCTGTCTGGACAGAGAGCTGTGGTTCTTCCTGTCTGGACAGAGAGCTGTGGTTCTTCCTGTCTGTTAGAGAGCTGTGGTTCTTCCTGTCTGGACAGAGAGCTGTGGTTCTTCCTGTCTGGACAGAGAGCTGTGGTTCTTCCTGTCTGTTAGAGAGCTGTGGTTCTTCCTGTCTGTTAGAGAGCTGTGGTTCTTCCTGTCTGGACAGAGAGCTGTGGTTCTTCCTGTCTGGACAGAGAGCTGTGGTTCTTCCTGTCTGTTAGAGAGCTGTGGTTCTTCCTGTCTGTTAGAGAGCTGTGGTTCTTCCTGTCTGGACAGAGAGCTGTGGTTCTTCCTGTCTGTTAGAGAGCTGTGGTTCTTCCTGTCTGTTAGAGAGCTGTGGTTCTTCCTGTCTGTTAGATAGCTGTGGTTCTTCCTGTCTGGACAGAGAGCTGTGGTTCTTCCTGTCTGGACAGAGAGCTGTGGTTCTTCCTGTCTGGACAAAGAGCTGTGGTTCTTCCTGTCTGTTAGAGAGCTGTGGTTCTTCCTGTCTGTTAGAGAGCTGTGGTTCTTCCTGTCTGGACAGAGAGCTGTGGTTCTTCCTGTCTGGACAGAGAGCTGTGGTTCTTCCTGTCTGTTAGAGAGCTGTGGTTCTTCCTATCTGTTAGAGAGCTGTGGTTCTTCCTGTCTGTTAGAGAGCTGTGGTTCTTCCTGTCTGTTAGAGAGCTGTGGTTCTTCCTGTCTGTTAGAGAGCTGTGGTTCTTCCTGTCTGTTAGATAGCTGTGGTTCTTCCTGTCTGGACAGAGAGCTGTGGTTCTTCCTGTCTGGTCAGAGAGCTGTGGTTCTTCCTGTCTGTTAGAGAGCTGTGGTTCTTCCTGTTTGTTAGAGAGCTGTGGTTCTTCCTGTCTGTTAGAGAGCTGTGGTTCTTCCTGTCTGTTAGAGAGCTGTGGTTCTTCCTGTCTGGACAGAGAGCTGTGGTTCTTCCTGTCTGTTAGAGAGCTGTGGTTCTTCCTGTCTGGACAGAGAGCTGTGCTTCTTTCTGTCTGTTAGAGAGCTGTGGTTCTTCCTGTCTGTTAGAGAGCTGTGGTTCTTCCTGTCTGTTAGATAGCTGTGGTTCTTCCTGTCTGTTAGAGAGCTGTGGTTCTTCCTGTCTGTTAGAGAGCTGTGGTTCTTCCTGTCTGGACAGAGAGCTGTGGTTCTTCCTGTCTGGACAGAGAGCTGTGCTTCTTCCTGTCTGTTAGAGAGCTGTGGTTCTTCCTGTCTGTTAGAGAGCTGTGGTTCTTCCTGTCTGGACAGAGAGCTGTGGTTCTTCCTGTCTGGACAGAGAGCTGTGGTTCTTCCTGTCTGTTAGAGAGCTGTGGTTCTTCCTGTCTGTTAGAGAGCTGTGGTTCTTCCTCTTTTGATGAAATCGCTTGCATTTGAACTGCAGTGAGGCTGTTTGGTTACCATGGTGACCTGTGATGCCACAGCCCTCGTGCCTACGTCAGGAACTTGGACTTGTCGTGCGTGTGTGTCGTGTGTGTGTGGAGTGGAGATGAAAGACTGAGAATACCGTGTGTGTGTGTTTCTGCAGCTGTTTGTCATCCCTGTGTGACGTGTTTACAGCATGTGTGTGTGTTTGCATGTGTGCATGCGTGTGAAGTGTGTGTGAGATGTGTGTGAGTGTCCACACCCCACACAGCAGGGGCCAGTATCAGTGACTGGGCTGGGAATCAACAAGAACCGAGACGGCTGATTGGCTGCCAAAAGTCATTCATCTCCCTGCTCTGGGAAAATGAATGGGATTATGTGTCCCTGTCTCCCAGCCTTGATGTGGCCCTCCAGTGATGGGGTGACTGGCTGGAGCCTGGAGGAGGAGGGAAGAAACACAGAGCAGCTATCCTCATCCTCTCATCCTCATCCTCTCATCCTCATCCTCTCATCCTCATCCTCTCATCCTCATCCTCTCATCCTCATCCTCTCATCCTCATCCTCTCATCCTCATCCTCTCATCCTCATCCTCATCCTCATCATCTCCTGTCTTTCTATCTCTGTCTCTCTCTCTCTCTCTCTGTCTTTCTATCTCTCTCTCTCTGTTTTTTTTATCTCCCTCTGTCTCTCTCTCTGTCTCTCTGTTTCTCCCTGTCTGTTTCTAGTTACCCTGTATAAAACACATCAGTGTCGTATGCCTGCATATCAAGAGGTGACAGGTTTAATTGCCTCCATGCATCACTTTAGGAAGCAGTGCCAATTTAGCTTGACATCATTATTAGTGTTGAGTGGCGCTGGATGTATCTGGGTTTATGACCACAACTTCAAAGTGACCACAAAGTGGACTCTAACGACAAACCGCCTCTCAGTCTGTCTGAGACTGAAACAAAACAAATAAACACTCGAAAGGTTTGCATTTCTCTAGCTGCAGTGTGTGATGTCATATCTCCAGCTGCAGTGTGTGATGTCATTTCTCCAGCTGCAGTGTGTGATGTCATATCTTCAGCTGCAGTGTGTGATGTCATATCTTCAGCTGCAGTGTGTGATGTCATATCTTCAGCTGCAGCGTGTGATGTCATATCTTCAGCTGCAGTGTGTGATGTCATTTCTCCAGCTGCAGTGTGTGATGTCATTTCTCCAGCTGCAGTGTGTGATGTCATATCTTTAGCTGCAGTGTGTGATGTCATATCTTCAGCTGCAGTGTGTGATGTCATTTCTCCAGTTGCTGTGTGTGATGTCATATCTTCAGCTGCAGTGTGTGATGTAATTTCTCCAGTTGCTGTGTGTGATGTCATATCTCCAGCTGCAGTGTGTGATGTCATATCTTCAGCTGCAGCGTGTGATGTCATTTCTCCAGCTGCAGTGTGTGATGTCATATCTTCAGCTGCAGTGTGTGATGTCATTTCTCCAGCTGCAGTGTGTGATGTCATATCTTCAGCTGCAGTGTGTGATGTCATTTCTCCAGCTGCTGTGTGTGATGTCATTTCTCCAGCTGCAGTGTGTGATGTCATTTCTTCAGCTGCTGTGTGTGATGTCATTTCTCCAGCTGCAGTGTGTGATGTCACTCCCTGAGTGTCCGTCATACTGATGTTGGTCTCAGTGAGTTAACAAACACTGGTGTGGCTGTTGTTGTTGTTGCTGTTGTTGTTGTTGATGATGTTGTTGTTGTTGTTGTTGTTGTTGTTGCCAGGTGCCTGACACAGCAGGGGACAGGATGTCCTACGGTTCGATAGATGGAGGCTCGTCCGGGATCAGGAACCCGTTTGGAGGTCCGAGCAGGCAGGGCTACCAGCCAGTAGGTAAGACACACTGCTGCTGGGTCAGTACACACACACACACACACACACACACACAGGTACACATACACACACAGGTACACACACACACACAGGTACACACACACACACACACTGTTAAACACACAAACACACAAACTGACTGACACACAAACTGTTTCACACATATACAAACACAGACTCTTCACCGAACACACACTGTCTAATGGAACACACACTGTCTAACGGAACACACACTGTCTAACGGAACACACACTGTCTAACAGAACACACACTGTCTAACGGAACACACACTCTCTAACGGAACACACACTGTCTAACAGAACACACACTGTCTAACGGAACACACACTGTCTAACGGAACACACACTGTCTAACGGAACACACACTGTCTAACGGAACACACGCTGTCTAACGGAACACACACTGTCTAACGGAATGGAACACACACTGTCTAACGGAACACACACTGTCTAACGGAATGGAACACACACTGTCTAACGGAACACACACTGTCTAACGGAACACACGCTGTCTAACGGAACACACACTGTCTAACGGAATGGAACACACACTGTCTAACAGAACACACACTGTCTAACAGAACACACACTGTCTAACAGAACACACACTGTCTAACAGAACACACACTGTCTAACAGAACACACACTGTCTAATAGAACACACACTGTCTAACAGAACACACACTGTCTAACAGAACACACTCTCTACTGTGTGTTCTCCTGTGATCCACATGACAGTGTCTCAGTGTTCTGGGAGGGCGGAGCTTAATATGATCAATGACGTCCTGATCTTTACGGATCAAAGGTTAACATAATACATATTGTAATATCACCGATATCGGTTGACTGAACTTTGACCTTGGCTTCATTACTTGGCTTCATTACTTTGAACTTTGACCTTGGATTCATCGTGTGTATACGATATGTGTGCGTGTATCTGTTTGTTTATGTGTGTGTGTGTGTGTGTGTTTGTGTGTGTAAATATTGAGAGTGTTTTGTTCCTCTGTGATGCAGAGTGCATGTCTGTCTGATCCTGTATGCCAGAGAGTCTGAGGAGCTCTGAGACACACACACACACACACACACACACACACTGAGGAGGGAGTATGACAGGAACTAGCAAACATCAAATCCTGTCTTTTGTCTCTGAACTCCCACATCCTGTATAAACGGGAGCAACATATTCACTTTCAGTCAAAGTGGCAGGTCAGCATGCGCCTCTTTGTCACATTCCAGCTCTTAGTGTCAGACTGTCTCTTTATCTGTCGCTCTCTCTCTCCCTCCCTCTCTCTTTCACTCTCTCTCTCTCCTTATCTCTTGCTCTCTCTCCTTCTCTCTCCCTCCCTCTCTCTTCCCCCATCTCTTTCTCCTTCTATTTGTTTACATCCCTTCCCATCTCTATCCTCCCTCCCTCCCTCCCTCCCTCCCTCCCTCCCTCCCTCCCTCCCTCCCTCCCCTCCCTCCCTCCCTCCCTCCCTCCCTCCCTCCCTCACCCTTCGCTCTATCTCTATTCCTCTCTCTGTCTCCCTCCTCTGTGTCTACAGTGTTGAGTCTGGCATACAGATGGGAACATCAGTCATGAAAGAGAGGGAGGGAGAGAAAGGCAGATGGAGAGAGAAAGAGAGACGAAGAGGAGAAGAAACAGAGAGGGAGGGAGAGGGGTATAGGCAGCGACAGAGAGAGAGTGAGGAAGAGCGAAAGAGGGATGGAGAGCGAGCGAGTGAGAGAGACAAAGAGGGAGAGAGAGCAGCTTTGATCCTAGTGAAGCTGGGCCTCATTCCGGGGCAGAGCTGTGAGCCTGTCAGCTCTGCTGCGCCGCTCTCTGTCTGCTCAGCTCTGGAGAAGGGATCAGGAAATGATCAAAGCTCAGGTTAAGACTCTAATGGAGCTGTCGCTTGTGCTAATCTTCCTCCTCCCTGCACCACTTTCCCAGGCCACCCAGCCAGCATATGTGCAACATGCCTGCCTGCCTGCCTGCCTGTCTGCCTGTCTGCCTGCCTGTCTGTCTGCCTGTATCTCACATCCTCCTTCTGCCTGCTATACTTACCTATAGACTTGCCTGGCTGCCTTCATACCTAACCCCAACTACCCACTTACCCACTTACCCACTTATCCACTTACCTACCTACACATTTACATTTATCAGACACTCTTATCCAGAGCGACTTTCAGTAAGTACAGGGACATTTCCCTTTGAGGTAAGTAGGGTGAAGTGCCTTGCCCAAGGACACAATGTCATGTTGTCCCAGCCACAGCGGGGAATCGAACTCGCAACATTCCGATCACTAGCCCAACGCCTTAACCGCTGAGCCACGTGACTCCCCATACCTACCCACCGACCACTTTCCTTCCTTTCTTCCTTCCTTCTTTATCCTTCAGTCCATCTGTCCATCTTACCTACCTAACTGGCTTGCTTGTTAGTCTTTACAGGGCTGTGTGTGAGTGTCAGACTGTGTGTGTGTGTGTGTGTGTGTGTGTGTGTGTGTGAGTATCAGACTGTGTGTTTGTCTGAGAGCTGTCTTTCTGTGTGTGTGTGTGAATCAGACTGTGTGGGTATCAGACTGTTTGTGTGTGTGTGTGTCAGAGTATCCCAGTGTGACTGGATGATGGACCAACCTGTTAGTGTCTGTGATGAATCCCTGCACTGCCCCCCACTTTGCCCATTAGGGTGGGAGGGGAGGTGTGTGGTGGTGTGTGTGTGTGTGTGTGTGGTGTGTGTGTGTGGTGCATGTGTGTGTGTGGTGTGTGTGTGGGTGGAGGAGACAGGCTAGCAGGCTGGCTGGCTCTGTCAAGAGGTCATAAGTGGCCCAAGTGGACAAGGAGGAACACGGCCATGCAGGAGTTAGTGAACCTTCAGAGGGGAGATTCACCTGCACTGAGAGGAGGCACGAACAGGAGGGAGGGAGGGAGGGAGGGAGGGAGGGAGGGAGGGAGGGAGGGAGGGAGGGAGGGAGGGAGGGAGGGAGGGAGGGAGGAGGGAGGGAGGGAGGGAGGGAGGGAGGGAGGGAGGGAGGGAGGGAGGGGAAGAGAGAGGGAATAAGGATTTGAAGGTGGGAGAGGTGAGGATGGGGAGTGAGAGAGGAGGGAGAAGTGGGAGAGGAGGGAGAAGTGGGAGAGGAGGAGGAGTAGGAGAGAGGGGGAGGGAGTGAGGTGAGAGGGGCAGGGAGGGAGTCGAGGAGGAGTGAGGTGACAGGGGGAGAGAGGGAGGTGAAAGGGGGAGGGAGGGAGTGCCCAGTAGTTGAACACATGTCTGGAAGGTGTTGTTTCCATGGGGATTCCTCCAAGTTTCAGAATGCCTCCATTTGATCCAAAACGTCCTTATCAGGGTGTCAACGACACATCAACCACCACCCTGTAGACCCAGGAGGGCGGGCGAGGAGGGCGAGCGAGGGCGAGCGAGGAGGGCTGGCCAGGAGGGCTGGCGAGGAGGGCGAGCGAGGAGGGGCGAGCGAGGGCGAGCGAGGAGGGCCAGGAGGGCGGGGCGAGGACACCGAGCGAGGAGGGCGAGCGAGGAGGGCAGCTTTGTCACTCATTCAGTTTATAATTACCGTTTAGCGAAAGGTCGACTGTTGCGTCACTATCGGTTCACCCATCCACCAGTCTTCACAACGTGGTATTTGAAGGCATCTTGCAGTGTGCACACATCACTCCCCCACGCTCAGCAGCACTAATTATATATTGTGTGAATCATGGCAACAAGTCAGTAAAGGCATCATTGGTCCAATCAGGAGGCAGCAAACGCTCCGCCCAGCCTCAGCCAGTCACAGCCCCCCCGCCAGCGCCGCCGACGGCTTGTCACTCCACACAGGAAGTGGATGAGCATCATGAGGCATTATGACTCGCTAACGGAACGCAAACAAGCGCACGCAGAGCAGATCTGTACAGATATAGATGATGATGGGTAGAGATGCAGATATAGATGATGATGGGTAGAGATACAGATATAGATGATGATGGGTAGAGATACAGATATAGATGATGATGGGTAAAGATACAGATATAGATGCTGATGGGTAGAGATGCAGATATAGATGCTGATGGGTAGAGATACAGATATAGATGATGATGGGTAAAGATACAGATATAGATGCTGATGGGTAGAGATGCAGATATAGATGATGATGGGTAGAGATACAGATATAGATGATGATGGGTAAAGATACAGATATAGATGCTGATGGGTAGAGATACAGATATATATGCTGATGGGTAGAGATACAGATATAGACAATGATAGGAGAGGAGAGGAGAGATTAGAGGAGAAAAAAACTGATCGAGTAACATAACTCAAGTACAAATAAAAAGAAGAAAAACAATTCACACGGATCATAATTATATATCAGCTTATATATGTGGGGGATTGGACTAAACCTGTCATATGTTGGAAATAGAGAGAGAGAGAGAGAGAGAGAGAGAGAGAGAGAGAGAGAGGAAGGGAGAGAGAGAGTGAGAGGTGGCAGAATACTAACTATTGCTGCTAGGGTGAATTGTGTTCACAGTCTATTTCTAAAGCACCACACAAGCCAGAAGTGTGTGTGTGTGTGTGTGTGTGTGTGTGTTTATGTGCACACAGTACAGTACATATACACACACCCATGAATACAGTATATAAAGTACATATACGCCCATCCATATGGATACAGTATATACAGTACTTAAACACACACCCACACAATTCAAAAGCACACACATCCATTTAGGGATATCCACATGCAAACAGTCACATAAATGTCCTCTCATATTCAAGGGCGCGCACACACACACACACACACACACACAGACCAGTGAACCTGCTCAAACACTCACACACACAAATATGCTCACACACGGAGACAAAAGCACACACAGATGGAGAAACGCACAAAACCATCCACCCACACACACACACACACACACACACACAGAAACACAAAACCATCCATCCACCCACACACACACACACACACAGAAACACACACACGGTTGTTCTTCATTATAATGGCTTCCCCTCTAATGTAGCATGAATATGGAGCGTCCATCAGTGTCCAGGCCGAGGCCACAGCACAGCAGCCTGGCTCAGGCAGCCTGGCTCGGGCAGCCTGGCTCAGGCAGCCTGGCTCGGGCAGCACAGCACAGCAGCCTGGCTCAGGCAGCCTGGCTCGGGCAGCCTGGCTCGGGCAGCACAGCACAGCAGCCTGGCTCGGGCAGCCTGGCTCGGGCAGCCTGGCTCGGGCAGCCTGGCTCGGGCAGCCTGGCTCGGGCAGCCTGGCTCGGGCAGCCTGGCTCGGGCAGCCTGGCTCGGGCAGCCTGGCTCGGGCAGCCTGGCTCGGGCAGCCTGGCTCAGGCAGCATGGCTCAGGCAGCATGGCTCAGGCAGCATGGCTCAGGCAGCATGGCTCAGGCAGCATGGCTCAGGCAGCACAGCACAGCAGCATGGCTCGGGCAGCCTGGCTCAGGCAGCATGGCTCAGGCAGCATGGCTCAGGCAGCACAGCACAGCAGCATGGCTCGGGCAGCATGGCTCGGGCAGCACAGCACAGCAGCATGGCTCAGGCAGCACAGCACAGCAGCACAGCACAGCAGCATGGCTCAGGCAGCACAGCACAGCAGCATGGCTCAGGCAGCATGGCTCGGGCAGCACAGCACAGCAGCACAGCACAGCAGCATGGCTCAGGCAGCACAGCACAGCAGCATGGCTCAGGCAGCCTGGCTCAGGCAGCACAGCACAGCAGCATGGCTCAGGCAGCATGGCTCGGGCAGCACAGCACAGCAGCATGGCTCAGGCAGCATGGCTCGGGCAGCACAGCAGCACAGCACAGCAGCATGGCTCAGGCAGCATGGCTCGGGCAGCACAGCAGCACAGCACAGCAGCATGGCTCAGGCAGCATGGCTCGGGCAGCACAGCAGCACAGCACAGCAGCATGGCTCAGGCAGCATGGCTCGGGCAGCACAGCACAGCAGCATGGCTCAGGCAGCATGGCTCGGGCAGCACAGCAGCACAGCACAGCAGCATGGCTCAGGCATCACAGCACAGCAGCATGGCTCAGGCAGCATGGCTCTGCTGGGCCTGCATGTCTGTCTGCATGTGCTCATGTTACAGTTGTGATCGTTTGTCATTTTCGCTGACCAGATCGAATTAATGGCTTTGATTGTGGGGGATGTGGGGGTTGGGGGGGGTGGTCTCTCTCTCCCTGTGTCTCTTCCTCCCTCTGATTTCCTCTGCCTGTCTCTCTGTCTCCCCCCCCTCTCTCTCTCTCTGTCTCTCTCTCTCCCTCCACTCTCTCTCTGTGTCTCTCTCCCCTCTCTCTCTCTGTAACATCATCATATCCTGCTAGAGGACAGCATGCTGGTTCTGCACCTGTTTGTAGATCTGCAGCCAAGTGTGTGGAAAGACCATGGGGGGGGGGAGAGGAGAGGGGGAGGAGAGGAGGAAAGAGAGAGGAGAGAGAGAGAGGAGGAAAGCAGAGGAGGAGAGGGGGAGGAGAGGGGGAGGAGAGGGGGAGGAGAGGAGGAAAGAGAGAGGAGAGAGAGAGAGGAGGAGAGGGGGAGGAGAGGGGGAGGAGAGGGGGAGGAGAGGGGGAGGAGAGGAGGAAAGAGAGAGGAGAGAGAGAGAGGAGGAAAGCAGAGGAGGAGAGGGGGAGGAGAGGGGGAGGAGAGGGGGAGGAGAGGAGGAAAGAGAGAGGAGAGAGAGAGAGGAGGAAAGCAGAGGAGGAGAGGGGGAGGAGAGGGGGAGGAGAGGGGGAGGAGAGAGAGAGAGGAGGAAAGCAGAGGAGGAGAGGTGGTACCTAGCAGTCGCTCTATGTGTAAGCTTGATCAGAGCTCTCCTTCCTATTGGTCAGTAATGGCACCCTGGTTGATCTTGCTCCCTGACCCCTGACCCTGTGTGCTCCTCCCAGCCACCCAGGTTAGCCCCTCTGAGCTGCAGGACGTCTTCCAGGAAACCTCCTCCAACATCTTCCAGATCAACGCCAACGGTGAGGAATATCAAGTGAGTGTGCATGTTGGTGTGTGTGTGTGCGGGTGTGTGTGTGGAGTGAACGTGTTTGTGTGTGAACATGTGTGTGTGTGTGTGAGTGAGTGTGAGTGTGTGAGTGAACGTGTGTGTGTGTGTGTGTGTGTGTGTGTGTGTGTGTGTGTGTGTGTGTGTGTGTGTGTGTGAGAGTGAGTGAGTGAGTGAATGTGAGTGAGTGAAGGTGTGTGTGAGTGAAGGTGTGAACATGTGTGTGTGTGTGTGTGTGTGTGTGTGTGTATGTGTGTGTGAGTGAACGTGTGTGTACGTGAGTGAGTGTGTGAGTGAAGCTGTGAACATGTGTGAGTGTGTGTATGTATGTGAGAGAGACAGAGCGTCTTGTCCCTCTAACCTGGCTGTTGTTGCTGTCTGTAGTGGTGACACTAGAGAGGAGCCTCCGGGCCCTGGGAACCTCCAGAGACAACACTGAACTGAGGCAGAGTCTGTGAGTTACACACACACACGCACACACACACACACCAATGCACAGACATACACAATCACACACATACAAAGTCTACTTTGAGATGCATCAAACCCTTGTTCTTCCTCTGATACATTAAAGGATAAGTTTTAACAGACCCTAGTTTACATTTATAGTTAGTCATTCATCAGACGCTCTCATCCAGAGCGACTTGCAGCAAGTACAGGGACATTCCCCCCTGAGGCAGGTAGGGTGAAGTGCCTTGCCCAAGGACACAACGCCATGTTGGCACAGGCGAGAATCGAACTTGCAACCTACCGATCACAAACCCACCTTAACTGCTGAGCCACCTGACCCCCTAGTTAGCTCACAAACCAGATGAAATGTTAGCAGACCCAGTTAGCACCAGATTTCCAGCCATAGGTTTTCACTAGGATTCTAGAAAACACTACAAAACTAAGAGGAAGCCTAAAATAACAACCAAATCATGTTTATGTTTGCCTTTCAATTCCAATCACAAAGCTACTCTCTACCCTCACCAAAATATCACGGTTAATGGAATTTGACCCGTTCCTTGTAATCACGGAAATGCACATGGCAAAAGTCTAAGTGGATTAATCGCTTACACCCTTGACTGTCATTGTCTGTGTTAGCGTGTTAGCTCATAACCTTGACTGTCATTGTGTTTGTTAGCATGTTAGCCCCTCTGCTACATCCCTCTTAGGGAGGGTGGAGGAGATGGGGGAGACTGGGGGTGGGGGAGGAATCTTGGGGGTGTGGGAGGGAGACTGGGACGGTGAGGGAGACTGGGGGTGTGGGAGGGGGAAGGAGACTGGGGGTGGGGGAGGAATCCTGGGGGTGTGGAGGGAGACTGGGAGGGGGAGGGAGACTGGGGGTGTGGGAGGGGGGAAGGAGACTGGGGGTGGGGGAGGGGGGGACGAGGGGGGACGGGGGGGGGTCCAGCTTCAGATGTTCTGATGTATATATATTTTTTTTTTGGCATCTAAGATAATGGATTTTTCACTCAGGCAACATTTCAATCAGTCAGCTGAGGTTTCATTCATGTTGGTTTTCAATTATTATTATTATTATTATCATCATGATTAGTCAGTGTCGGTATTGAACGGGATATCAAATTGAGATTCATTAGTCAGTGTCATTTCCTCATAAACAAACATGATTCAACACAGACCTGCTTCATCAATCAGACAAAACGGCTAATTTCACATCTAATAAAACAAAAACAAAAAAAAGAAGAAGAAAATCCACCAAGCTGATGAGCTGTAAAAATGTATTATTCATTTAACCAGCACATGTTAACCTTTGTCTCGGAAAAAATATAGCATGAAGGCTATTATCTAAATGACTGTAAGTCAGTTTTAATGAAGTAGACGTCTTTTTTTTGCCGTGTGCCTCCAGCACCTCTAGTGTGTGGAGATGTTAACTCTTTAACACTGTTCTCATCTTACTGCCTAGTCTGGGTGTTTCAATGCAGTCCTCATATAAGAGTGGATCTGACCCATTTTAAGTTTCACATTTACCAGCCACTTTTTTGGAGGCCGTGGCATTTCTTAAACGGGCTAAAAAACTGCCTCTCTTCTTCCCATCTCTCCTGACCTTTCTCTCTCTATCTCTCTTCCTCTCTTCTCTATCTCTCTTCCTCTCTTCTCACTTCCTTTCTCTCTCCATGTCTCTCTCCATCTCTCTCTCTTCTCTCCCCATCTCTTTTCCTCTCTTCTCTCTCCATCTCTCTCTCTTCTCTCCCATCTCTCTCCCTCTTCTCTCTCCATCTCTTCTCTCTTCTCTCTCCATCTCTCTCCCTCTCTTCTCTCTCCATCTCTCTCCCTCTCTGTTGTCTTGTTATGATGCTCAGTGTGAGTAACTCTGGTGTTCTTCAGGCTGGCTTGGTGGAAGGGGGAGGGAGTGACTAATGAGACTGTGGAGCGAGCTAACAGGCCGGTCTGCAGGGGGGGGAGGAGTCTGAGGAGGACCGTGACTCACACATGATCCCAACAGCAGGGACAGACGTCCCACAAGCTCCGCCCACAGCCAGCTGAGTGGAGGAGACAGTCTGACAGCTCAACAGGCTCCGCCCACAGCCACCTGAGTGGTGGAGACAGTCTGACAGCTCAACAGGCCCGCCCACAGCCAGCTGAGTGGTGGAGACAGTCTGACAGCTCAACAGCTCCGCCCACAGTCACCTGAGTGGAGGAGACAGTCTGACATCTCAACAGGCTCCGCCCACAGCCCACCTGAGTGGTGGAGACAGTCTGACAGCTCAATAGGCTCCGCCCACAGCCTGGAATTACCGCTGATGCTGATAAGCAGGCGAAGAGTTTCTGCAACAAAGTCACATTCTGTCAAACACACACACACTCTATATCACACAAACACACACTCTGTATCACACAAACACATACACACACACTGTATCACACAAGCACACACACACACACACTGTATCACACAACACACACACACTTTCACACATTTAACCTCTCTCTGTCTTCTTCACACACACACACACACACACACACACACACACACACACACAACACCCTGTAGTGATGTGTTTTCCCAGCAGTGAAGGAGTTTCTATTGTAATATTTGTGATTCAGCTGTCACATGTGTTTTACATCCACCATGCTGACAGATAAAGAGGCAGAGTTTAACACAGAGGCTAATGCACACACACACACACACACGCTCAGACACGCTCACACACGCTCACACACACGCTCACACGCCACACACGCTCACACACACTCACACGCACACACACACGCTCACACACATGCTCACACACGCTCACCACCCTCACAAACACAC
>CM059294.1:1690000-1697500 GCA_030340665.1 Neosalanx taihuensis | reverse complement strand
ATATACACACTCAATGAGTAGAATATACACTCCCTTCGCTATTAATTCCAATTTCACATTAAATGTTACATTATTACTACCAATGTTCTTGTACATGAGACCGATTCCTCTTCTGGGGACAATCAGTTGTGTCTCCTGAGACGCTCCATTCCCCCAACAGAGCATGTCAGCCTGGTCTAATGAGAAGGTCTCTTTAGGGAGACAAAACACAGCCGAACAGACGGTCTCTCTCTCTCCTGACACCTGAGAGAAACGTCCTCTCCACCAAGCGGAGAGAACTGATTCTGAGAGAGCACCCTTTAGCGTTTGTCTGAAGCCAAGAGATTTCTCAGCGTTTACATGCAGATTGAGGATGAAAGCGATGTTTTCAGTGGCGTTTAGTTTTTGATGAAAAGAAGACTGCATCGACCCTCTTCCAAGACCTCCAAGAGACCAGTGAGCTGTTCTGAGAAGTTAGTTGTTTGCAGTCCAGTAGATGAACAGCTACAGTGCTGGAACAGTCGACTGAATTAAACCAACAGTCATCATTCAGACACTACCTAGCATCTGAAGATAGATTTATAGATTAAGTGGTCCATAGATTGGTTGAGGGGCAGTTCTATGGGCATATGTGAACACTTGCGACGTTGCTTGTAAAAAGAGTTATGCAAATACATGTGGATTTGATTTGATTCAGTAACTGACCAAGTATGACTCAGTTCTGTTTCCTTGTGATCAAATGGAAAGTGTAGTTTCTGAAGGCAGTGGTGGGCTGCGGCCTGCAGGGGAGGACGAGCCGTGGATCAGATGAATCACTCCTCTGGGTCTCAGATAATCACGGCGTTTCCAGGGCCCTCCTGCACTGTCATACATATGCAATTAGAGAGGGGGGGGCGGAGGGGCGATCAGTGGTCCACCCCTCTCCTCCCCGTCTCTCCCATCGAGTCGGCTGAAAGGACTGAACCACTTGATGAGGCGTGGGGGGGGGGGGGGGGTGGGGGGGGGGGAGGGGGAGGGGGAGGGGAGGAGGTGTTTCTGAACCCTGCAGCCTAAAAGCTCCTTGCTCAGGGAGCTCTGGAGGAGCAGCTCTGACTCACCAATATTGTTTTTTGTGATTCGCCACGCAAGTTAGAAAAACACAGAGTTGACTGTGTCAGGATGGAGCAAACAAAGAACATATACAAGACTTAAACAAAGATTTAATATATAGAGTACTTTAGCTATTTATGTGTAGCTATTTGTGTACTTTTTTTTAGATCTGAGGCCTGTGTTATTCCATACCATATTCATGTATTCTGCTGAGGGGCGGTGAGGGGAGGGGGGGGGGGGGAGGTGTTGTGGGAGCGCTGTTTCTCTGGACCTGTGCTCTAACACACTGCTTCTCTGTGTGTGTGTGTGTGTGTGTGTGTGTGTGTGTGTGAGTGTGTGTGTGTGTGTGTGTGTGTGTGTGTGCCCCCAGACACCGCTGGCTGAGCTGGGCGATGAGTGCCCTCTGTTTGACGTGGGCGAGGAGGCGTCAGGCCCTCCGCTGGAGGACCAGGAACAGGCCTTCCTGTCTGAGATCAGCGAAGAAGACGTGGAGGTCCTCCGACAGAGAGAAGAAGCCATGCTTCAGATCGAGGTGAGAGAAACACACACACACCGTGACACACACCTCAACACACACACCTCAACACACACACTCAACACATTTCTATTTATTCATTTAGCAGACGCTTTTATCCAAAGCGACTTACAGTAAGTACAGGGACATTCTCCCTGAGGCAAGTAGGGGGGAAGTGCCTTGCCCAACACACAACCCAACACACACACTTGCTACTCCTCTCCATCCTCTCTTCAGTCTGTCTACACCATCCCTATGGATGAAAGCATAAATGCCTCCTAAAGTATCAGAACATGATGAGTTAGGAGGAGAACCATCTAGACTCAGACATGTTCTTCCTTTATCAGCCGTTCTGTTGATTTGTTTCTGGATGTGAGCGTCAGGGGGGAGGAGGGGGAGAGTCTGTGTACCCCTGTACTCTACCCCCTGTTGCTTGAACATCTGGACACCCTCCCTCCCTCCCTCCCTCCCCCTCCATCGTTCACTGTGCCAGATGCGCTCTGATTGGTCGAAACACGACCTGAGTGGCGACAGGGCCAGCGTGTCACGTCAACTAAACCCTCCGGAAGGTGTGGATGGTTCCGGAACATCGAGGAGTTGTTTTTCCGTCGTCGCGGACGACGTGTCCCGGGTGTTGGGGTCACCTCGTCTGGAATCTGTCTGCTGAAACTTTGAGATACGCCCTGATAAACATCCCCGAGGGATACCTGGGGTCGCCACGGAGACCGTGAGAAGGGACCGAGACAGGGAGAGAGGACAGGGAGAGAGACAGGGAGAGAGACAGGGAGAGAGGACAGGGAGAGAGACAGGAAGAGAGACAGGGAGAGAGACAGGAAGAGAGGACAGGGGAGAGAGACAGGAAGAGAGACAGGGGAGAGAGACAGGGAGAGAGACAGGAAGAGAGACAGGGAGAGAGACAGGGAGAGAGACAGGGAGAGAGACAGGGAGAGAGACAGGAAGAGAGACAGGAGAGAGAGACAGGGAGAGAGACAGGGAGAGAGACAGGGAGAGAGACAGGGAGAGAGACAGGAAGAGAGACAGGAAGAGAGACAGGGAGGAGAGACAGGGAGAGAGACAGGAAGAGAGACAGGGAGAGAGACAGGGAGAGATACAGGGAGAGAGACAGGGAGAGAGACAGGAAGAGAGACAGGGAAGAGAGACAGGGAGAGATACAGGGAGAGAGACAGGGAGAGAGACAGGAAGAGAGACACTGAAGCTTGAAGCTTGGAAGCCTCTTGTTTTCAGAGCAGGGAAGGAGGAGGTGTGGATGGGGGTGTTGTGACTCTGGTAGAGAGGAGAGACACTCACAGTCACTCTGCAGGCAGCTGCTGAAGGCTGCAGGCACACACACACACACACACACACACACACACACACACACACACACACACACACACACACACTCACCCTATCCCTATTCTGCACCCACTGTCATCCTTATTCAACCCCCGGCTGTGCCGACATGACGTTGTGTCCTTGGGCAAGGAACTTCACCCTACTTGCCTCAGGGGGGAATGTCCCTGTACTTACTGTAAGTCGCTCTGGATAAGAGCGTCTGATAAATGACTACATGTAAATATAACACACATATACATCTGGTGTATATAAAAACACACCTACTGTATACTAACACACATATACAGTATATATACACACACCCTTAATGTACACAACACTAATACCAGCAGTTTGGACTCCTTACAGCCTGGAGCCCCTCCTAGCCTCTTCCAATCTTCTGATCTACAGACTCTCCTTCCTCCATCCTCTGCTAAGGTTACCATGCCCCCTCCTCCCTCTCTCCTCCTACTCTCCTCTCCCCCCTCTCCTCTCCTCATCTCCTCTCCTCCTCTCCTCCTCCTCCTCTCCCTCTCCTCCTCTCCTCCTCTCCTCCTCCTCTCCTCCTCCCTCTCTCTCCTCCTCCTCCTCTCCTCCTCCTCTCCTCCTCCTCCTCTCTTCCTCCTCCTCTCCTTCACTTTCATAAATCTGTACATTTTCCCCCGATTGAAAAATAATAGATTTCATCTGTAGTTGTTGTAGCTTGAAATGTATTTCAGTTCAATGGAGAATTCAAATTGCTGTGTTGAAACAGTTTATATAATGTTTTAATGAGACGGGCCAGTCAGCCAGTGTAATTTCTTGGTTTGAGTGTTATAGAATATTACTTTATTACATTAGACTGGATGCAGATAAATATAAACAGCTTGTGTTCAACTGCATCTGGCTCAAACACAGAGAGAGAGAACAGTGGAGGAACAACATTTTAGCCTGCACAACCCAACACAACACAACACAACACAACACAACACAACACACACTTCCAGAAATGTGAATTATCTTTCTTTTTTTTAACACCAAGATAATAAATGAGAAGTTTTTATTTTGCGAGACAAGTTTATTGTCTATGAAAGAGATTTACGTTAATGTGCAGTGGAGGATAGACACAAACAAACGGCTGTTTGGAGCGAGTCTGTGGTTTGAGTGATGAGAACGTGTTCATTTGGTTGCAAACCAGTGATGCTTACAGAGCTCTGGGTGGTCTACGCAGGGAATAGACTTAACTGTTGCAGAGTTAATAATAGGTCAACGCAAATAAACACACCCACCGACACACACTCACACATGCATCACCATGTATACACACCTTCTCCCGTGTGCACTGTGCATAGTTGTTTACCGGGATCACATGAATCACCAGAAGCCTTCTGACAGCCCGTATGAACACTAGTTGGCCCCAAAGTTTAGAAGGAGTCTGTTGCCAGTCTCCCCTTCGCTTCCCTTCCTCCTCTCCTCCACAAGTGAGCATGTGAGCGGCCAAACGAGCAAGTGGCAACAGCTTTCTCATTAATTGTCATTTCATTATCTCAAGGAGAACTGAGCCATGACCAAGCTCAAGCTGAGCAATTTACCCTCCGCCAATCCAGACATCCAGGCCTGGTCCCCTCTCTGTTCTCTGAGTAGAGAGGGAGAGAGAGGGGGAGAGAGGGAGAGAGAAGGAGAGAGAGGGAGAGAGAGGGGGGGAGGGGGAGAGAGGGAGAGAGGGGGAGAGAGAGGGGGAGAGAGGGAGAGAGAGGGAGAGAGAGGGGGAGAGAGGGAGAGAGAGGGGGAGAGAGGGAGAGAGAGGGAGAGAGGGGGAGAGAGAGGGGGAGAGGGGGAGAGAGGGAGAGAGGGGGAGAGAGGGAGAGAGAGGGAGAGAGAGGGAGAGAGAGGGGGAGAGGGGGAGAGAGGGAGAGAGGGGGAGAGAGAGGGAGAGAGAGGGGGAGAGAGGGAGAGAGAGGGAGAGAGGGGGAGAGAGAGGGGGAGAGGGGGAGAGAGGGAGAGAGGGGGAGAGAGGGGGAGAGAGGGAGAGAGAGGGAGAGAGAGGGGGAGAGGGGGAGAGAGGGAGAGAGAAGGAGAGAGAGGGGGAGAGAGGGGGAGAGAGAGGGGGAGGGGACGGAGAGGAGCAGAGAGGGGGGAGAGAGGGAGAGAGAGAGGGGGAGGGGACGGAGAGGAGCAGAGAGGGGGTGTTATCAGGGATAGATAGTGAGAGGGAGATGCATTGTAAAGGATAATGGATAGATGTGGATAACAGAAGGCTGATAAAGACATCGAGGGGGGAAATGGAGAGATAGACATGCAGAATGAGAGAGAAAGAGAGGGAGAGAGAGAGAGAGGGGAAGGGAGAGAGAGAGAGAGAGAGAGAGAGAGAGAGAGAGAGAGGGGAAGGGAGAGAGAGAGAGAGAGAGAGAGAGAGAGAGAGAGAGAGGGAAGGAGAGAGGGAAGGAGAGAGGGGGGAGAGAGGGAGAGAGAGGGGGGGGAGGGATAGGGGGGCGAGAGGGAGAGAGAAAGAGGCAGGCAGATGAGCACCAAGACACTGATAGAAATAGACAATTTTAAGAGATGGAGAGAGATTGAGCAAATGGCAAAAGGGACAAGATCTGTATATACATCTATACCTGTCTGTATAAGTATGATATATGTATGTAAACATACCATTCATACATTGATACAAATAGAGAAATAGATGGAGAGGAATTAGATTTTCAGACTTTATTGAGCAACTACAGGTATCATCCAGTAAGACATCTTGGACCTGAGAGGATCCCAGGATCTCAGCCCACAATACACACATGAGAACACGTGTGTTACTGCAGTGTGTTGAGAACACGTGTGTTACTGCAGCTGTTTAGAACATGTGTGTTACTGCAGTGTGTTTAGAACACGTGTGTTACTGCAGTGTGTTTAGAACACGTGTGTTACTGCAGTGTGTTTAGAACACGTGTGTTACTGCAGCTGTTTAGAACATGTGTGTTACTGCAGTGTGTTTAGAACACGTGTGTTACTGCAGTGTGTTGAGAACACGTGTGTTACTGCAGTGTGTTGAGAACACGTGTGTTACTGCAGTGTGTTTAGAACACGTGTGTTACTGCAGTGTGTTTAGAACATGTGTGTTACTGCAGTGTGTTTAGAACACGTGTGTTACTGCAGCTGTTTAGAACATGTGTGTTACTGCAGTGTGTTTAGAACACGTGTGTTACTGCAGTGTGTTGAGAACACGTGTGTTACTGCAGTGTGTTGAGAACACGTGTGTTACTGCAGTGTGTTTAGAACACGTGTGTTACTGCAGTGTGTTTAGAACATGTGTGTTACTGCAGTGTGTTTAGAACACGTGTGTTACTGCAGTGTGTTTAGAACACGTGTGTTACTGCAGTGTGTTGAGAACACGTGTGTTATTGCAGTGTGTTTAGAACACGTGTGTTACTGCAGTGTGTTTAGAACACGTGTGTTACTGCAGTGTGTTTAGAACACGTGTGTTACTGCAGTGTGTTTAGAACACGTGTGTTACTGCAGTGTGTTTAGAACACGTGTGTTACTGCAGTGTGTTTAGAACACGTGTGTTACTGCAGTGTGTTTAGAACACGTGTGTTACTGCAGTGTGTTTAGAACACGTGTGTTACTGCAGTGTATTCACGCATCACCAGGCATCACCACCAACAAACAATTAAAAGCGCCCGTCACTTCCCAGCATGCTCCACATCCTAAACAAATGGGGCTGTGCTGGCTGATGGCAGGTGTCACTGGGTGCTGTGATGTCTGTGTTGGCTGATGGCAGGTGTCACTGGGTGCTGTGATGTCTGTGTTGGCTGATGGCAGGTGTCACTGGGTGCTGTGATGTCTGTGCTGGCTGATGGCAGGTGTCACTGGGTGCTGTGATGTCTGTGTTGGCTGATGGCAGGTGTCACTGGGTGCTGTGATGTCTGTGCTGGCTGATGGCAGGTGTCACTGGGTGCTGTGTGAAGCCCTCCTGCTCCAGGCTCATCAGAGCGAGAACCAGACCAGGCCCACGCATCACCAGTCACTACTGTTCCCATGAACACGTTAAAGCACATCATTTTATTAAAACATCTCGCCTGTTTATTACCTGTTAAGATGATTTTTTTTCCCCCCATAGAGGGACAAAGGGGCTTCTTGGTCTCTTGCTAGCATAAGATCCCAGATGATACATGCAGTGTAATTGCTTAATTGATCGGGGGTTTCTATGGTAACACTACTGGATGTAATTAGTTTTTGATTGAATGAAGGGACCGTCCTTTTAAACATCCCTCCATCTACGGATTGAGAGACAATTAGATACTTAGAGAAAGATAGAGAGAAAGAGGCTGAGGGGGAGAGAGCTGGAGAGAGAGAGAAATGAACACAGAGAGAGATGGAGAGATAGAGCAAGAGAGAGAGAGAGCTGGAGAGAGAGAGCTGGAGAGAGATGGAGAGCTGGAGAGAGAGCTGGAGACAGAGAGAGAGCTGGAGAGAGAGAGCTGGAGAGAGAGAGAGAGAGAGAGAGAGAGAGAGAGAGAGAGCTGGAGAGAGAGAGTGGAGAGAGAGAGAGATGGAGAGATAGAGAGAGAGAGAGTGGAGAGAGAGAGAGCTGGAGAGAGATGGAGAGA
>CM059294.1:1647500-1687500 GCA_030340665.1 Neosalanx taihuensis | reverse complement strand
AGAGAGTAGGGGGAGAGAGGCAGAAGAGAGAGAGAGAGAGAGAGTGTGAGAGAAAGAGGACATCTAGAAACAGGACAGAAACAGAGAGAGGAGTGAAAGAAAGATGGTCAGAGTGAATACCAGTAAAGGAGACCACAGAGGGAACAGGCATGCAAACACAGAGTGTGGTCCCACCACAGCCCTCCTAGTGACTGACCCACACCTGTCCATGTTTTCCTGGCTCTCATGCCTGACAAGCTGGCAGGAAGAGAGATGTTATCCCCCCTCGGCTGAGGCCCCGGGGGCCATGAGCCCCCCGCTGTGGGCCGCTGAACCGCTTCCACAATACTCACCTTCCCGGGGGATTAAGACACGAGCGATAAGAGCCATTCTCCTTCAGCTGGCTCAGGCTGACGCTGTCGTCCGCAGTCATATCCCCGCCTCTCCCACACACCTTCCTCCCTCCTCCTTCAGCCCTCCATTCCTCTTCAAGATTTCGGTTTAAAAATACAGCACACTCCCTTTGTTATCCTAAAGCCTTTTTCCTCTACCTTCCACCTTATTTATTTCTCCCGTTTTATGTTCGAAATAACGGTGGGGCAGGAGGGAGGGGGGAGAGGAGGGAGGGAGGGATGCGAAAAGGAAGGGAAGGAGGGAGGAGAGACACAAGGCAGGGAGAGAAGAGATAGAGGAGGCAGGGAGGGAGGAGAGAGGAGGCAGGGAGGGAGGAGAGAGGAGCAGGGAGGGAGGAGAGAGGAGGCAGGGAGGGAGGAGAGAGAGAAGGCAGCGAGGGAGCAGAGAGGAGGCACGGAGGTAGGAGAGAGAACATTGAGGGAGAGGAGGGAGAGAGAGGAGGCAGGAGGGAGGGAGGGAGAGAGGAGGCAGGGAGGGAGGGAGGGAGGAGAGGAGGCAGGGAGGGAGGGAGGAGAGAGGAGGCAGGGAGGGTTAGAGGGAGAGGGAGGGAGACGATGGGAGAGGAAGGATTGGAGAGGGAAGGAAGAGAGAGGGAGAGGATGGGAGAGGGAGGGAGAGGGAGGGAGGGAGGGAGGGAGAGGGAGGGAGGGAGAGAGAGAGTGAGAGAGAGAGAGAGAGAGAGAGAGAGAGAGAGAGAGAGAGAGAGAGAGAGAGGGAGGGAGGAGGGAGGGGAGGGAGGGAGGGAGGGAGGGAGGGAGGGAGGGAGGGAGGGAGGGGAGGGAGGGAGGGAGAGGATGGGAGAGGAGGGAGAGGATGGGGAGGAGGGAGGGAGAGGATGGGAGAGGGAGGGAGGGAGAGGATGGGAGAGGGAGGGAGGGAGGGGATGGGAGAGGGAGGGAGGGAGGGGATGGAGAGGGAGGACGGAGAGGATGGGAGAGGGAGGGAGGGAGGGGATGGGAGAGGGAGGAGGGAGAGGATGGAGAGGAGGGAGGGATGGGAGAGGGGGAGGGAGGGATGGAGAGGGAGGGAGGGAGGGGATGGGAGAGGGAGGAAGGGAGAGGATGGGAGAGGGATGGAGGGAGAGGGAGGGGATGGGAGAGGGAGGGAGGGAGGGGATGGGAGAGGGTGGGAGGGAGAGGATGGGAGAGAAAGTTTCTAAGGCTGAGTTTAGTGGAAGCGTGTGAGAGGAGCAGAGGAATATGTGTCATGGCCAGCTGCAGGAGGGGAGATAGCACAGAAAGGCTTTTAATTCTCAATCCCCACAGAGCCTTTGAAAATTACCAATCTTCTATCACAGACGCAAGGCTGCTTATGCAAATTGTTGTGGAGTGGAACGTTTAAACGGAAAATTACTCGACAGCATTTTCCCCCCCCCTTTTCCTCACCCCCCTGCCCCCCTGTCTACCCCCCTCTCTCTCCACACCCCACCCCCCTCTCTCCCTCTTTCTCTCTCTCTCCCTCTTTCTCTCTTTCCACATAGAAAGCCTGTTTCTAGTCTCAGATAAGGAGATGAATTGCTTGCTCCGTGCTTTGAAGCAAGTCAGGATTGAAAGACTCCGGGCTCTCTCCTAACGCCGCCACTCTCTGCCCGCCTTTGTAGCGGAGAAATAGGGGGAAGAAAACAGAGCGGAGAGAGAAAGCGTTTCAAAACAACATCGATTCCGTGCTCTCCTCTTGCTCCGACACATCAGCACCGCCTAGGGAAACAAGACAAATATATAAACCCCCCCCCCCCCCCCCCCCCCCCCCCCACACACACACACACACACACACTCACACAAACACACACCCAGCCCTGCACTCTGACCACTCCTGTGTATTTACACACCATAAGCCAGGCTTTACTTCCTCCATTCATTTAGTTGGTATTTTGGTTTTCACAAACATGGAGTTTTTCTGAGCTGTGACCTGTGACCCTCCTCCGCCCGAGGAGAGACACTCTGAGGCGTTCTAACAAGACCAAATGTCTCCACTGGGTCACATTAGACAAGAGGTAGATGAATCACTGTCAAAGCTACTGCTGGATATCGACTTAGCACCAGCAGATCTTCTCCACTGAAATCCAGTCAGAACTCAATAATAAAAGAATTACACTTGGTATCAGTAGCCCACCTCAACAGCATCGTAAACAAGACCAAACAAGCTCATTTTGTATTTTGTGTGTGCTTCTGTGTGTGTGTGTGTGTGTGTGTGTGTGTGTGTGTTCCTGACCCACAGAGACAGCTGCGTAAGAGGAAATGCTACATGCTGGCGGCCGGCACCTTCATCCTGCTCCTCCTCATCATCATCATCCGCTGTGTCTGCCAGGAAGTGACACGCAAGGTAAGACTGCCTCGACGCTGTCTCTTCTGTCCAGGGGAGGTCTGGGGGGGGGGGGGTAATGTATCGAGCTGTGTCTCCATGAACCAGGGGTTGAGGGGGCAGGGGTGAAGGGGACAGGGGTAAGGGGGCAGGGGTTGAGGGGGAAGGGGTGAAGGGGGCAGGGGTGAAGGGGGCAGGGGTGAAAGGGGGCAGGGGTGAAGGGGGCAGGGGTGAAGGGGGCAGGGGTGAGGGGACAGGGGTCAAGGGTAGAGGTCAGGGGGCAGACTGGATCCCTGCTGGCGTCCCCATTGGCTGAAATAGGAGAGGAGATGTTGGGAAGCTACCAGGCTGTGTGTGATACTGTCCTTCTGGATTTGTATCTGGGATTTACTCCTTCTTAACCCCCCACCCCCCCCTCCCCTCCCACACACACACACACACACACACACACACACACACACACACACACGCACACACACACACACACACACACACTGAAACCTCAGACTTGTTCCACACTGTGTCCTCTCATAGCCTCCACCCTCATGTCTGCCACTGCTGTGAGCTTGATGCTCGTCGCAGCTCCTCCATCATCCTGATGTAATGACCAGGGCAGTGTTTCACAGTGTGTTCAAACAGTGGGACTGGTGACTGCAGTCTGACATCACACACTGACCCCCCCCCCCACACCCCCCCCACCCCCCCCACACTGCCCGGGCATCAACAAGCAGACGTGATTGTCAGGACCCTTGTAGCTTTCCAGTGTCGTCATGGGGACGGCCGAGAGTCAGAGGTTTCTAGAAACAGAGTCCGCGCTGGGCTGATGCTCCCAGGTGGGAGATTTTCCGGGAGATTTGTGACTCAAACCATCCCCATTTTCAGCAGAGGAGATGGAATTCTGCACAATGCATTGTGTGTGTGTGTGTGTGTGTGTGTCTGTGGGAGATTGTGTGTGTGTGTGTAATGGGGGAGGTGTTTGTGTGTGTTTGTGTGTGTGTGAGAGTATGTCAGATAGTATGGTTGTGTGCATTTATGTGTCTCTGTGTGTATGTATCTGTGAAAGATTGTCTGTGTCTGTGGTGTGTGTGTGTGTGTGTGTGTGTGTGTGTGTGTGTGTGTTTGTCAGACAGTCTGGCTAACTGCACATGCTCAGTAGGCTGGCCTGGCTAGCTGCCATCACAGCAGTCTGCTAGCATCTCCCAGATCCTCACATCAAACAGGATTGCATAAACATCTTCAGTTTGTGCTGCACTTCTCCTTGTCTTATTTGATGTGCTTAAAGGATGAGCAGCCACAGCTGGATTAGGCTGGAAGAGAGAGAGAGGACTGGGAGGATGGTGAGAGACAGGTACAGAGAGGAGGCATTAGACAGGGTTAGGATGAGAAAGACAGCTAGATGGGACAATGGTTGGATGAGAGAGAGACAGGCGTATGAATGAGACCAACAGGTAGATGGGGCATTGGGAAGAGTTTAGATGAGAGAGAGAGGAGAGAGAGAGAGAGAGAGAGAGAGAGAGAGAGAGAGAGAGAGAGAGAGAGAGAGAGAGAGAGAGAGAGGGAGAGAGAGAGAGAGAGAGAGAGAGAGAGAGAGGAAAAGGTTCAGACAAAACAATGAAAGACGCGAGAGACAGGATCAAGACAGGTACAGGATGAGAGGCAGACAGGTAGAGGAGAGACATGGTTGAGACAGGAGGAGAGAGAGACAGGTCTAGGGGGAGAGACACAGGTAGCAGGAGGACACTTCAGCCACTTAAGAGAGGGGGGAGAGAGAGAGGGGGAGAGAGAGGGAGGAAAAGAGACAAGCAGAGCTGAACAAAGAAGATAATAGAGGCAATGATACAATGACAAGAAGAGAGAGAAAGAGAGAGAAAAGGAGAGACAGAGAGAGAGAGAGAGAGAGAGGGAGAAAGAGAGAGAGAGGAGGGCACCGTCCATCAGTTTAATGAGAGTGACGATGGCGGGAATAAACCGTGGCGACCAGGCTGCTCTCGAATCAATAGCCAGGGTTCTTTATGGAGCTGTAAATAACGCCATAACTGCTTCCTGACACTTATCCCCGCAAATGGTGTTACCATCACATCCTGTTTACAGAGTCATTAGAGCTCAGAGACTTCCAGACCTGCACCCCCTGTGTCCAAAACAGCCCTTCATACTGCTTTCACTCTGTCACCATAGAGAAGTGAGGCTGCTGACAAAAAAAAACCAGGGGTGTGGAACTGGGGGGCGGGGGGGAGACACACACACACACACAGACACACACACACACACACACACACACACAGCAACACTCAGACACACACACAGACACACAAACAGACACACAAACACACACACACAGCCACACTCTGACACACACACAGACACACACACAGAGACACACACTCAGACACACACAGACACACACAGACACACACACACACACACAGACACACTCTGACACACACACAGACACACACACAGAGACACACACTCAGACACACACACAGACACACACACAGAGACACACACACATGCTGCTTCTGTCCTCCTCCATAACAGCTAACTGTTATAAATCCATTAGTTAGGAGATGAGATCAGGTCAGAAGGTGATGGAGTGCTGCTGATCCTCCCAGCTCTCTGGGGTTGAAGGAACCATCTATTTATCTGAGCTTATTTTGAACATGATGGAAGAGTTCTACATGTGTATGGATACAGAATCAGGTTTGAATGATATCACATTCTGCAGGATGTTTTAACACTGTGTTAGTGTCCCTTCCTCCAGGACCTGTTTAAGGAGTTGGGGGGGGTCAGGGGGGGTCAGGCAGGTGTGAAGGAACACTATCAGTGACCCAGTGTCATCCGTAGAACGTGTGTCCACAGGTAGTGGAACCTCAACAGAACACAGGAACTAGACTATTTAGAACAACTGTTTGAAGGACTCTTATTAAGTCTTTAAGTCATCTTTCATCTTTCACACATAGCCGCACACATATCTCGTCTACTCATCTCACACACACATAACCATATACATGTTCACACATGCAAAAACACAATGTTACCTAGCACACGCATGTAGTTCATCTCATACACACACTGACACTCTTACAGAGTGTTGGGGGGGTGAGGGGGGGTAAGAGGTGGCGTGTGAGATAGGAGGTACTTAAGGAGATTTACTAAATATGCTAATGCCTGAAATATAAAGTATATTCTAGATGATAGCAGATAGGAGTCTGTGGTGTTAGCACCACAGCTAAACCATGATCATGCTTCAGCATTATCTGTGTTAGCACTACAGCTAAACCATGCTTCAGCATTATCTGTGTTAGCGCCACAGCTAAACCATGACCATGCTTTAGCATTAGCTGTGTTAGCACCACAGCTAAACCATGATCATGCTTCAGCATTATCTGTGTTAGCGCCACAGCTAAACCATGATCATGCTTCAGCATTATCTGTGTTAGCACCACAGCTAAACCATGACCATGCTTCAGCATTATCTGTGTTAGCACCACAGCTAAACCATGAACATGCTTCAGCATTAGCTGTGTTAGCACCACAGCTAAACCATGACCATGCTTCAGCATTATCTGTGTTAGCACCACAGCTAAACCATGACCATGCTTCAGCATTATCTGTGTTAGCACCACAGCTAAACCATGAACATGCTTTAGCATTAGCTGTGTTAGCACCACAGCTAAACCATGACCACGCTTCAGCATTATCCTATGCTAAAGTTAAACAATAAAGCTCCTTGAGGAGATAATCTGCAGGAGTGTGTTTCCTGCATCCAGGAAGGTTGGATGAGCTAAAAGAATAGATGAGCCAATCAGCTTCAGATGCCATCATTTGTATCAGCTGTCAACTACTTTGACTGACAATGTCTTCACAATGGGAATCATGTCCCAATCACAAGTCATTACTCATCAGCCTGTGTGCTGTTAGCAGGCATGTGTGCATCAGTAATCACATCCTTGATTGTCTCTTTGGCATTAGTAAACATGCTTGTGCGTAGGTTGTAACGCCTGCTGCCCAGAGTGTCTTGCTTTGAATCAGAACTGCCAACAGCTTCATACAACGCGTGCCTTTTAAATGTCATCCACAATCATAAGCCATCATCTACTCTACAGAGGTGTGCTTGTGTAGACAGGGTGTAGCTTAGTTCAGTCAGAGGCATGTTCAACAACAACCTGCTGCTTGTTGACAGCTCAGGGCCTGGAACCCTGACACATGCATGCTCTCTCAGCCCCTCAGGTAGCTGGTCTTTATCAAGCCTTCCAGGCTTGCAGCACACCTGAGGACAACCATCCCCCTGGGTCAGACCTCCATCATGGAGGAACACCTTCCACCTCCTCTGCTTTTCCACCAAACTGACACTTCTCCCATTACAAGCTGACAGTGACTGCCATCGGGTATTTACTTCCTTTATGTCTTTCTCTCTCTCTCTCCCTCACTCTCTTGCTCTGTCCGTCTATCTCTATGTCTCTCTGTCTGTCTGCCTCTCTCTCTCTCTCTACCCCTCCCTCTCTCAGTCCGTCAGTCTATGTGTATCTCTTTCTGTCTGTCTGTCTCTCCCTCCCTCTTTCTGTCTGTCTCTCCCTCCCTCCATCCCTCTTTCTGTCCATCTCTCTCAGTAAAGTTCAGGATGTCCTGAAACATTCTTCTCTGGATGCAGTCAGCCTTAACAGCTGGCTAGTTTATTGGCGATATGAAGTGAGTCAGGGGCCATATTCTGTGTGGTGGCTGAACAGCGGGGCCCTCAGAGGGCCTGGATCAGTGATTTAGCTGGCTGATGTGACGACTCTGTTTAATGGGGCCTCATTAATGCAGAGGGGGAGGGGGGGACGCCCACCTGAAAGCGGTTACTCATCTGAGCTAACGCTAAAACCCTTACCCGCCATGTTCACCTGCTCTCCTGCCAGATCCACCGTCATTAAATAAGTAAACCATCATGCTAATTCCTGCACAGCAATTTCAGGCTATGCTAACCTCGTAACCAAGTAACCGTAGCCATAGTTATGCTAAGCTAACCATGAAAGCTGTGCATCCCCACACATGGACAGGGATATGAAAGGGCTAGCGAGCTGATAGTGAGTCCAAAGCTGCTGTTCCATGACACGGCATGCAGGATAATGAAGCTTGGAATAAAGTGTCCAGCTGTAGTGGAGGGTCCAGAGGCAGACTGTCAGAGCAGGGTGAGGCTGGCTGGATGGAGGGGGGGGGGGGTCTCTCTCTGTCTCTGACCCCACAGAGAGGAGGAGTCAGAGGGGGTCCATCAGGAGTGAAGAGCGTGCTGGAGGGACCCTCATTCAGGCAAGGCCAGGATCACATGGGTGACATCGCCTGTTTACCAGCTGTAGGGTGATAAAAACATTCAGCTGGGATTTCACTGCGACTTGTTGGAACTTCTAAACGGCTTCCCAGAGACTTCATGGGTGATGGGGGGAGGGGGGGGAGATGTCGGCTGTTGACTCAGCAAGGATGCCAACCCTGGTGGAGGAGTGACAGAGCTACACTGCTGATGGCGGATATGTGAGACGGGTCTCATTATTGAAATCATGATCGGGAAATATTATAAGGGAGGGACCATGCTGGATTGGTTAGTAGCATTAAAAAGCCCCAAGTCACTTTAGGCCATGAAGTTATCCTCTAATAATTGAAAGCATATTTTGGAGAACTGCATTTATACCCAAAAAGTATCGACGTGTCCGAGATCAAACAACGTTTCAATGCGGATGAAGTCGTATTTCACCTTCTCGGCTGATAAATATGAAATTATGAATTCAGAGGACTTGTTATATTTAGCAGCAAAAGCTGCTTTCCGCCCTATGAAACAGCACAGACAGGCCTCGCGCTGAAAGCAGCTTATTCAAATGATGTCGAAAGCTAAGTTGACAACACTGTGCTGGAATCCTGCGATGATGAGACGCTGGGAGACGAGAGCAGCGAAGACATCAAACCCAATGATAGGCTGCTCAATATTTACACAGACTGACTCCAGAGCAGTGTACCACCCGGGGGGGGCGGCACTCTCAGGAGGGGGAAGATTACGTAACACAGGGGTTCACTTTGAACGCTCACCGTTCTCCACAAACTCTTTTGGACAGGCAGACGGATAATGGTTGTTCCCCAGGTAAACGTTCCGTCATGAATACACACTACCTACTGTATATTCACCGTCTGCCTCACAAACCTCCAGCAGTAGGAGAACTGGATGCTGGAGTAACAGAAGGGGCGTGAGACACCCAGCAGAGTGTAGATCTCTCTTCCTCCTCCCTGTCCTCCGCACCGTGAACCAGCTTTACCCGCGACAGTGACGGGGGAACTAGCTGCCCCTACTTCCATGGAGGACCGGGGTTAGTTTGGGCTAGTGTGGCGGTAATCCATGTCTATGAACCAGTGCGACAATAAGCTCTCTGTCTGAAGTGAAATCCTCTTAGGCGAAGCTTTGTGGGTAAACTCGCCTCATGCAAATTCTAAACCCCATTAGCTTTGAGGGACTAGTCAGCTGCATTGAGATAAATGGCCGAGTGACTACTTGATTTAATAGGGTTATTTCACTGCTTCCGGGGGAAAAACTAAACAAGAAAGTTAATGCAAGACATTCGTCACTTACGTCCTCCATCTCTCTTCCATTCAAGTGAAAGAAGTTTCTTTCGCTCCAGAAAATTGTTGTGTTCTCTGCTTGATAGCCTACTCTAGAAACTTTATTTCTACCTTCCCAAAAGATAGAAGACAGACCGGCACTGTTGTGGTATAGTGATTGTATTGTATTGGAGTTGCTTGTTGAATGTAGCATATGGGGAACATATTGGTCCTACAGTGTTGTGAGGGGATTTTGCCAAAGATTGTTTCAGGTTCATTGTTGTGTGTACTGAAGGTTTCAATTCGCCTTCATTTTCATTCATTATTTTGGACTATTCTGATGCCCCCCTGAGCTCTTGGTGCCCCCCTCATCACTTTAGTGCCCCCCTCACCACTTTGGTGCCCCCCTGAGCTCTTGGTGCCCCCCTCATCACTTTAGTGCCCCCCTCACCACTTTGGTGCCCCCCTGAGCTCTTGGTGCCCCCCTGAGCTCTTGGTGCCCCCCTCATCACTTTAGTGCCCCACACGCACCACGTGGTGGGAGCAGCGCTACAATTACAACTATTCATTAATCAGACGCTCTTATCCAGAGAGACTTACAGTCAGTACAGGGACGTTCCCCCCTGAGGGAAGTAGGGTGAAGTACCTTGCCCAATAACACAACGTCACACAGCCACAGCCGGGGTTCGAACTCACAACCTTCTGCTCATGAGACCAACGCCTTAACCCGCTGAGCCATCTGACTCCCCTGTGGTACTGTGTGTGTGTGTGTGTGTGTACATGGTGTAGCATGGTGTGTGTGTGTGTGTGTGTGTGTATGGTGTAGCATGGTGTGTGTGTGTGTGTGTGTGTGTATGGTGTAGCATGGTGTGTGTGTGTGTGTATGGTGTAGCATGGTGTGTGTGAGAGAAACATAGTTAAAGAGCCCACCTACTAAACCAGCCAACAAACTAAATATTAGGATGTTTTTGTGATAAATGTGATTTTGATTTTGTATTTTTTTAAACTCTGGTAAAGATTAATGCAGCGAAGAGAGAAAATGCATTAATGACATTTCCATTTTTCTCTGGTGCCGTCAGCTTACTGTGACCTGCCTCCGAGGATTAGAGGGTTTGGGTGGTGGAGCAGCCAGCAAGGGGGTAAAAAGCAGTCAGCAAGAGGGTAACAAGCAGCCAACAAGGGGGTAACAAGCAGTCAGCAAGGGGTTAAAAGCAGCCAAGAAGCAGCTGACAAGGCGCTTCCTGCTGCAGAAAAACAAACAGACTCCAGTCAGACTTTATGAATCCAATCAACACATCATCCTAAGGTTCCCTCATAAGGTTCCAGCAAAACACCCACTAGCCTGTCCCTCTGGCACTTATGTAGACTCTCTCTCTCTCTCTCTCTCTCTCTCTCTCTCTCACACACACACACACACGCACGCACGCACGCACACACACACACACACACACACACTCTCTCTCATACACAAACACACACACACACTCTCACACACACACACACACACACCCACTCACACACACACACACACACACACATACTCTCTCTCACACACACATGATGTCACTCTGTCTCCCAGCCTTCCACAGTGGTATCCAGGAAGAGCTGGGATCACCTAAAGCTGATTGGCTGCCTTAATGTGCTAACGCTGTCTTCCAGCAGGGGCTCAAACTGTTGTTACACCAACTTGATTAACACAGACCTGCTCACAACACAGCCCCCAGACAGACAGACAGACAGACAGACAGCACAGCCCCCAGACAGCACAGCCCCCAGACAGACAGCACAGCCCCCAGACAGACAACACAGCCCCCAGACAGACAGCACAGCCCCCAGACAGACAGACAGACAGCACAGCCCCCAGACAGACAGACAGACAGACAGACAGCACAGCCCCCAGACAGACAGACAGACAGACGGCACAGCCCCCAGACAGACAGACAGACAGCACAGCCCCCAGACAGACAGACAGACAGACAGACAGACAGACAGCACAGCCCCCAGACAGACAGACAGACAGCACAGCCCCCAGACAGACAGACAGACAGACAGCACAGCCCCCAGACAGACAGACAGACAGACAGCACAGCCCCCAGACAGACAGACAGACAGCACAGCCCCTAGACAGACAGACAGACAGACAGCACAGCCCTCAGACAGACAGACAGCACAGCCCCCAGACAGACAGACAGCACAGCCCCCAGACAGACAGACAGCACAGCACAGCCCCCAGACAGACAGACAGCACAGCCCCCAGACAGACAGCACAGCCCCCAGACAGACAGAGAGACAGACAGACAGCACAGACCCCAGACAGACAGACAGCACAGCCCCCAGACAGACAGACAGACAGCACAGCCCCCAGACAGACAGACAGACAGCACAGCCCCCAGACAGACAGACAGACAGACAGCACAGCCCCCAGACAGACAGACAGACAGCACAGCCCCCAGACAGACAGACAGGGGAGTGTGGGGGGCCTGGGAGTGATTGAAACCCTGGGAGAGGGGGTACTGTCCTTGCCCCCCTCCCCACCCTCCTGTCTGGGTCTGGTTGGGGGTAGTGAGGTGCCACTCATCCAGGCTCCTGGTCCGATCGATGGGCTGTGTGGGTGAGCCAGTTAGGGCTGTGATGGATCCAAGCTATCAGCCCGCAGCATCTGGACCCTGGCTGGAAATGGAGCCCGACTGAAGCCTTCACTCAGCCCCCATTCAGCCCCCCCACCCCCCACCCCACCCCCCCTCACCTGTCTGCATCGATCCATCTCAGACTGAGACTTCCAAATCTACCCCCCCCACCCCCCCTCCCTGTCTCAACTGAGCAGTTCTACCCCCTCCCCTCTGCAAAACATTACATTATGCTTGCATGTTTGTTTTGCTGAGTTTAAATGGGAGGGGGTTTTGTACTCAGTAATCAGCAGCTAGACATTTTCTTTTCATATATTTAGTTTTTTTTTCCCTCGATGCAAGAAATTGATTTACTGAGCCAAATTAACTAATGTGTACGAGTCAGTGGCTCTTTTAGAGAGTGTGATTTGTATTCAATGTAGGAGCTGTCTGTGTATACTGGATACTGCCTCCGACACACACACACACACACACACCCTGCCTGCACACACACACTATCACACATACACACACCAGCCCTACCCCACGCACACACCATCACACATACCCATACATACACTCTCCTCCATGTGCACAGCAATACTCCTTACACACATACCATCCCCCCCCCTCCCACACACACACACACGTATGTGCGTGTTACATTAGTTGTCAGGGTAGAAATAGACAGTAGGATCACGGTGTGTCCTCTCCTAACCCTGGACCACATGGTGAGATCAATTCCCACTTTTTCCACCTCTGGGCAGGTATGACTGTGTGTGTATGT
This sequence comes from Neosalanx taihuensis, assembly GCA_030340665.1. Lineage (NCBI taxonomy): Eukaryota > Metazoa > Chordata > Actinopteri > Osmeriformes > Salangidae > Neosalanx > Neosalanx taihuensis. The sequence continues at coordinate 1,674,852 of CM059294.1, read as the reverse complement.
GTGTGTGTGTGTATGTGTGTCTAGGTGTGTGTATGTGTGTGTGTGTATGTGTGTCTAGGTGTGTGTATGTGTGTGTGTGGGTGTGTGTGTGCATGTGTATGTTTGTGTGTGTCTGTGTGTGTGTGTGTGTGTGTGTGTGTGTGTGTGTGTGTGTGTGTGTGTGTGTGTGGGGGGGGGGGGGGGGTCCCTTACAGTCTCATCTGGAAGGAGAGGGGGGTCATGGAGGCAAACCTTTGATCTGGCATAACTGGTGGAGCTCTCTCTCTCTCTCTTTCTCTCTACAGTGGGGAGGGAATGCCATGTGTTGTGGTCAGGAGGAGGATGTGAGGCATCTTTAGCGAGCCACTACTGCAGGTGCTCCAGGGAGGGTGTGGAAGGTTAGGGAGAAACAGGTGTTTTGGTTTTAGGAGAGACACTGTGTTTTTGTTTTTTGCATGAGCTTTTGGGTGCATTGGAAGTGTAATGATACATGACCTGGCTGTGCTGGAAGAAGGGAGGAATGTTTGATGATCTGGCTGGTTAGTTGGCAGTTCTGACTGCCCAAATAAAGTTACCTTTAAAAAGTCTATTTTCCCCTCTCTCTCTCTCTCTCTCTCTCTCTCTCTCTCTCTCTCTCTCTCTCTCTCTCTCTCTCTCTCTCTCTCTCTCTCTCACTCTCTCGCTCTCTCTCTGTCTCTCTGTCTCTCTCTGTCTCTCTCTGTCTCTCTCTCCCCGCTCTCTCTCTCTCCCCCTCTCTCTCTCTCTGTCTCCCTCTTTCCCTCTGTCACTCCCTGTCTGTCTCTCTGTCTTCATCAGCTGGGGTACACAGTGCAGATGAGCCCCAGTTCACCAGCCTGTCGGATGCTTGTGGTCTTTTCATGGACAGGGCTCCGCACTGTGGTCATGTCCAACCTTGCTGTCATCTGCCACCCTCCTGCTATCACTCTCCTTCTCACCCGCTACCTCCCCCCTCTCTCCCTCCCCCCTGCCAATCCCTCTCCCCTCAGCCACCTGGCTCTCTTGTCCTTCACCCCTCTCTCTCCACTTACCCATGCGTCTCTCTCTTTCCTCACCTATCCGTCTCTCTCTTTCCTCACCTATCCGTCTCTCTCTTTCCTCACCTATCCGTCTCTTTCTTTCCTCACCTATCCGTCTCTCTCTCTTCCTCACCCCTCTCTCCAACCCTCTCTCCTCCCCCTCAGTCTTTTCCTGGGAGAGACTTGACTCACCTTGGCAGTTTGGAATGTCCTCATGCCGCCATGACAACGTGTTGACAGAGCTGGTGTCTGTGCTGGAGGCTTCTAAAACAGGAACTCTATTGTTCCAAGAAGAACCATGGCCATCCAGTCTAATTAAAGAGATCAGTGTGACATGTGGGATGTCTTTCATTAAGGTAATGGCCTGTAAAGTTAAAGGGGGAGGTGGACAGTGTATGAGCACTGGGATGATTCAAGCAGAAGTCTGATCCTGTCCTGCAGCCTGCTGTGAAACTCAGCCAGCACAGTTAAACCCCTCCACCTCGACACTGACCTCAAAACTGATGGCCTTAGGATGGTAGTCTCTCTCTCTCTCTCCCTCTCTCTGTGTGTGTCTCTCTCTCTCTCTCTCTCTCCCTCTCTCTGTGTGTGTCTCTCTCTCTCTCTCGCTCCCTCTCTCTGTGTGTGTGTCTCTCTCTCTCTCTCTCTCTCTCCCTCTCTCTGTGTGTGTCTCTCTCTCTCTCTCTCTCTCTTCCTCTCTCTGTGTGTGTCTCTCTCTCTCTCTCCCTTTCTCTGTGTCTCTCTCTCTCTCTCCCTTTCTCTGTGTCTCTCTCTCTCTCTCTCTCTCTCTCTCTCTCTCTCTCTCTCTCCCTCTCTCTGTGTGTGTGTCTCTCTCTCTCTCTCTTCCTCTCTCTGTGTGTGTCTCTCTCTCTCTCTCCCTCTCTCTGTCTCTCTCTCTCTCTCTCTCCTTATCTCTTTCTGTTCCACTTTCTCTCCCTATCTCTCTTTTTCCTACTTTTTCTATTCTCTCTTTCTTTGTCTTGTCTCCCAAACTCTATTTCTCTCTGCCCTCCGCCTTCTCTCTCTTCTCTTTCTCTGGTTCTCTTTCTCTTGCCATCTCCCCTCCCACTCTCAGTCCCTCCACCTCTCCATCTCTAGAGAGAGAGAGAGAGACAGAGAGAGAGAGGGAGAGAGGAAGACAGAGAGAGAGAGGGAGAGAGGAAGACAGAGAGAGAGAGCGAGAGAGGAAGACAGAGAGAGAGAGCGAGAGAGGAAGACAGAGAGAGAGAGGGAGAGAGGAAGACAGAGAGAGAGGTAGAGAGAGGAAGACAGAGAGAGAGGGAGAGAGGAAGACAGAGAGAGAGAGCGAGAGAACACTTGTATGAGCTGATAAGAGTTTCAGAGAAGTGATTCAAAGCCAATTTCTGAAAGCTTTTCTTCACTCAAGGAGTAAGTGATTTCCCTCCCTGTGACCAGGGAAACTTCCAACTTCACATCAGACCATCATCATCATCTCTGCACGTCTGAAGACGTTCCTTCTGCACATGCTCCCATTCACCTCCCTCCTCCTTGCCTCTTGGTCTCCAGTGTAATTCCAGATTAAAGTGCTGTTGTTTTGGCCTCTTACAGGGCCTCGCTGCTCTGCTCCTGATTAATGAACCGTTTTCATCTCTAACTCGCTGAACTCTGCCCTGGACTTAATTAAAACTCTGTTGCTGACCACCAATCATAAATTACTCTCCACCACCACATGACACTAGCTATTAGACCAAGAGGGGGGAAAAACTACAAATTGGTTCCTTAGCAATTAATAATTCAAAAATGAATGGAAATGCCTGCCCCCAAGGCTGTGGGTGTGTGTGTGTGTGTGTGTGTGTGTGTGTGTGTGGGGGGGGGGGGGGGGGGGGCTGTTAGCTCACTACTTTAGGTTGATTAGACTAAAGTCAGGCCAGGCATGTGATTGGTCGATTGCAGCCTATCACGGAGCAGCAGGAGGTATGTGAGGGTTTCGGAGTGACTGATGCTTGTTGTCGGCTGTGTTTGTGTTTCCCAGGTGACCGCTGTCGTCCGGGGCAACCTCTGTGCCTGGGCCTCACCTGAAGCATCACCTGAGCAGCTGTCTCCCCCGGCAACAACCTGCCCCGCTGTCTCCCCTGGCAACCACCTGCCCCACACACCCGCAGCTCCTTCTCATCACCACACACACACACTTCAGCAGCTGACACAGCAACATGGTCCTGTGTGTGTGATTGTGAATGTGATTGGTGCAGATTGCTGTGATTGGCTGGTGTGTTTCTGTGTGGTTCGGGCATGTGTGTGTGTGTGTGTGTGTGTGTGTGTGTGTGTGTGTGTGTGTGTGTGTGTGTATGTGTGTGTGTGTATGTGTGTGTGTGTACATTTAGGTGTGTCCAGGGCAGGAAATAGGAGGCCCATGAGTCAGCCAATCCAGAGTCCAGAACCAGGAGCTTCTTCCTGTGACAACCTTCCTGTCTCTCCTGTAAGGTTACCTCTCCTGTGCTCTCCTACGTGTCTCTCTTCTGTGTCTCTCCTCTCTGGTCTCTCCTCTCTGGTCTCTCCTCTCTGGTCTCTCCTGTCGCTCCTCTCTGGTCTCTCCTGTCTCTCCTCTCTGGTCTCTTCTCTCTGGTCTCTTCTCTCTGGTCTCTCCTCTCTAGTCTCTCCTCTCTGGTCTCTTCTCTCTGGTCTCTTCTCTCTGGTCTCTCCTGTCTCTCCTCTCTAGTCTCTCCTCTCTGGTCTCTCCTCTCTAGTCTCTCCTCTCTGGTCTCTCCTGTCTCTCCTCTCTGGTCTCTCCTGTCTCTCCTCTCTGGTCTCTCCTGTCTCTCCTCTCTGGTCTCTCCTGTCTGGTCTCTCCTCTCCTGTTATCTTTGTATGTTTTTATGAACCAGACTGTCCATGATCTGCTCTTAGTGTATCTATGATCTGTTCCTTTCTCTCAGTATTGATGTACTTTCTGTTCATATGTTACTATTATTATTAACAATATCTCAATATCAATAGTAAAAATATCAATATCAAGAAACAACTGCTGTGTGCTTTTATTGGCGTTGTGATATTAGGTGACATGTATCGACCCCCTCACACACACACCGCACACACACACACACTCTTGAACACACACAAACACACACCCCAACCCTTCAAGCTGAAAGCGAATCTTCTGCTATAAACTACAGCTTAGGATCCTCAGGCTCATCGATAGGCCCCCTGACAGACACATATCCCCCCCCCCCCCCCCCGCTTCCTCAGGTGCAGGTGCTTCAGATCTGGAACCTCAGGCTAATTCAACCCTCCGAGGAACGATGACGTCCGCGATGATTTCCTTCGAGTTTTTTAACGACGTCTCGTTCTGATTGGTCCAGTGCGGGGTGTGTCCGGCACCTCAGGCTCTGCTGCCAACGCCCCCTCGCTCATAAGTCACCTCCTTCAATGTCCAGAGAGCTCTTCCAGCGCTCATCCATCACCCTCGCCCCTCAGGATGGATGAAGTCCATTGCGGCTTGTGTTAAGTTTGGTTCTGGGGTTGGGGGTGGGTAGCTTAAGTATCCAGTCAATCCAATTCCAGAACCATGTTTGTGTTTGATCACCCAGTGTTGAATAATGTTTACATGTTTATTAATTTAACACACTTTTATCCAAAGCGACTTCCAAGAGAGAGCTTTACAAATGTTCTAGAACTACTGAATTATATATATTTGTTTATAGTTCAGATAATACTGAAATACCTTCCAGAATATTCTTACTCCACCTTATGAGACTTGCGTGTCACTAGCGTGTTGTATGTGTAAATGTGTTTCACTTGCGTCGATGTGAGCATATCACGCGTGCACGAGTCCATGTGTGAATATGTCTTTCATATGTGTTTGTGTAAGGACAGTCTGAATCATTTCCTAACCTGCCCCTCATTTAAAAGTGCTTGCTGCTGAACACTACAAATGCTGCTGTAATGTAAATGTGGTCCCTGGTTGGAGTCTCTCTGGTTGGAGTCTATGGACAGACCTTGCCTCTCTCTGCTCATGGAACTGGTGCTGCGGTGAAAGTTTTGCTTTCAAATGCGTCACAAACAGCTTTTTGTAGGATTCAATCTAATTTCCCTAATAAAAAGTGTGGGGGATGAATGTGCCTTTTTCCAAAGGTGATATAATGAAAGCTGTGGCTCTAAAAGACAGCATGAAGTCCTGTTAGAGCAGGCGGACTCACAACACTGCACTTTGTACTGCGATCGTCAGGTCTGGGCAATCCAGAATCCCCCCCCCCCCCCCCCTTCCCACGCACCTGATTCTAATGCATGTTTGTTACCAGGATTCTTATGAGCTAGATAACAACCCATTCATTAGAATCAATTGTGTTGGAGCAGGAAAACATCTAAAACATGGGTTTTAACCAGGGTTGGGGACCACTGATCTAAAACATGCAGGACAATGGGCCCCTGAGGACCAGGGTTGGAGACCCCTGCTTCAATGCCTCCAGATGGAATCTCTGGGTCAGTTCAGAGAAACTTTACAACGTTTGAAATGGGCTGAACAGGGTTCTGTCTTGTTTGATAGGAATATTGGCGTCTGTTCAACTGCTTTGAGGACCATTTAGGAACCATGAGAGAACAATGTTAAGTCGACGACTCGCAAACGAAATGGCTTTTTTTTTCCTCCCTGAGTAATGAGGAATATAAATGATTAAGAGTGGAAAGCGACACAAGACCCGTCTGCCTGGTGGAGAAGAGAAGAGGAGCAGGATAAATGTTTCGATCTTCCGTAGAAAAGGGGATTCTAAAGGGAAGCAACGGAAGAGAAGAACTGTCTGATCAAGAAAAGAAAAGAAAGGAAAAGTCTGATCATTTCCTCAGGAATGATGAGGACGTCTTGCTGCCAAACCCCAAGACCAGCACACTTTAAATACATTAAACAATCGCATTTTAGATTAATACATTTATTTTGTATTCTTTTAGCAGATTTAGCCATTAATGGAACTATTTGTATTCCTACTTTTTTCTTCCAGTCCCTTGTGAGCACATCTAGGATTAGTTCTGAAAGATTCGGTTGTATTGTCCCTCCGAAGTCGCAGATTTGAGAGTAAATTAACCATGATGCAGTGCGGTGGACCATGTGTCCTTGTAAATCCAGTTACAGAGTCAATAACAGGCTTTATAAAAACAATCATGCTGGTGAGGCTGTTTGGGAAATTTATAAAGAGAAAGGATGTGTTGCTCTTCCTGTTCCTGTTCAAGCTGTGCCCCTGTCTCTTCTTCTGTGGTGTGGTTACCTCGTCACAGAGGGAGCAGATACCTGATCACTGACAGTAAATCACCCGTTACTGCGACTGGAACAATGACCACTACCCAGATTCATACACTTAGAACAAAGATGCTGACTATTTCTACCCAATCCATCTTTATATCAGCCTTAAAAATACTGGCCGAGCGACAGCAGCTGTGCATCACAGTCTCTCCGCCTCTCCTCTCTGGGACTCTCCTCAGTCCAGAGGTATAAATCAGGGTTTTATAGTTCCTGGGGGGCCTATGGATCAGGACGCTCGCTCTGTGCTGAGAAATTAAAGGCTTTCTAATAGGCTGCGTCAAATAAATGTATTGCTGTGTGTTTGTGAACAAAATGTCGTCCCTCCCCCCTCCCCCCTCCCCCCCTCCCCCCTCCCCCTCCCCCCCCCCCCCCCTCCCTGTTCAGTAAACAGTTGTGTTCTTCAGGAGCGCAGCGCGGTAAACTCTCGCCCTGCTGCTTCGATGACGCGTGAACACACGGGATCCAGATGCGGACGAACTGCTCCTCCTCGCTGTTTGACCTCCTTGAGGTTAAAGGTCGGGCTTTTAAAAGGCTTCACAGTTGCGGTTTGAGGGAGGGGGTAATAGTTGGGCTTAGAGGAGTTACCGGGGAGAGCTTGCACCCCCAAACTGCGTTTAATAGTTGCGAGAGAGAAGCTGGGAGCAGTGGTGACCGCCTCGCTCTACCAGCCTGTGTGTCTTGACCCCAGAGAGGAGACATGTCCAACTCTATCAGCGAATAAATGAACGCCCTCTGAAACATCAAAGACTAGCGTTCAAGTTTCCCTTAAATGGAAAAAGGTTTCCTTGAAGGGAGAATCGTCTGCAGGTATCCGAGCAGCCGGCTGATTTCCTGATGCTCCGGTCTTTTCATGGCATCTTTCTTTCATCTCCAGCTCTTTTCATCTTGCGGTAGCTCCGTCTAAGTGGCTGCATCCTCCAGTGCTTACTGTGCTGCTCGCTGCTGCGCTCTTAAAGCTTTGCTCTTTTCAAACCACTCTCATGAATGATGTCACTCTCTATGGATTCTCAAGCCACCTTATTAGAGATTGTGCGTTTGCCTGTGTGAATATGTTTGCGTGCTTGTGTGTGTGTTTCTCTAAATGTTTTTTATTCTTTTTTCGTTTGAGTGTTTGTGTATATATACACTATATTAGTTTCGAAGTAGAGAGCGCCATATAGTAGCCAGCAGTTGTTGAGGTCCTTCCGCAGTAACAGGTACTGTCCACCAGGGGCAGAGCCAGTCACTGTAACCATCAGGGGTTTAGCCCAAACCCCGGTCCTACTGTCAGCTTGAAGAGAGCGTGGATGTTATACTGTCCTGAACTGGTGAAAATATTGCGTAGCTGGTTAGCATGTCAAGTAATCCCCTGTCAGCCTGTGCCTCTTGTCAGCCTCTATTTCATATCTGCCTCTATTTACCCTTAAATAACCTGCCTCGATTTCCTGGAGGACTCCACTTCCTGTCAGCATCTACTTCCTGTCAGCTTCTACTTCCTGCCAGCCTCCACTTCCTGTCAGCTTCTACTTCCTGTCAGCCTCTACTTCCTGTAAGCCTCTACTTCCTGTCAGGCTCTGCTTCCTGTCAGCCTCCACTTCCTGTCAGCTTCTACTTCCTGTCAGCCTCTACTTCCTGTAAGCCTCTACTTCCTGTCAGGCTCTGCTTCCTGTCAGCTTCTACTTCCTGTCAGCCTCTACTTCCTGTCAGCCTCTACTTCCTGTCAGGGAGCCAGGATCCCCCAGCTCCACCAATCAGACGCGCTGAAGAGAGGAGGGAGGGAGGTCAGGTGATGGATGCTTCACCACACGAACAGGGCTGTCATTGATCGCCCTCTTAAGCTGTCCATCCTCAGTCACACTGTGTGTGTGTGTCAGGCAGGAGATGTGTGGTGTGTGTGTGTGTGTGTCAGGCAGGAGATGTGTGGTGTGTGTGTGTGTGTGTGTGTGTCAGGCAGGAGATGTGTGGTGTGTGTGTGTGTGTGTGAGTCAGGCAGGAGATGTGTGGTGTGTGTGTGTGTGTGTGTGTGTCAGGCAGGAGATGTGTGGTGTGTGTGTGTGTGTGTGTGTGTCAGGCAGGAGATGTGTGGTGTGTGTGTGTGTGTGTGTGTGTCAGGCAGGAGATGTGTGGTGTGTGTGTGTGTGTGTGTCAGGCAGGAGATGTGTGGTGTGTGTGTGTGTGTGTGTCAGGCAGGAGATGTGTGGTGTGTGTGTGTGTGTGTGTGTGTCAGGCGGGGTGTGTGTGTCAGGCAGGAGACGTGTGGTGTGTGTGTGTGTGTGTGTGTCAGGCAGGAGATGTGTGGTGTGTGTGTGTGTGTGTGTGTCAGGCAGGAGATGTGTGGTGTGTGTGTGTGTGTGTGTGTGTCAGGCAGGAGATGTGTGGTGTGTGTGTGTGTGTGTGTGTGTGTCAGGCAGGAGATGTGTGGTGTGTGTGTGTGTGTCAGGCAGGAGATGTGTGGTGTGTGTGTGTGTGTGTGTCAGGCAGGAGATGTGTGGTGTGTGTGTGTGTGTGTGTCAGGCGGGGTGTGTGTGTCAGGCAGGAGACGTGTGGTGTGTGTGTGTGTGTGTGTGGGGGAGGGGGGGGGTGTTGAATGGCTCCTCTTGGTTTCTGTATGAGTGACTTCCTGATTATCTGTACTCCTTGATCTGTCCTGCTCCCTGCCCCAGCCCCCTCCCAGCCTCCCCCAGCCCCCCTCTCAGCCTCTCTCAGCCCCCCTCCCAGCCTCCCCCAGCCCCCCTCTCAGCCTCTCTCAGCCCCCCTCCCAGTCTCCCCCAGCCCCCCTCTCAGCCTCTCTCAGCCCCCCTCCCAGCCTCCCCCAGCCCCCCTCTCAGTCTTCCCCAGCCCCCCTGCCCCAGCCCCCCTCTCAGCCTCCCCCAGCCCCCCTCTCAGTCTTCCCCAGCCCCCCTCCCCCAGCCCCCCTCTTAGTCTTCCCCAGCCCCCCTCTCAGCCTCCCCCAGCCCCCCTCTCAGCCTCCCCCAGCCCCCCTCTCAGCCTCCTAAAGAGCATCCAAATGTCAGCTCTCCCCTCCCTTCAGCAGTGATGCATGGACCATGTCTAACAGGCCTGGAGGATGGGGGAGAGAGAGAGCACAGCAGTCTGGGGAACAGGACACACAACATTACACATCTGGAAATGGGACAGTTCATTTGATGCATGGTAGATTGTTGTTCTATGTATATATATGTGTGGGTGTGTGTGTACCTCACCCCTCCTCACCCCTCCTCACCTCTCACCCTGTAGAGTGAAACATCCATTGCGTTGCTCTTCATTTCACCTGTTGTCCTGCTCATCCTCTCCCTGGAGTGTTTAACCTACCACCTCTGAGCTCACACACACACACACACACACACACACACACACACACACACACACACACACACACACACTGGCTCACACACACAGCATCTCACACACACACATGGTCCTGTGTGTTCCTGTGTGGTGTGAAGATCTCCAGGAACACGGCTCTCCATGCATAATGCATGACCCCCCCCCCACCTCACCCCACCCCACCCCACCCCCACCACTGTGAGGGGCCCTGGTTACCCCCTACCCCCCTCCCCCCGCCCTCTCTGAAGGAGAGGAGGCCGTTGGCCCCGGTTATCATACACAACGCACATGAACATGCCTGTTCTTCTAACCGGAGGGGAGGGGGGGGGGGGGTGCTTGACCTGCTTGACCACCCCTGCTGCCTCTCTCTGCCTGCACACAGCATGCAGGGAGAGTAAGGAGGACATACCACCATGCATCATTAGGACATGTCTGGTTATGGATTTATTTATGGCTTTATTAGGGTGAGCTGCCTTTGGTAAGAGAACAACCTATTGGAATCATATTTATACAGTTTAGGAGATTACAATGACATGTCACATGGGGGTGGTTGATGTTGGGGTCCTGTCCACACGCACTACAGTCACACACTACACACCTTCTCCCTCTGAACGGTAACACACAACAGTGACACGCACACACGCTAACAACACACACCAGAGACACAATCCCTGCCCTCACTCTGTCTCCCGGCAACCGCCGCTTGTGGTGCGCGTCCTGACGACTGTCAGAAGTTCATTACCCACAATCCTTCAGCATTTACATTTTGGTTTTGAACATCCGTCAGGGGGGCAGAGATTTTGTTGGTTGCACATAAGCCCCTTTCCTGCTGGTCGCTGGGTTTTGGAAGGGGGGGGGGGGGTGACATCCTGTCGTTGGAAGCTCCGGAGGAAAGAGAATCCCACTGGAGAGCGGATGAGGACTGGGCTGTCACTGTAGGCAGTCAAGCGCTTACTGGCAAAATGGAATTACTCTCTGACAATGACTGTGCTGAAGCAGGCTGTCTGTACTCACCAGCAAATCCTCTGACTGCTCTCTCTCTCTCTCTCTCTCTCTCTCTCTCTCTCTCTCTCTCTCTCTCTCTGTATCTCTCTGTCTCTCTCTGTGTCTCTCTCTGTGTCTCTCTCTCTGTCTCTCTCTCTCTCTGTCTCTCTCTCTCTCCTTCTCTCTCTTAACTCTCTCTCTCTCTGTGTGTCTCTCTCTCTGTCTCTCTCTCTCTCTCTCTGTCTCTCTGTGTCTCTCTCTCTCTCTCTCTCTCTATTCTCTCTCTTCTCCTTATCTCTCTTAACTCTCTCTCCCTCTCTTTCTCAGTGTGTGTGTGTGTGTGTGTGTGTGTGTGTGTGTGTAGGGTGTGTGTCTATGTTGGAGTGTGTTGTGTGTCTAATGGGTATGTGTGAGGGGAGTGTGACAGGTATGTCTCACACACACACACACACACACACACACACACACACACACACACACCTACACACACACCTGGCTCAAGGTCTTTCTGCTGGATAAGAAAGCAGTGTTCTATAATCCCATCCACGTTCTCGGAGCAGACGCTTCCTGAGCAGTAATTGCTGAATTAGTTCAATTTGAAAAAGCTTTTCTGATCTGCTCACCAGAAGGGGGTCTGGGGGGGAGGGGGGGTGGAAGAGGAGGGAGGGATAGAGAGATGGAGGGATGGAGGAGGTTGTGTTCATCAGTTCTACTCTAACTGTCTCCCAGATCCAACAGATAGGATCATTTTCAAATCTAAATTAAAAAGCCAGCTGGTGTTTGTGTAGAGGTGTGTCTCCCCCCTCCCTCCCTCCCTCCCCCCCCCCCCTCCCTCCCTCCCTCACACTGAGGAAATGGAAACAAACTGCAGTAGCGATACAGGAGAACTCTTCAATAGCTACAGACACAGACAGTACCCTCCTCCATGGAACAACAGACCTGGTCCCACCCTCCCCCACCGCCCCGCCCAGAGCTGGCCCTGCCCCCCAGAGCTGGCCCCGCCCCCCATAATTGACCCCGCCCCCATATTAGGCCCACTCCTACCTTCCCTGATGGCTGTGAAGGGCGTGCCCTCCTCTTCCTGCAGGCGAATCACCTTCAGCGCCACCAGCTTCCCATTCACCCTGGCAACAACACAACCAATCAAAACATCATCTGGGTAATGTGGTTATGTAGCACTCCTGACCTCAGAAACACAGTTAGTCCTAATGCTGCTGGGATTCAGGATGTTCTGCTCAACCTCCACACACTTTGGAGAAAAGCATTTAGCTAAATGGATGAAGCCAAGACATGTAAATGAGAGAGTATCAGAGAGAGTGTTATATCTGGAGGGGGGACTGGGGAGGAGGCTGGGGAGGGAGGCTGGGGGCTGGGGAGGGGGACTGGGGAGGGGGGCCGGGGAGGGAGGCTGGGGAGGGGGGCTGGGGAGGGGGACTGGGGAGGGGGGCTGGGGAGGGGGACTGGGGAGGGGGACTGGGGAGGAGGCTGGGGAGGGAGGCTGGGGAGGGGGGCTGGGGGCCGGGGAGGGAGGCTGGGGAGGGGGGCTGGGGAGGGGGACCGGGTAGGGGGGTTGGGGAGGGGGACTGGGGAGGCAGTGATGTGAGGTAGTGATGTGAGGCAGTGATGTGAGGCAGGTATATGAGGCAGGGATGTGAGGCAGGGATGTGAGGCAGGGATGTGAGGCAGGGGTGTGAGGCAGGGGTGTGAGGCAGGGGTGTGAGGCAGTCTTTGGGGTGTCTGGGGGAGCAGTGAGCTGATGAGTTCCTGGGCTGGAGGACCAGAGAGAACTGCTTTATCACATCAAGAACATCATACTGGACAGAAACACAAAATAACATCATTACAGTGAAGAATAGGCTCGATACATTTCAATCTCTTAGTGTTGAGGGGAAATGTGATTCTCTGTGTTTTCATTGGTCAGACCTGATTGTTATACTCCAGGGGTGTAAACACAATAACAGAAAGGATGAATACTAATTTGAAACAATCGTTACGCTGTTTAATCCCTGGGTCATTTCATGAAACACACACAATTTCATGCTTTGCATTTGCATTTTCTTATTATAGAAATAAAAAAAATGATGAAGTACTGAATAAGCACGATAGCTGCCGTGGTCGTTTCATTAACTATTATTGTATCTATGAATTACATGCTACAATGTGCATCTTAAATTTGTATTGTTTATCAGGCAAGATTGAGTCACTGAATTGAGTTTGTGATTGTCCCATAATAACACATAACACAATATTATTATTCTCTATGCTTTAGTCTCAACCACACACACACCTCTATCTGTACTGTGTATAAAGAGGATTATTGTCAATGTGTTAGAGAATAACAATGTTGTGCTGTGTGTTTATGGGCCAATATTAAATTGTCATTTGTTAGAGCTGTATACAGTATATGTATGCACACACACACACGAGCAGGGCCTGGTAATAACACACACACACACGCACACACACACGCATACATGAACAGGGCCTGGTAATAACACACACACACACCCCCCCCCACACACACAGTGGGTCCTTACTTGCTCTTCCCTTTGTAAACGGTGGCGTACGATCCTTCTCCCAACTTCTCTAGTTTCTCATATGAGTCTGCCTTGCCAAACTTGGGGCTGGTGGGCTGAAACACAGGAAGACAGAGAGGCAGGGTTATCAGAGGCAGGGTTATCAGAGGCAGGGCTATCAGAGGCAGGGTTATCAGAGGCAGGGTTATCAGAGGCAGGGTTATCAGAGGCAGGGCTGCAGGGTTATCAGAGGCAGGGTTATCAGAGGCAGGGTTATCAGAGGCAGGGTTATCAGAGGCAGGGTTATCAGAGGCAGGGTTATCAGAGGCAGGGTTATCAGAGGCAGGGTTATCAGAGGCAGGGCTGCAGGGTTATCAGAGGCAGGGTTATCAGAGGCAGGGCTATCAGAGGCAGGGTTATCAGAGGCAGGGTTATCAGAGGCAGGGTTATCAGAGGCAGGGCTGCAGGGTTATCAGAGGCAGGGTTATCAGAGGCAGGGTTATCAGAGGCAGGGGTTATCAGAGCTGGATGACAGGGTTATCAGGCCTGGATGACAGGGTTATCAGGGCTGGATGACAGGGTTATCAGGGCTGGATGACAGGGTTATCAGGCCTGGATGACAGGGTTATCAGGGCTGGATGACAGGGTTATCAGGGCTGGATGACAGGGTTATCAGGGATGGATGACAGGGTTATCAGGGCTGGGTGACAGGGTTATCAGGGCTGGATGACAGGGTTATCAGGCCTGGATGACAGGGTTATCAGGGCTGGATGACAGGGTTATCAGGCCTGGATGACAGGGTTATCAGGGCTGGATGACAGGGTTATCAGGGATGGATGACAGGGTTATCAGGGCTGGATGACAGGGTTATCAGGCCTGGATGACAGGGTTATCAGGCCTGGATGACAGGGTTATCAGGGATGGATGACAGGGTTATCAGGCCTGGATGACAGGGTTATCAGGGATGGATGACAGGGTTATCAGGGCTGGATGACAGGGTTATCAGGGCTGGATGACAGGGTTATCAGGCCTGGATGACAGGGTTATCAGGGCTGGATGACAGGGTTATCAGGGCTGGATGACAGGGTTATCAGGGCTGGATGACAGGGTTATCAGGGCTGGATGACAGGGTTATCAGGGCTGGATAACAGGATTATCAGGGCTGGATGACAGGGTTATCAGGGCTGGATGACAGGGTTATCAGGCCTGGATGACAGGGTTATCAGGGCTGGATGACAGGGTTATCAGGGCTGGATGACAGGGTTATCAGGGCTGGATGACAGGGTTATCAGGGCTGGATGACAGGGTTATCAGGCCTGGATGACAGCGTTTTAACAGAGAATGAAACTAAAATAATTTATACAGGGTTTAGCACCAAGACACACACTAGTATTGTCAGGTTTGTATTCCCCCGGCCTCCGACTGTCACTTAGGTAGACTGGGTCCTGGAAGGGTGTGTGTGTATCCTGCAGGTGTGTGTGTGTGTATCCTGCAGGTGCGTGTGTGTATATCCTCCAGGTGTGTGTGTGTATCCTGCAGGTGTGTGTGTATCCTGCAGGTGTGTGTGTGTGTATATCCTGCAGGTGTGTGTGTGTATCCTGCAGGTGTGTGTGTATATCCTGCAGGTGTGTGTGTGTGTGTATCCTGCATGTTTCCAGCCCCTTACACCATCAGTCACTATCAAACTGAGGTCACTGATGCTTCTGAAGCTACCTTAACACACACACACACACACACACACACACACACACACACACACACACAGGAAGTGATCCTGCAGGTGTGTGTGTATCCTGCAGGTGTGTGTGTATCCTGCAGGTGTGTGTGTATCCTGCAGGTGTGTGTGTATCCTGCAGGTGTGTGTGTATCCTGCAGGTGTCGTGTGTATCCTGCAGGTGTGTGTGTATCCTGCAGGTGTGTGTGTATCCTGCAGGTGTGTGTGTATCCTGCAGGTGTGTGTGTATCCTGCAGGTGTGTGTGTATCCTGCAGGTGTGTGTGTATCCTGCAGGTGTGTGTGTATCCTGCAGGTGTGTGTGTATCCTGCAGGTGTGTGTGTATCCTGCAGGTGTGTGTGTATCCTGCAGGTGTGTGTGTATCCTGCAGGTGTCGTGTGTCTCAGTGCTTCTCAGGGATCATATGATCCTGACTGTCACATATGATGCATGAGCTTCTTTCCTGACACACTCTGGGTAAGAGAAGACCCTGACAACAGCCATCTGGATCTGTTACATAACATGGTGTGTGTGTGTGTGTGTGTGTGTGTGTGAGTGTGTGTGTGTGTGTGTGTGTGTGTGTGTGTGTGTGTGTGTGTGTGTGTGTGTGAGCATGTTTGTTTCGAGACATGCCATCGCCTCAGCTACCAGTTGACAGACAGGAAACAGATTTAGAAAGGTAGACACATCAGATGTTACCCAGAATGCACTGCGCCTGTCAACAGCCCTCCACAAGTGTGTTTGTACCTGAATCAGAAGTGTCACCAGTGGAAGTGAAGATGTCTCCAACTGAACTAGCTAGCCATGTGTGGTCTGGTACAGAAGCAGGGGTTAGTTAGCTAGCAGTGTGTGTGTGTGTGTGTGTGTGTGTGTGTGTGTGTGTGTTAAGGTAGCTTCAGAAGCATCAGTGACCTCAGTTTGATAGTGACTGATGGTGTAAGGGGCTGGAAACATGCCACACACACACACTCACACACACACACACACACACACACACACACACACACACACACACACACACCCCCAGGAGCAGTGCCAAGCTGTGTGCAGAGTGTCTGTGGTGTTCAGACTCTATCATGACTTGAGTGGGGCAGTGCAGGTCATCCACACAGCCAGGGGGAGCTGTCACTAAGCACCTCATTACACTCATTCACTGATTGAGATGAGAGGCTCTTTTCCCAGGAAATAAATGATCAGTCTCTCCTCTTAAGAGACCCAGGGCTGACTGGCTGTTTGGCTGGCTGTTTGTCGGGCTGGCTGGATGACTGGCTGGCTGTTTGGCTGGACAGCTGACTGGCTGTTTGTCTGAATGGTTGGCTGGCTGTTTGTCTGCCTGGCTGTTTGTCTGCCTGGCTGTTTACATTTTATTCATTTAGCAGATGCTTTTATCCAAAGCGCTGTTTGGCTGAATGGTTGGTTGGCTGGCAGGCTGTTTGTCTGGCTGGCAGGCTGTTTGTCTGGCTGGCAGGCTGTTTGTCTGCCTGGATGCAATAGTGTGCACTCACACTACGTCCATCTCTTCTGAAGCAGCATTCACATGAATTATCTCTGCATCCATTAGTTAGTACTTCACCTATTTTCATAAGTGTTTTCTAGGGAGTTCTGCTGTTTGTATGCATTATGTATGTTTGTGTACAGACGTGTGTGTGGAGGCGTGTGTGTGTAGAGGGAGGGAGGGAAGAGGGGGCTGTGTGTGTTGGGGTGGCAGTGTGCATGTGTGTGTGGAGGCGTGTGTGTGTAGAGGGAGGGAGGGAAGAGGGGGCTGTGTGTGTTGGGGTGGCAGTGTGCATGTGTGTGTGGAGGTGGAAGGTCACTGGCCAGGCTAAATTAAGAGGTCAGAGGTTAGATACAGTACAGCAACGGAACATTGCTGACCCAGACAAAAGGCTTCACACACACAAGCACACACACACACACACACACACACACACACATCTACAAGGCTACACACTGCTCTTCCTGTGACTGTGAGTATGACATGACAATCTGTCTGGCCTCAGTGCATGCTGGGAGATTCAGTATAGTATGTTCTTCCTAAGGATCAGGAGAGTAAGACCCACAGCTGTCAGGGTTTGGATAAACAAGCTCTGATTGGTGGGCTGGAACAGGCAAGCTGTGAGAGGCCGGCTGTGATTGGCAGGCTTTTGACAAGCAGGCTGTGAGAGGCCGGCTGTGATTGGCAGGCTTTTTTAACAAGCAGGCTGTGAGAGGCCGGCTGTGATTGGCCGGCTGTGATTGGCAGGCTGTGATTGGTGTTTGAGCGAACAGACAGAATTAGGTTCTGCTCGTTAGAGATCATAGTGACAGCAGCAAGCCTCTCGACTCACAGACGTTTCAAACAAGTGTGTAAACATGATGAGCACACACACACACACACACACACACAAAGAAGTGTGTCTGACATGTTGAGTGTTCTGACAGGGTGAACACACACACGCTCGTAGATAAATGATCATGAACAGTGACAGACACATACACATACAAACACACTCAATTAGCATGCGTGCTAACAGGACACACAGGTGTTAGCATTAGCATGGGTGCTAACAGGACACACAGGTGTTAGCATTAGCATGGGTGCTAACAGGACACACAGGTGTTAGCATTAGCATGGGTGCTAACAGGACACACAGGTGTTAGCATTAGCATGGGTGCTAACAGGACACACAGGTGTTAGCATTAGCATGGGTGCTAACAGGACACACAGGTGTTAGCATTAGCATGGGTGCTAACAGGACACAGATGTTAGCATTAGCGTGCATGCTAACAGGACACGAGCACACAGTGTGGGCCTGGCAGGACTCACAGAGCTGGGGCTGGAGTGGCGCCGGAGCTTGGGTGAGTCCTTCCCGGTGGAGCAGCTCTTGGAGCTGATGCAGGCGTTGTTCTCGGAGTGAACCCTCTTCACCTGGCTGGCCGGCTTGTCGAACGTGTCGAAGCCACTCTGGGTTCGCTGCACCTTCCTGCCCTCAGGGATGGTGGCCAGGGGCTTGGGGGCGGAGTCCTGGCAGCCACGCATGGACATCTTCGTGACACATATCTGAGAGAGGGGGGTGGGGGGGGGAGAGAGAGGCGGGAGAGAGGGAGAGGGGGGAGAGAGGGGCAGAGAGAGGGGCAGAGAGAGGGGAGAGAGATGGGGGAGAGAGGGAGAGGGAGAGGGGGGAGAGAGGGGCAGAGAGAGGGGCAGAGAGAGGGGAGAGAGATGGGGGAGAGAGGGAGAGGGAGAGGGGGGAGGTTAGAGAGAGGTGGGAGAGAGAGGGGGGAGGGAGAGGGATATACAGAGAGACAGAGGGAGACAGGTAAAGATGAGAGGGGGAGAGGAAGATAAAGGGAAGAGAAAAATAGCGTGAGATAGCATTAATCAATGTTCGCCCTCCTTTCCATCCCTCCCTCCTTCCTCTCCTCCAACCTCCACAGATCTTTTGATCTCTCTATCAGTCTGGATGTCTCCTCTCTGTGGAGTCTCAGCTACGATGAGGGCTCCTTCATCTTCACGTCTCTGATAAAAACAGCTCCAGTCTGCTCACTTTCACTGCTCCCAACACCCAGCCTCCCACACACACACACACACACAGACACAGACACACACACACACACACACACAGAGACACACACACAGACACACACACACAGACACACACACAGACACACACACAGAGACACACACACACAAACACACAGACACACACACAGAGACACACACAAACACACACAGACACACACACACACACCGACATACACACACACACACAGACACAGACACACACAGACACACACAGAGACACACACACAAACACACACAGACACACACACTCACACATTTCCTCACCTACATTCTCCTCTCCATTCTTCCAGTAGACTATGGACACACTGGACACTAAACAGTGATGCAGCACGTCATGCTGTGCCCCCCCCAGCCCTCCTCCTCCTCCCAGATTAAATATTTAGCCCAGGACTCCCTGGTCTGTGCGGCTCTAATCACTCTGCTCTCCAGTGAGGATGGAGTCACCTTGCAGAGCTGGGCCAGCTAGGTTTACCCCCGGACGCTTCCTCACACGCTCCGGTACGCTTCCGCACACGAGCACGAAGGGGGGTGGGGGAGCGTGGGCAGCGGGGTGGGGGGGTGGGGAGCGTGGGCAGCGGGGTGGGGGGGTGGGGAGCGTGGGCAGCGTGGCGGGGTGGGGGGGTGGGGGGGTGGGGGGGGGTTGTGGGCAGCGTGGCGGGGTGGGGGGTTGGGGGGTGGGGGGGTGGGGGGGGGTTGTGGGCAGCGTGGCGGGGTGGGGGGTTGGCGGGGTGGGGGGTTGGGGGGTGGGGGGGTGGGGGGGGGTTGTGGGCAGCGTGGCGGGGTGGGGGGTTGGGGGGTGGCGGGGTGGGGGGTTGGGGGGTGGGGGGGTGGGGGGGTGGGGGGGGGTTGTGGGCAGCGTGGCGGGGTGGGGGGTTGGGGGGTGGGGGGGTGGGGGGGTGGGGGGGGGTTGTGGGCAGCGTGGCGGGGTGGGGGGTTGGGGGGTGGGGGGGTGGGGGGGTGGGGGGGGGTTGTGGGCAGCGTGGCGGGGTGGGGGGGTGGGGGGGTGGGGGCGAGGTCAGGACAGAGCTTGGTGTTTCTGGCATGAGCTGACGTGCCTCAGTGTTACTGTCAGAAACATGGGTTGTGTGCCGTATCCGTAGCAACCGTGTGTGCCGTCTTTTGGTGTGTCTGTCTGTGTGTGTGTGTGTGTGTGTGTGTGTGTGTGTGTATCTTGTCTGTATGTCCACACCTGCACGGCTGGTTGTCAGGTCAGAGGGATCTCAAACACTACGAGTCTCTAACAGAGACTGATGTGAAGACAAGACCTCCACAGGAGGTCTGACAACACACCACTAACGAGGCCCGCTACCCCGCAGACTAGAGAAGAAGAAAGATTCTACCCTTCAGACTAGAGAAGAAGAAAGATTCTACCCTTCAGACTAGAGAAGAAGAAAGATTCTACCCTTCAGACTAGAGAAGAAGAAAGATTCTACCCTTCAGACTAGAGAAGAAGAAAGATTCTACCCTTCAGATTAGAGAAGAAGAAAGATTCTACCCTTCAGACTAAAGAAGAAGAAATATTCTACCCTTCAGACTAGAGAAGAAGAAAGATTCTACCCTTCAGATTAGAGAAGAAGAAAGATTCTACCCTTCAGATTAGAGAAGAAGAAAGATTCTACCCTTCAGATTAGAGAAGAAGAAAGATTCTACCCTTCAGATTAGAGAAGAAGAAAGATTCTACCCTTCAGATTAGAGAAGAAGAAAGATTCTACCCTTCAGATTAGAGAAGAAGAAAGATTCTACCCTTCAGATTAGAGAAGAAGAAAGATTCTACCCTTCAGATTAGAGAAGAAGAAAGATTCTACCCTTCAGATTAGAGAAGAAGAAAGATTCTACCCTTCAGATTAGAGAAGAAGAAAGATTCTACCCTTCAGATTAGAGAAGAAGAAAGACCCAAAGATTAGCATGCCTAATGCCCAGGTTAGGTAGCTTCATGCCCAGGGTGATGTCATCTCACACTCATGGAAACAGACAAACACACACACATGCACACACACACATACACACAGAGAAACACTGTATGTTCACGCATGTATGAGGAGATACAGAACAGCCTCTGGTAAACATGGACACACCCACAGTGAGGAGATCATCCTTGCTCACTGTCCATGGAGAAGACATGGAGAAAACAAACAAGGCTTTAGCACGCTAAGTCCTGCATCCTCTATCCTACATCCTGCATCCTCTATCCTACATCATGCATCCTCTATCCTACATCATGCATCCTCTATCCTACATCCTGCATCTTCTATCCTACATCATGCATCCTCTATCCTACACCCTGCATCTTCTATCCTACATCCTGCATCTTCTATCCTACATCATGCATCCTCTATCCTACATCATGCATCCTCTATCCTACATCCTGCATCTTCTATCCTACATCATGCATCCTCTATCCTACATCATGCATCCTCTATCCTACATCATGCATCCTCTATCCTACATCCTGCATCTTCTATCCTACATCCTGCATCTTCTATCCTACATCATGCATCTTCTATCCTACATCATGCATCCTCTATCCTACATCATGCATCCTCTATCCTACATCCTGCATCCTCTACATCATGCAACTATATCCTACATCGAAAGAGAGAGGAGGAAAAGAGAGAGAGACAGAGAGAGACAGCAGAGAGATGCTTGACCTAGTATAAACCCCTTCTCGTCTGCCAGGCACCCACAGAGGGAGGTGAGGGAGGAGGAGAGGGGGGAGCGAGAGGTGAGGGAGGAGGAGGCCATCATGATGGGGTAGAGGGAGGGTTAGGGTTCCAGGTTAAGTGGGGGGGTGGTTGGTGTTCTGGGCAGTTAGCTGCAGCTGAGTGCTTCATGATGACATTAGCCTGAGTGATGTTCTAAACCACACAGCCATCTCTGGAGGACACGCCTGTTAACTCAGCTACCTCACCCACCCCCCACAAGGGCTTAAATGCACATAAATGCCCTGCCTTGTTAAGTCAGTCACCCACCCCCCCCCCACACACACACACACACACACACACACACCCCTCGCTGTGTCAAATCACTTCCTGTCCCGCGCTGACAAAGGCCCTGTCAGCTGGCCTGGATCACTCTCAGTTCTGAGAAAGGAGATGGTGAGGTGATACGCAGAGCGGAAAATGATACCGCACCCTCCTCCTCTAAGCCTCTCCCTGCTAGCTAGCTACAGCGCAGGCTGCTGTGCAGGTTGTGATTGGCTGCAGGGCAGGGGAGGTAGGGGGGGGGCAGGGGAGGCAGGGGGGGGGGGTTTGTCAGAGCTAACTTGGCAGCATCTTTCATGGCTTCTATTGTTGGAAAGCTCCTTAGTGTGGTGTGTCTTTCACATGTTAGAGCTCTGACACCTTCACTGGGACACTGTTAGAGCTGGAGGAGAGACATGGGGGTGGGGGGGATGAAAGAGGGCTGGATGGATGCAGTGATTGATGGATGAAAGGATGGACAGAAAGGAGGGAGGGAGAGATGAACGGAGGGATAACGATAGGTGGAGGGAGAGATGGAGGGATAGATGAAACCTGGTGCAGGGTCAGAGGGTAACCTTACAGGAGGGTACATCTATCTTACCAGGAACACGATTCAACAACCCTCTACTGCTGACATCGCCGCAAAAAAAAATATGTTTTTCAAACCCAAATGAACTTAACTCCCAACCAGGTGATTAACATATTATCTGCAGTAGCTTCTGCAGTAATCAGTCCTGTAAGGGTTAATGATTCCAGTATAAATAGCTGAAACCACACTTCTTCTAACCCTAACCCTCCTGCAGAGTGTTGATCTACCAGGCCCTGACATGTGGATGACGGCTCACTTGCTAATTAGCATCAGCGGCGGAACAAAATATGCAGTTAGTCCTCCAGCTCATTTCAGGACTCGTTACTGGAGATGAAATGCTCAGAAGCTGCTGGACCAGATCAAGATCAAAGCTGTGTTTGTGTTGAACTGGGGTCTGTGATGGTCTGTCTGATTGGTGACTTTAGCTGTGAGAGAGCACTGAACACTCCAGTCTGCCCTAACCTAACCCTGCCTGAACACTGCAGTCTGCCCTAACCTAACCCTGCCTGAACACTGCAGTCTGCCCTAACCTAACCCTGCCTGAACACTGCAGTCTGCCCTAACCTAACCCTGCCTGAACACTGCAGTCTGCCCTAACCTAACCCTGCCTGAACACTGCAGTCTGCCCTAACCTAACCCTGCCTGAACACTCCAGTCTGCCCTAACCCTGCCTGAACACTCCAGTCTGCCCTAACCTAACCCTGCCTGAACACTCCAGTCTGCCCTAACCTAACCCTGCCTGAACACTCCAGTCTGCCCTAACCTAACCCTGCCTGAACACTGCAGTCTGCCCTAACCCTGCCTGAACACTGCAGTCTGCCCTAACCTAACCCTGCCTGAACACTGCAGTCTGCCCTAACCTAACCCTGCCTGAACACTGCAGTCTGCCCTAACCTAACCCTGCCTGAACACTGCAGTGAGTTCTGCTTCAGTGTAGATGAAGTGTTGTCCTGAATGAAACCTGACCTGGACCACAGAACAGTGTGTAAGACACGGTAAACAGAAGAGAGAAAGTCAGGTACAAGCTGAGCCATGAAGCAGGAAGCAGTCCTGTCCTGGGGTTCATGAACCAGGGCTTGTCCAGGCAGCAGTCCTGTCCTGGGGTTCATGAACCAGGCCTTGTCCAGGCAGCAGTCCTGTCCTGGGGTTCATGAACCAGGGCTTGTCCAGGCAGCAGTCCTGTCCTGGGGTTCATGAACCAGGCCTTGTCCAGGCAGCAGTCCTGTCCTGGGGTTCATGAACCAGGCCTTGTCCAGGCAGCAGTCCTGTCCTGGGGTTCATGAACCAGGGCTTGTCCAGGCAGCAGTCCTGTCCTGGGGTTCATGAACCAGGCCTTGTCCAGGCAGCATTCAGGGCCAGGTCAGAGGTCACCCAGGTTAGTGTAGTCTAACCCTAATGTAGCCTATCATAGATTAGCCTAATCCATTTTTTTCCCCCACACTCAGGCTATTTTAGCCCACACTAGCCTAACCTAGCCTAACCTAGCCTAGCATAGGCAAACCCAGTCAAGCTCAGGCTCACCCAGCCTATCCTGTTGACTGATGACTGTACTGTAAAGATATCAGTTCCACATAATGATGCTGTGCCTGAAGCTCTAAGTGGTCGTTTATACATTAGATCACAGCCAGATGACTGGGCCTGCACTCAAGCTAATCTCAATCTGTATCCCTCTCTCTCTCCTCCTTTTCTCCTCCCTCTATCTCTCTCCCCTCCCTTTCTCCACCCTCTCTCCTCCCTCTATCTCTCTCTCTCCCTCCCTCTCTCTATCCCTCTTTCCCTCTCTCTCCCTCCCTCTCTCCCTCCCTCTCTCCCTCCCTCTCTCTCTCTCTCTCTCCCCTCTTTCCTCTCTCTCTTTCTCCTCTCTATTTTTCCATTGCTTTCCCTTTCCATCTCTGTCTTTCTAGTTGTGTGTTTCTGTTTTCTCTTAATTGTGTTTCTCTCTTCCTCTCAACATAACCAAGGTGAATGTTGTGCCGTGGTGTCGCGTGGTGTCATGACGACTGAAGCTTTCTGCTGTACACCTGACGACCGTGGCAGCCAACCAGCCAGCCAGTCAGCCAACCAGCCAGCCGGTCAACCAGCCAGCCAGTCAGCCAGCCAGTCAGCCAACCAGCCAGCCAGTCAGCCAGCCGGTCAGCCAACCAGCCAGCCGGTCAGCCAGCCAGCCACCCAGCCAACCATACAGCCAGCCAGCCAGTCAGCCAGCCAGTCTCCCAACTCCTGGACCACAGTAAGGCTTCATCCAGGAGTGTGGAGCAGTGTGTGGATCCCCCTGGCCCAGCAGTTCTGAGCAGCGAGCACAGCCCCTGGCTGAGGGTCATCCTGGGTCTGGCTGGGGAGACTTGGAACTACTGAACTACCTTTACACTGAGTCAAGTATCAGAGACTCTTATCCAGAGAGACTTACAGCAAGTACAGGGACATTCCCCCTGAGACAAACAGGGTGAAGTGCCTTGCCCAAAAACACAATGTCATGTTGGCACAGCCAGGGTTCAAACCAGGTACCTTCCGATTACTAGCTCAACAACTGCACCGCATGACTCCCCTGATGATCTGATCTACAGACCAGGTCCATTCCCTAAAGCTACAATGTCATGGAATTAGAATTGATCCAGTTAGCTGAAACAGAGGGTTTGTTTTCGCCGTGGTTATTCTTGGCCAATCAGGAGGCTGACTGTCACTGGTTCATGTTTTTGTGTTTCTAACAACTATCTTTGAACATCTTGCTGAAACTCTGTTTTTGTCTTCCGATGTTCGTTTTTGTTTTTCTCCCTAGTGCCTCTTCTCTACTCCTCTTTCTCCCCCAGGGGTGACATTTCCAGGCAGCGAGAGAGGAGAGAGACAGGGTGAGACAGAGAGACAGGGAGGGACAAGGAGAGGGAGACTAGGAGAGAGAGAGACAGGGAGGGACAAGGAGAGGGAGACTAGGAGAGAGAGAGACAGGGAGAGACAAGGAGAGGGAGACTAGGAGAGAGAGAGACAGGGAGGGACAAGGAGAGGGAGACTAGGAGAGAGAGACAGGGAGGGACAAGGAGAGGGAGACTAGGAGACAGAGAGACAGGGAGGGACAAGGAGAGGGAGACTAGGAGAGAGAGAGAGACAGGGAGAGACAAGGAGAGGGAGACTAGGAGAGAGAGAGACAGGGAGGGACAAGGAGAGGGAGACTAGGAGAGAGAGACAGGGAGGGACTAGGAGAGGGAGACTAGGAGACAGAGAGACAGGGAGGGACAAGGAGAGAGAGACTAGGAGACAGAGAGACAGGGAGGGACAAGGAGAGGGAGACTAGGAGAGAGAGAGACAGGGAGAGAAAGAGGATGATGATGTCTGCTGGTTCGCTGTTTGCAAACAGCAGATGAGGTCATTAACAGTTCCAGAGTCTGCTAACCACACACACCTCCTCTCATTCATCCCTCTCTCCCTCCCTCTCTCCCTCTCTCCCTCCCTCCCTCTCTCCCTCCCTCCATCCCTCCATCCTCTACAATCAGACGCAGCTAGTCTCAGGTGGGCCGATAGTGAGCTATCACGCACACATCACAGTGCGTACACACGTATACACACACACACACAGACACACACACATGCACTGTCAACGCTGATCCTTTCAGATATACAGTGGATGCACCGTCAACATGCTTCTCCCATGTACAGTAGCGTGTGTTCGCCATGTGTCTGGGGAATTCTGTTCCCGCTCAGGCACATCACGCACACACACACACACACACACACACACACACACACACGGGCAGATTCACAGCTGGACCCTGACGGGGGGGGGGGAGGGATGCAGGAAGAGCTAATGCCAGTGTTCCTCTTACCTTATAGCAGGATGCCACTATGGAGCAGACAGCACAGTCATACTAATCACTCTGCCAGCAAAACCTGCTCAAAACATCCCTCTCTCTCCCTCTCTACTCTATCTCTCTCGCTCACACTCCCTCCCTCCCTCCCTCTCATTCTCTCCCTCTCACCGCACTAACAGGCTGGGAGCAATGAGATTGTACCAGGAGCCGGGGGGAGGGAGGGAAGGTAGAATCTGAGAGGAGGGAGGGTTTGATAAGCTCTCTCTCTCTCCACCCTGACTCGGGGGGGGGTTGGGGTGCATTGGGAACGTGTCGCGGGGCAGCAGGCAGGTGAGAGGGGCTCTCCTGGGAGCGCATCTGTGCTCCCTTCAGCCCGGCGGCCCCCGCACCGCAGCAGAGATGGTACGGCCCTCTGAGTTTGAGGAAGCAGACTGTGGAAGAGAAGTCTGCAGCGATAGAGCTGATGGTACTGACTGTGACAGTGTGTGTGTGTGTGTGTGTGTGTTTGAGAGAGAGTGTGCGTGTGTATGAGTCGTAGTTATTTGGCATGATGACCCCTGTTTTGTCCGTCTTGGTGTTTCGTTCCAGTGGAATACAGGGGAAGTCACACACTGACACACGATAGCAAGACTATCGAATTTCCTTTGGGATTTATGAAGTGATTTAAAGATTTTAACACATTTACGTGTGTGTCTCAACTGTGTTTGTGTGTGTGTGTGTGTGTGTGTTTAACTAGGACAGGCTACTGCATCAGGAATAAGACAAAAACTATTGATTATTTGTTTTTGTCTCATTCCCCCCGCCCTGTGTAACTTGACCCCTGGCCTAACATCGCTGCTCATTAGCTCAGCCTGGAAAGACTACAAACATGGCCGCAGTTGTCAGCTATAAATGAAACAAACACAAGTATTTGTGTTAGTTACCCTGTGGAATTTTCCATTTGCATGTGTTGGGAAGTGAAGATGTATCACATCGCGTCTCATTTAGTCAGACTGGTGCAGCATCGTCCACACACATCAAGATGACTGATGAAACCAACATAACTGATTACAACACCTGATTTAATGGATTTACAAACATCCCACAAAGACATTACTGCTTGTGGACACTAAAAAGGAGAGTTGGAGTTTGTGTGACAATGTATAATCTCTTTTTAAATGCTGTGTTTAATGTAATGTGATGTTTTTAATGTAACCTCCTTTCCCCTCATGATAAGTCAGTCAATCTTGATATCAACATGTGATCTGATGTGATTGATGAAAGATGTCGCTTATCTCCTCTTACTAGTGAACACTGGCATGTGTGGTGAATTGTTCACGTTGCGTTCAGGTTTAAACATCTATCTAGCTCTGGTTAGCATAGCTTAGCATAACATCTGTCTCATTGTCTTCTGAAGTGAAGTAGCTCCCACTAGCCTTAGCTCCCACTAACCTTAGCTCCCACTAGCCTGAGCTCCCACTAGCCTTAGCTCCTACTAGCCTGAGCTCCCACTAGCCTTAGCTCTCACTAGCCTTAGCTCCCACTAGCCTTAGCTCCCACTAGCCTGAGCTCCCACTAGCCTTAGCTCCCACTAGCCTTAGCTCCCACTAGCCTTAGCTCCCACTAGCCTGAGCTCCCACTAGCCTTAGCTCCCACTAGCCTTAGCTATCCTAGCA
>CM059294.1:1632500-1640000 GCA_030340665.1 Neosalanx taihuensis | reverse complement strand
CTGGCCACAGCAGGTTAGCAGTCTTATCCACAGCATCAACTACTTTAGATTCTCATCTAAAAAACAAGCTGAAGGCTGGCGAGAAAATCAATGTTGCTTAAACTGTTAAAACCAGCAAGCAGGCAGAACGCCCTGTGGACCATGAAGACACAGGGAGCAGCTCCAGCCTGCACACACACACACACACACACACACACACAGGACACACACACACACAGGACACACACACACACACAGGACACACACACACACAGGACACACACACACACAGGACACACGCACACACACAGGACGCACACACACACACAGGGAGCAGCTCCAGCCTACACACACACACACACACACAGGACACACACACACAGGACACACACACACAGGACACACACACACACACACACAGGGAGCAGCTCCAGCCTACACACACACACACACACACACACAGGACACACACACAGGACACACACACACCGGACACACACACACACACACACCAGCCTGGCACTACAACAGATCAGAGAACAGTAAACAGGAATTCCAGCAGACTGAAGTGGAATCCATGTTAATATATTGAAATGGATTGAATGTCATGGGCTGTGCTGTGTGAATGAAGCCTTGTTGACAGCCTTGATGTCAAGGACTTCCTGTGAGAGGAACACCACAACACTACACACACGGACACACCACAACACTACACACACACGGACACACCACAACACTACACACCCATGAATACATCACACACCAGATGCACTGGCAGAGATACAGCAGGGATCGCCCCTAAACACACACACACACACGCACACACACACACGCATACTTTTTCATACACACACACACACGCTCTGTCTCTCTCGCTCTCACACACACATTATCACTCTCACTTCCACACACAAACAGCCTCTGCAATCCCAGAACGACTCCCCATAATGTTTGAGAGGCATGAAGCCAAGCTGCACCAGAGTAGAGTAGAGCAGAGTAGAGCAAAGTAGAGTAGAGCAGAGCAGAGTAGAGTAGAGTAGAGTAGAGTAGAGCAGAGTAGAGTAGAGTATAGCAGAGCAGAGTAGAGTAGACCAGAGTAGAGCAGAGTAGAGTAGAGTAGACCAGAGTAGAGCAAAGTAGAGTAGAGCAGAGCAGAGTAGAGCAAAGTAGAGTAGAGTAGAGCAGAGTAGAGCAAAGTAGAGTAGAGTATAGCAGAGCAGAGTAGAGTAGACCAGAGTAGAGCAGAGTAGAGTAGAGTAGACCAGAGTAGAGCAAAGTAGAGTAGAGCAGAGCAGAGTAGAGCAGAGCAGAGTAGAGCAAAGTAGAGTAGAGTAGAGCAGAGCAGAGTAGAGCAAAGTAGAGTAGAGCAGAGCAGAGCAGAGTAGAGTAGAGTAGAGTAGAGTAGAGTATAGCAGAGCAGAGTAGAGTAGACCAGAGTAGAGCAGAGTAGAGTAGACCAGAGTAGAGCAAAGTAGAGTAGAGCAGAGCAGAGTAGAGCAAAGTAGAGTAGAGTAGAGCAGAGTAGAGCAAAGTAGAGTAGAGCAGAGCAGAGTAGAGTAGAGTATAGCAGAGCAGAGTAGAGTAGACCAGAGTAGAGCGGAGTAGAGTAGAGCAAAGTAGAGTAGAGCAGAGTAGACCAGAGTAGAGCGGAGTAGAGTAGAGCAAAGTAGAGTAGAGCAGAGCAGAGTAGAGCAAAGCAGAGCAGAGTAGAGCAAAGCAGAGTAGACCAGAGTAGAGCGGAGTAGAGTAGAGCAAAGTAGAGTAGAGCAGAGTAGACCAGAGTAGAGCGGAGTAGAGTAGAGCAAAGTAGAGCAGAGCAGACCAGAGAAGAGCAAAGCAGAGCAGAGTAGAGCAGAGTAGAGCAGATCAGAGTAGCGTACAGTAGAGCAGCATACAGTAGAGTAGAGCAGAGTAGAGTTGACCAGAGTAGAGCGGAGTAGAGTAGAGCAAAGTAGAGTAGAGCAGAGTAGACCAGAGAAGAGCAAAGCAGAGCAGAGTAGAGCAGAGCAGAGCAGATCAGAGTAGCGTACAGTAGAGCAGCATACAGTAGAGTAGAGCAGAGTAGAGCAAAGTAGAGTAGCGTACAGTAGAGCAGCATAGAGCAGACTGCTGTGGTATTTGGTGATTCCAGCAGTCTCTCCTCTCTCCTCACTTACCTCATCCAAACTGCTGTCTTCTTTCTTGAAAGCTGGACAGAGAGGAAAACAGGAACAGTCAGCCTAACATGTCTGCAGTGAGGAGAGGACACATTCTGGACTAACATGGGGGACAGAAAAGGCACACGCACACACATACGCTCACGCACACTCACACACATACACACACACATGCACACATGCAAACAAAAACACTTTTTGTCAGTAACCATTTCTGCTTCTTTCACTAAATCCAGAAGCTCTGCTGCCTGGCAACAGCCAATCAGCTAGACTAGAGGCATTGAGGAGCGAGGTCATTCCCTGTTCCACACCATGACCTTTCACCTCTCAGGCCAGACAGGAAGTCATAGTCATGAGATGCTGTCACTTTACTCCAACGGGTCTACAGGAAGTGGCTGTGATTGGCTGAGCAGGTCTTTTCTTTATTCATGAGAACAAAGTTAAATGTCAACATAGAGACATCTTCAACTCTGGATCACATTATTATTTAGTTTTTGACACTTAGCAGGTTCTTTCATCTAAAGTGACGTATACATAGTATAAATAGCGGTTGGTGATCAGACTCATGGACTGGTCTGTATTTATGAGTCATGTCTCCATGGTAACAACCTTTCAGCTAGCAGGCAAACGTCTAACAAGGTTTTGGGAAAGTCTGGATGTTAAAAACTCTCCACAACATGAAGGAGAACTGAGGAACAACAGTCATCCACCACACCAGTACACAGATCCTGTTTAATTTAACATACCAAGCCTCCCCAAAGGACAGCAAGCATGCTCTGTTTGGAGAATGGATCCCAGTAGGATGACTTATTTATGTCCCAGTACAATAACAGTGTTCCTGGTCACCAAGCCATGAAACATCTGCTCTGAGCTACAAGGACAACCAAGCCAAACGTCCTGGTGGAGGGGGTTTCAACCAAAGGGAGGGACCCAGTTTCCAGGACATGCTGAAGGCTTTAGGTGATTGATGCAGTAGTTTAGAGACAACAGTCTCTGCATTGTCTAATGTCTTTAAAAGAGAAATACTGTGACAAAAACAAGATGTGAAGATGCACCGGTGCATCGTCCCTGGAGGACAGCCTGTAGGTGTGGCAGCGCGCAAACAAAGACAAAACCAACCGTCTGCTTTTCATCCAACCTGGCAACAAAATAAATAAATAAAATAAATAAAATAAAATAAAACTGTTGGAAAAAAACGCGACTCTTTACACTTCAAACCCGCCCAGCACCTCCTAACAACTTCCACGGTGCCTGGTTTATTAGAAAACACATGAAAGAAAGCCCGGGCCCTCCCTTCCTCTCCACGCAGTGCCGATTTGCATTCCAAGGCCGTGGGATGAAAGTGAATTCTGCGGCGGCGGAGGTAGAGGAAGATGAGGAAGAGGTCAGGAATCTGGGCTTTCTCTTTCTCTCAACAAAGGAAATTAAAAAACGGCATGGCACTGTCCCCTTCCACGTGGATGAGTGTGTGAATAATTAAGAGGTAAACCTAGATATTATTCATCTCAACAAAGAAGCCACACCGTGCTGCTCCCACATCCCAACTCACCCCAACTCACCCCGGGTCACCTCGGCTCACCCCGGGTCACCCTGGGTCGCCCCGTCTCGCCCCGGGTCACCCCTGCTCGGGTCAACCTTGCTCCCCTGCGCAGGATGGAGCGCCCGCATGCACGCAGGATGGAGTGCCCGGTCGTGATGTGAGTGCAGGATAGGATGTGTCATATCTAGGGTTCATACTGGGGAGAACCTGCACGCATGATCTTCATCTGACTATTAAAAATGATTAATCTATTAAAACACACTGAAAGGATAAGATCCATTCAGCCGTGAGTGAAAGGATCACCCATTTAGGATAAGCCAGGAGCCAGTTAGTGGAGCTGTTGCCTCACTCGGGTGAGGGAATATTCAAGAGCTTCCAGAAACTTTGGTGATGCGGATTCAGGGGGTTTAAAGTCCAAAGCCCCAGAGTTCAGTGAGGCCAGTATGAGGCTGTGGACAGCAGACAGGGATGGAACCCACACACCAGCACAGCAACCACACACAGCACACCAGCACAGCAACCACACACAGCAGAGCAGCACAGCAGCCACACACAGCACACCAGCACAGCAGCCACACACAGCAGAGCAGCCTCACACCAGCACAGCAGCCTCACACCAGCACAGCAGCCTCACACCAGCACAGCAGCCTCACACCAGCACAGCAGCCTCACACAGCAGAGCAGCCTCACACCAGCACAGCAGCCTCACACCAGCACAGCAGCCACACACAGCAGAGCAGCCTCACACCAGCACAGCAGCCTCACACCAGCACAGCAGCCTCACACAGGAGCCTCACCCAGCACAGCAGCCTCACACCAGCACAGCAGCCTCACACCAGCACAGCAGCCTCACACAGCAGCCTCACACCAGCACAGCAACCTCACACCGGCACAGCAACCTCACACCGGCACAGCAGCCTCACACCAGCACAGCAGCCTCACACCGGCACAGCAGCCTCACACCAGCACACCAGCCACACACCAGCACACCAGCCACACACCAGCACATTCCCCACAGCAGATAAGGTCGATGCAGACCCCTTTCTTTCATTATTTATTTAATCGATCCAGGCTGGTTAATTTATCTGCGTTTTTCAACGTTGAGTGAACCTTGCTCATTTGGACGGGGGGACGGGGGATCGGGGGGAAGGGGGGGGGGGACGGGGGGGGGCATTGTCTGCATTCTAAAGTGATCAACATTGAGTTGTGTGTGTTATAGTGACAGACGCACAGCCAGATGGAAGAGAGAGGAGGGAAGAATGCTGATGCCTGATTTTACGCACACAGACCTTATCTTACCAGCTCCCTCTACAGCTGACGATACATGTCCTGCAATACCCTCACTGCGGTCAGCATGATAAGCATCATGGATCTTTGTCATGTACATAACCTAACATTTCAGAATGGGACAGGTTATCCGGTCTAAAACAGGATGTTTTAGAAGTGAGAAGCATATTTAATTCCCTCTGGTGTGTAAGCAGCACAACATAACTGGGACTTACTGACATTAAGCATGACAGCTGACTGCATGGACAGAAGTTAAGAGTCCAGCAGTGACCAGGATAAGGAACAGTGGATCTTATACTGGGTTAGAATGAACAGAACTTACCTATACGGCTGAAACTCTCTGACAAAGTTCTTCTGAACTTCTTCATCTTGCCGATCTTCTCCACCGGGTGTGAAGCGGGCATCAGGTCACACATGTTGCCAGGTCGGAAGCAGCGGAGATATGGAGGAAAGACGGACCGAGATGCGGATACAAACTAACTACAGGGTTCTGTTCTGCACAGGGTTCTGCTGCCGAGGTTCCAGTTCTGTGTTCCTCCTCTATGTATCTTCTGAACATTACACTACATGTCGCTGTTAGTGATCCACAATGAAGCGCATTAGTGAGAAATGATTCTCACATGTATTGATTATGGCACCGGGAGTTAGTGAAGGTTTGTCTGGGAAACTGACGGCTTTCTGCGGCTTTTTCTTCCTGCTTCTCCACTAGGTTCTCTGGTTCTCTGAGGTTCCCTGGTTCTCTGCTCTCCGCTCTCTGGATGTCATCTTTGGGATTCTCTGCTCTCCAGTTTGCGAGAGGATGGAAAGAAAAAGATTTTTCAGCTAACCCCGCCCCTAACGCCTCAGGATTGGTTTACAGAAAAACAAAGATTTTTCCTATTGGTCGGAGAGCCTATCTGTCATCTAAGGGGCGTGTTGAAGCGCTCAGGGTTAATTATAGGGTTCATCATAGGGTTCGTTATAGGGCTCATCATAGGGTTCATCATAGGCTTCATTATAGGCTTCATTATAGGGTTCATTATAGGGTTCATCACAGGGTTCATCATAGGCTTCATCATAGGGTTCATCACAGGGTTCATCATAGGCTTCATTATAGGGTTCACCATAGGTTTCGTTATAGGGTTCATCACAGGGTTCTTCATAGGCTTCATCATAGGCTTCATTATAGGGTTCATCATATGGTTCATCATAGGGTTCATTATAGGGTTCATCATATGGTTCATCATAGGGTTCATTATAGGGTTCATCATATGGTTCATCATAGGGTTCATTATAGGGTTCATCATATGGTTCTTCATAGGGTTCATGGGATGTACTGTAACTCAACCCAGATGTTAATATTCCACTAATGTAGTGCATTTTGGATCGACAGTGACACAAAAAGTCCTGAATCTGGACACCATACAAGCCATCTGTCACTTCAGACTCTTCTATTTACGACCTTGCAGAATTAAAGTCAACAAACTGGATCTTAAAATAGCAAAGAATGTGTTTATCTAAGCATGTATATAGCATATTAATATTTACTTCTCATCAGCTCTTATCTGAAGGCGGCTGAGGTCATGGAGACTACGTGGGTTGATGTAGTGTCGAGATTTTGAAGAATTTAGGCCAACTTTCTAAAGAAAACATCTGTGGAATGAGGAGGCTGTTAAAAAGGCCTGTTAGTATAAACTCCTTTCCTACAGGGAAGTGTTCAGTATATGTTCCATTACTGTCTGATCCCAGATCCAGGTTTAGGATTATACTGAAGCCTAACCCTCCTTAATGAATTAGACTAGAATGATATCTGCCTATTAAGAGACCTCGCTCACTTTTCTCTCACTTGACTAATTGCTTCAGGGTTTCGTTCTCACGTTTAAAAACGGAAGAAAATGTGTTGATAGATTCAGGAAGTGGCTGAGATCATTTGTCTCTGCTGAATCTTTTTTTTATCAGACCCAGACATGAGTTTCAACAGCTATGATCATTTCCTAACCTTTCTAAGCCCTGGTCCATGTCTCTTCTCATATATCCACAGCCTAAAACAATGTAACCCCAGATCTCATCAGTCAAGCCTTCATTTAGTTCCTTATTGAACTTTACATTTCCGATCCATCCAACATTTCCCTTCCACTGCGGTCCAGTTTTACGGACAGGAAGTGGCTGTTTGAGGACAGGAAGTGGCTGTTTGAGGACAGGAAGTGGCTGTGTGCTCTGCCAGTGTTAGTGGCGAGCGCTGGGCTCTCTGAAGGCAGACTGCAGCAGGGAGAAGCTGATGATTCACAGCAGGTCTATACTGGATACTGGATGAGAATCACCAGGCTATTAGGACACAACAAAGAGGTTCTCCATCGTATGGTTCCTCCATCAACTTGGGGTCTTAGAACCAGAGGAGGTAACACACATACACAGTCACACAATTAAATAAACACACGTGTGATAGTAGAGAACAGCATGGCTCTTCATGAAAGCCTTTCTGCTCACTTCTGTCTGCTGTGACAGTGAACCTGTCCACAATCCAGCCACACCCCCCTGTCCTCCACTAGGTCCATCTGG
>CM059294.1:1620000-1625000 GCA_030340665.1 Neosalanx taihuensis | reverse complement strand
GAGGGAGGGTGGAGGGGAGGGAGGGAGGGGAGGGAGGGAGGGAGGGGAGGGAGGGAGGGAGGGAGGGGAGGGAGGGGAGGGAGGGAGGGGAGGGAGGGAGGGAGGGGAGGGAGGGAGGGGAGGGTGGGTGGAGGGGAGGGAGGGAGGGGAGGGAGGGAGGGAGGGAGGGAGGGAGGGAGGGAGGGAGGGAGGGAGGGAGGGAGGGAGGGTGGAGGGAGGGAGGGAGGGAGGGAGGGGAGGGAGGGTGGAGGGAGGGAGGGGAGGACAGACTCCATTAGACAGCTCCATGACAGTTTCAGTTTCTTCTTCTAGGGCTGACAGGGTTTCTAGTTCAGTTCAAGTGAACCAGACGTTCCGTAAACAGAGAGTTATCAGATATCTTCCACAAACGTTGGTAGAATATTCTGCAGGAACAGTGTCCCCTTAAGAGGGGAACAGTCTGGCTTGATACAACAAACAAAACCATCCATCTCTCAGCTGGAAACTGACCAATTAAAAGCTAAATATAAATAATAATACTAATAAATAATGTGGTGGATCCTCGTGTGGAGGCAGCTGGAGGTTCAGGAGGGAGCCTGGTGCTCGGAGCTTCAGGAGGGAGCCTGGTGCTCGGGAGCTTCAGGAGGGAGCCTGGTGCTCGGAGCTTCAGGAGGGAGCCTGGTGCTCGGAGCTTCAGGAGGGAGCCTGGTGCTCGGAGCTTCAGGAGGGAGCCTGGTGCTCGGAGCTTCAGGAGGGAGCCTGGTGCTCGGAGCTTCAGGAGGGAGCCTGGTGCTCGGAGCTTCAGGAGGGAGCCTGGTTGAGGCCTGGATGATCTAACTTATGTGATGGAATATTTTGATGTTCCATAGTTGTACTATCAGATATGGAATATTTTGATGTTCCATAGTTGTACTATCAGATAGTTATAAGTTGTGTTGATGTTTTGAAAAACAGGACTTGCTAATTTGATCAATGCAAATGGAGATACCTGGCCAGACAGGACAATGAAGCCAGGTGACTTGCTAATTCTACCAGTGCAAATGATGCACTCTCCAGACAGGACAATGAAGCCAAACAGGACTTGCTAATTTGATCAATGCAAATGGAGATACCTGGCCAAACCGGCACCCACACCCATTGTGACGTCTGGAAGAGGCCATTTGGTTTTTGGTCTTCCCACCCCTCCCCTCACCAGGACCATGGGGCGGGGAGGGGGGGAGTTCAACGATATATAAGGAAAACCTGGACTGGGTTCAGGGCCGGTGTCCTCCAGAACTACAAGTGTCTGTGAGGCTCGGCCACAGAGCTCTGTTTATGTGTGTGTCTTGTGTGTATTGTCTGTTTTATGTTCCATGTGTTCCTATTGCAATACTCTGTTCATGTTAAAGGTTCAATAAATTTGTGACTAACAAACTTAACATACTTTGTGTCCTTACAACGTCCGAAACCAAAAAGTTCCCTTCACAGTTGGGGGCTCGAGTCCGGGGATCCACGTTCGGTCGCTTCTGCTGCCGACGGCGGGTTAGAATCTGAGGTGAGCAAGGATTTTTTTTGGATTGACGACGTTGTTAGGTCACAAAGGATAAAGTTTGTTAAGAGGTTATTACCAAGAATTAGTGATTTAATATTCCTAATAAGCGTGGGCGCTGTTAGAAGATTTGAACCACGTCTTGCGTGGGTGCAGACGTTCCTATTGTGCGTGGGCGCCAATAGAGGATTTATACCGGTTAATATTCCTAATATGCGTGGGCGCTATTAGAGGGTCTGAGCGTACGCCTTCTGCAAGGTTGCAGAAAAAGTTTCAGCGTGGGAGCGAAACTGAAATAACTCGAGTGTAAATATTGTATAAATACTTTTATTTTGTACAAATGTAAGAGTTGCTAACCACTTTTTGCTTAGCTTTTAGTTTAACTGAGAGATGTGTGTGTATTTTGACTAATCATTGGTTTGGTGGTGGATAAATTGCTAAAAAGTTTGTTGTAAATCCTAACCAAATGGTAAATGTAGTTACCGACCAGAACTAATATGAGTTTGAAAGCGACATATCTGATGTATACTTCTAGTTAATGTTTAAGAGTTGAATTTCATGTTTAACCGCTTTTTATTTAGCTGTTATTTTACTGAGATATATGTGTATTGTGATGAATTCTTAGCTTGGTGGTCAATTTTAAAAATCCTAACCAAATTGACAACATGCGGGTTGCCAAACCAGAACTGAGATGGATTTGTGAACGATATATCTGTGATGTATTATTTCCAGTTTACATTTTTGTTTTTAGCATTAACAAGTTAGATTGATTCACTGTGCAACTTTGTAGCCTGCTTTGTGAGATTCACAGGACAGAGACGTGAGACAGAGATCACAGAGCCATGACGCCTGACCTACAACTGGATATTAAGTTTAATTTGTTGTTGTATTCCTTGTTTACGTTCTCTAACTACTCATCTGATTAACGCAGCTATTTCTCCTATGGAAGACAAAGTAGCTCAGCTTTTTCCACTTTTACAGCACGAAGATGCTCCAGACAGTAATGATGAAATGTTTAATGCTGATCTCTTACAACTTTCATATAATTCATGACTTGCTAGCGCCTGTATGCGTTTTAAAGATTGTCTTACAGGATCATGGAGGACATGCTTTGAAGCGGAGGTCCATACAACAGCCTTCCACAAGAACATTCATTGATGCATTATGACTGTAATTTTTCCTGCGATTTTTGTTTAATGAAATTACCTTTAGTAATGTAGGGTGACTGTGTAATATTTCTATGGTGTTGGTTAAAAAAAAAAAAAAAAAATTACCGATTGTGATGGAATATTTTG
This sequence comes from Neosalanx taihuensis, assembly GCA_030340665.1. Classification (NCBI taxonomy): domain Eukaryota; kingdom Metazoa; phylum Chordata; class Actinopteri; order Osmeriformes; family Salangidae; genus Neosalanx; species Neosalanx taihuensis. The sequence goes on along the minus strand of CM059294.1, from coordinate 1,622,198 downwards.
ATGTTCCATAGTTGTACTATCAGATATGGAATATTTTGATGTTCCATAGTTGTACTATCAGATAGTTATAAGTTGTGTTGATGTTTTGAAAAACAGGACTTGCTAATTTGATCAATGCAAATGGAGATACCTGGCCAGACAGGACAATGAAGCCAGGTGACTTGCTAATTCTACCAGTGCAAATGATGCACTCTCCAGACAGGACAATGAAGCCAAACAGGACTTGCTAATTTGATCAATGCAAATGGAGATACCTGGCCAAACCGGCACCCACACCCATTGTGACGTCTGGAAGAGGCCATTTGGTTTTTGGTCTTCCCACCCCTCCCCTCACCAGGACCATGGGGCGGGGAGGGGGGGAGTTCAACGATATATAAGGAAAACCTGGACTGGGTTCAGGGCCGGTGTCCTCCAGAACTACAAGTGTCTGTGAGGCTCGGCCACAGAGCTCTGTTTATGTGTGTGTCTTGTGTGTATTGTCTGTTTTATGTTCCATGTGTTCCTATTGCAATACTCTGTTCATGTTAAAGGTTCAATAAATTGTGTGACTAACAAACTTAACATACTTTGTGTCCTTACAACGTCCGAAACCAAAAAGTTCCCTTCACACTTACCTTGGGGTTCTTAACACACAGGTCACAGTCTGTGCTGGCTGAGCAGGCTGAAGAGCATCCTGACCGCAATCGTGGAAAACCCCCCCACACACACACACACACACACACACACACATGCACACTCTGAGCAGCCCCGAGGCTAAAGCAGCTGGTCTGTCTCTCTAGGAAGTCACACACAAACACAGCAACCATGTCTCACCCACACCCCCTTCAACCCCCTTCACCCCTCTTCACCCAACACCACACCAGCACCCCAGGGAGCATGCCTCCCCAGAGAGGGAGAGGGAGAGCTGGGCAGAGAGCAGGCGAGACCCCCTTGTGCTTCAGCCACCGTGATTAAGTCATGGAAGTTGATAAGCTGTGAAGCAGAACAGCATGTTCTAGACTGTCACCCGGCACTGGAGCATGAATACTGAGAGGGAGAGAGAGAGAGAGAGAGAGAGAGAGAGAGAGAGAGAGAGAGAGAGAGAGAGAGAGAGAGAGAGAGAGAGAGAGAGAGAGAGAGAGAGAGTCCCATCCCAGAGCCAGTTCTTGACAGTGCTCTGAAAGATGCAGGTTTGAGTCCTGCTGTCTAGACAGACAGACAGACAGACAGACAGACAGACAGACAGACAGACAGTCCAGTGCATTTGCAGCGGGGGGAGGCAGTGATGTCACACATGGGCTCTGTGGGCGAGCTCCACCACCAGGCCCTGCTGCTGACAAACTGGAGGGGGAATGCTGTCGGATCTCTCTCTCCCTCTCTCTCACGCCTTTATCTCTCCCTCCCTCTCTCTCTCACCCCTTTTTCTCTCCCTCCCTCTCTCTCCCCCCTCTTTCTCTCACCCCTCTCTCTCCCCCTCTTTCTCTCACCCCTCTCTCTCCCCCTCTCTCTCCCCCTCTCCTCTCACCCCTCTCTCTCTCTCCCCTCTCTCTCTCCTTCCCATCTGTCCGCCAGTCTCCCCCCCCTCCCCCCCTCCCCCATGTGTGAGTACCCTGTGAGGGACTATTATTAAAATGAGAGTGCTGACAGATCTGAGGATCCAGCCTGCTGGACACCTCTCTATTTCCACACCACTGAGAGGAAGAAAGCCTGTCACTTCCTTTCTCCTGCTATCAGGAGGAGGACACTGGAGAGTCTGAGGCCAGAGGGAGCGACAGAAACACAGGGAGGAGAGGAGCTGGGAGGGAGGAGAGGAGCTGGGAGGGAGGAGAGGAGCTGGGAGGGAGGAGAGGAGCTGGCAGGGAGGAGAGGAGCTGGGAGGGAGGAGAGGAGCTGGGAGGGGAGGAGAGGAGCTGGGAGGGAGGAGAGGAGCTGGGAGGGAGGAGAGGAACTGGGAGGGAGGAGAGGAGCTGGGAGGGAGGAGAGAAGGAGGGAGGAGAGGAGCTGGGAGGGAGGAGAGGAGCTGGGAGGGAGGAGAGGAGCTAGGAGGGAGGAGAGGAGCTGGGAGGGAGGAGAGGAACTGGGAGGGAGGAGAGGAGCTGGGAGGGAGGAGAGAAGGAGGGAGGAGAGGAACTGGGAGGGAGGAGAGGAGCTGGGAGGGAGGAGAGGAACTGGGAGGGAGGAGAGGAACTGGGAGGGAGGAGAGGAGCTGGGAGGGAGGA
>CM059294.1:1612500-1617500 GCA_030340665.1 Neosalanx taihuensis | reverse complement strand
GAGCGAGCAGAGATTAGAGTGAGAGGTGAAGCAGGTGCTTCTCAGGTAACCCTCATCAAGGAGAGTCACATGATGCACCACCAAGACACACACACTCACACACTCACATATATACAGACACACACACACACACACACACACAGATTCACACTCACACATTTAAACATACACACTTACACACTCACATTTACACACACACACTCTGACACACAAACAGACTCCCCCCCCCCCCCCCCCCCCCCCCCTCGTGGGCTCCCTGTGTCCTTATGGCTTGGGAGACCGCAGCGGCGGCCATGTTGGAAGCCTTGTGACTGTGCTGTTGGCCCTGGCTGACCTGATTGGCTGAGAGGGCTGTCCTGGCTGACCTGATTGGCTGAGAGGGCTGTCCTGGCTGACCTGATTGGCTGAGAGGGCTGTCCTGGCTGACCTGATTGGCTGAGAGAGCGTCAGGGCTCCGAGCTAGCAGAGAGATCAGTCCTCATTCTCTTCACTCTCCAGTGCAGTGGTGGCAAACAGGGGGCAGCTTTTAATGTCAACCAACCACCGACACCAGCTGGAGTCACTACAGAGTAATAAACCAGCTGGAGTCACTACAGAGTAATAAACCAGCTGGAGTCACTACAGAGTAATAAACCAGCTGATGTCACTACAGAGTAATAAACCAGCTGGAGTCACTACAGAGTAATAAACCAGCTGATGTCACTACAGAGTAATAAACCAGCTGGAGTCACTACAGAGTAATAAACCAGCTGATGTCACTACAGAGTAATAAACCAGCTGGAGTCACTACAGAGTAATAAACCAGCTGATGTCACTACAGAGTAATAAACCAGCTGATGTCACTACAGAGTAATAAACCAGCTGATGTCACTACAGAGTAATAAACCAGCTGATGTCACTACAGAGTAATAAACCAGCTGATGTCACTACTGAGTAATAAACCAGCTGGAGTCACTACAGAGTAATAAACCAGCTGGAGTCACTACAGAGTAATAAACCAGCTGATGTCACTACAGAGTAATAAACAGCTGGAGTCACTACAGAGTAATAAACCAGCTGGAGTCACTACAGAGTAATAAACCAGCTGATGTCACTACAGAGTAATAAACCAGCTGATGTCACTACAGAGTAATAAACCAGCTGGAGTCACTACAGAGTAATAAACCAGCTGGAGTCACTACAGAGTAATAAACCAGCTGATGTCACTACAGAGTAATAAACCAGCTGATGTCACTACAGAGTAATAAACCAGCTGATGTCACTACAGAGTAATAAACCAGCTGGAGTCACTACAGAGTAATAAACCAGCTGATGTCACTACAGAGTAATAAACCAGCTGATGTCACTATAGAGTAATAAACCAGCTGATGTCACTACAGAGTAATAAACCAGCTGGAGTCACTACAGAGTAATAAACCAGCTGATGTCACTACAGAGTAATAAACCAGCTGGAGTCACTACAGAGTAATAAACCAGCTGATGTCACTACAGAGTAATAAACCAGCTGGAGTCACTACAGAGTAATAAACCAGCTGGAGTCACTACAGAGTAATAAACCAGCTGATGTCACTACAGAGTAATAAACCAGCTGGAGTCACTACAGAGTAATAAACCAGCTGATGTCACTACAGAGTAATAAACCAGCTGGAGTCACTACAGAGTAATAAACCAGCTGGAGTCACTACAGAGTAATAAACCAGCTGGAGTCACTACAGAGTAATAAACCAGCTGATGTCACTACAGAGTAATAAACAGCTGGAGTCACTACAGAGTAATAAACCAGCTGGAGTCACTACAGAGTAATAAACCAGCTGATGTCACTACAGAGTAATAAACCAGCTGGAGTCACTACAGAGTAATAAACCAGCTGATGTCACTACAGAGTAATAAACCAGCTGATGTCACTACAGAGTAATAAACCAGCTGATGTCACTACAGAGTAATAAACCAGCTGATGTCACTACAGAGTAATAAACCAGCTGGAGTCACTACAGAGTAATAAACCAGCTGATGTCACTACAGAGTAATAAACCAGCTGGAGTCACTACAGAGTAATAAACCAGCTGGAGTCACTACAGAGTAATAAACCAGCTGGAGTCACTACAGAGTAATAAACCAGCTGATGTCACTACAGAGTAATAAACCAGCTGGAGTCACTACAGAGTAATAAACCAGCTGATGTCACTACAGAGTAATAAACCAGCTGGAGTCACTACAGAGTAATAAACCAGCTGGAGTCACTACAGAGTAATAAACCAGCTGGAGTCACTACAGAGTAATAAACCAGCTGGAGTCACTACAGAGTAATAAACCAGCTGGAGTCACTACAGAGTAATAAACCAGCTGGAGTCACTACAGAGTAATAAACCAGCTGGAGTCACTACAGAGTAATAAACCAGCTGATGTCACTACAGAGTAATAAACCAGCTGATGTCACTACAGAGTAATAAACCAGCTGGAGTCGTGCCTGGCTGAAGTGTAAACATGCAGAGGGACGTAACTTCTGTCCTGCTAGCCGTAGATGTTCAAATCCAACCTGATTTGAATGTTTGGTTCTGGCAGTGAGGTGTATTGTTATTGTTGTTGCTTTCCTACAGGTACACTAGTGTCCGTTTGAGATGCATGCCATGTAATTGTAACTTGTTTAACTGAATGCTCTTGTGGTTCTTCCCTTTGGCATTAGTTTGGTTTATCACAATGTGTTTTTCATAATCTGACTACCCGCTATGTTTGGGGTCTATCGCGTTGTTATGCTCAGTGACCGATGCTTCTGTAAAGCTCTCACTTGGAAGTTGCTTTTGATGAAAACCTCTGCTAAATGAATACAGATCACAGGTCAAACTCCAGTCCTGGAGGGCCGCTCTCCTGAAGGTTTTAGATGTTTCCCTGCTCCAGCACACCTCCACAGAGCTTGATAACGACTCTTCATTAGAATCAGGTGTGCTGGAGCAGGGAAACATCTAAAACCTTCAGGAGAGCGGCCCTCCAGGACTGGAGTTTGACACCCCTAATGTAGATGGTATTCAGACTTTTCCACCAGGGTTGTAGTGACTTGTTCCCAGGAGGGTGGGCTGCGTGCTACATAGCAAACTGTCTGACAAACACACATGGAAATACTTTAATTGCCCACCTTGGAAACAACACTATAAAAACGTGTTGGAGCAGAAGAAAGGAGACGGAGGGAGGGAGGGAGGGAGGGGTACAGAGACCTGGCATCAGACACACACAGACACACACACACACAGACTGCCAGCCGTTTAGTGTTGACACAGTTAAATGTAGTTCTCCAGCCCATGCTGATGAGATGAGGGCTGTGTTAGAAAGTTCCAGAACGTGCTGGTGGTTCCCCTCCTGAGGTCTGAGCTTAACTGTTCCATTCTACAGGGAGCCTGTTATTACAGCCTGACGCTGTATGGAGATCCACAGCAGGGTGGTCTGCTGGCGAGAGGGGGGGGGGGGGGGTACATAACACACACTGCAGAGAGCTAACCTTGGTGGAATCTCATCCAGAAAATACCCAGAAAATACCACAGGTTAGTTCTTTTACTGGAGAGAGAGAGGAAGAGAGAGAGAGAGAGAGAGAGAGGAAGAGAGAGAGAGAGAGAGGAAGAGAGAGAGAGAGAGAGAGAGAGAGAGAGAGAGAGAGAGAGAGAGAGAGAGAGAGAGAGAGAGAGGGGGGAGACAAGAGGGGGAGGGAACCCCTATGCACACCTTCATCCACAAACTATACTGCACCCATCCATAACATCCACCCTCCTGTGCCTCTCCTGTGCCCCTCCTGTGCCCCTCCTGTGCCTCTCCTGTGCCCCTCCTGTGCCCCTCCTGTGCCCCTCCTGTGCCTCTCCTGTGCCTCTCCTGTGCCTCTCCTGTGCCTCTCCTGTGCCCCTCCTGTGCCCCTCCTGTGCCTCTCCTGTGCCCCTCCTGTGCCTCTCCTGTGCCCCTCCTGTGCCCCTCCTGTGCCCCTCCTGTGCCTCTCCTGTGCCTCTCCTGTGCCTCTCCTGTGCCTCTCCTGTGCCTCTCCTCTGCCCCTCCTGTGCCTCTCCTGTGCCCCTCCTGTGCCTCTCCTCTGCCCCTCCTGTGCCCCTCCTGTGCCCCTCCTGTGCCTCTCCTGTGCCTCTCCTGTGCCTCTCCTCTGCCTCTCCTGTGCCTCTCCTGTGCCTCTCCTGTGCCCCTCCTGTGCCTCTCCTGTGCCCCTCCTGTGCCTCTCCTGTGCCTCTCCTCTGCCTCTCCTGTGCCTCTCCTGTGCCCCTCCTGTGCCCCTCCTGTGCCCCTCCTGTGCCTCTCCTGTGCCCCTCCTGTGCCCCTCCTGTGCCTCTCCTGTGCCTCTCCTGTGCCTCTCCTCTGCCTCTCCTGTGCCCCTCCTGTGCCCCTCCTGTGCCCCTCCTGTGCCCCTCCTGTGCCTCTCCTGTGCCTCTCCTCTGCCTCTCCTGTGCCTCTCCTGTGCCCCTCCTGTGCCCCTCCTGTGCCCCTCCTGTGCCTCTCCTGTGCCCCTCCTGTGCCTCTCCTGTGCCTCTCCTCTGCCTCTCCTGTGCCCCTCCTGTGCCCCTCCTGTGCCTCTCCTCTGCCTCTCCTCTGCCTCTCCTGTGCCTCTCCTGTGCCTCTCCTGTGCCTCTCCTGTGCCTCTCCTCTGCCTCTCCTGTGCCCCTCCTGTGCCCCTCCTGTGCCTCTCCTCTGCCTCTCCTCTGCCTCTCCTGTGCCTCTCCTGTGCCTCTCCTCTGCCTCTCCTGTGCCTCTCCTCTGCCTCTCCTGTGCCTCTCCTGTGCCCCTCCTGTGCCCCTCCTGTGCCCCTCCTGTGCCTCTCCTGTGCCCCTCCTGTGCCTCTCCTGTGCCCCTCCTGTGCCTCTCCTCTGCCCCTCCTGTGCCCCTCCTGTGCCCCTCCTGTGCCTCTCCTGTGCCCCTCCTGTGCCCCTCCTGTGCCCCTCCTGTGCCTCTCCTGTGCCTCTCCTCTGCCTCTCCTGTGCCTCTCCTGTGCCCCTCCTGTGCCCCTCCTGTGCCCCTCC
>CM059294.1:1600000-1607500 GCA_030340665.1 Neosalanx taihuensis | reverse complement strand
TGTGTGTGTGTGCACCTGTGTGTGTGTGTGCACCTGTGTGAGTGTGTGTGTGTGCACCTGTGTGTGTGTGTGTGCACCTGTGTGTGTGTGTGTGTGTGTGTGTGTGTGTGTGTGCACCTGTGTGTGTGTGTGCACCTGTGTGTGTGTGTGCACCTGTGTGAGTGTGTGCACCTGTGTGAGTGTGTGTGTGTGCACCTGTGTGTGTGTGTGTGTGTGTGCAACTGTGTGTGTGTGTGTGCACCTGTGTGTGTGTGTGTGTGTGTGCACCTGTGTGAGTGTGTGTGTGTGCACCTGTGTGAGTGTGTGTGTGTGCACCTGTGTGTGTGTGTGTGTTGGTGAGGCTACATTACAGGCTCTTAGAAACAGTGGTGGAATAGAGCCAACCTGCATGTTTCTGCTGGTGCCTTCAAGGCCAGTCTAATCATACCAACACACACACACACCAGCAGAACACACACACACCAGCAGAACACACACACACACACCAGCAGAGCAGACACACACACCAGCAGAACACACACACACACACCAGCAGAACAGATACACACACACACACCAGCAGAACAGACACACACACACACACACCAGCAGAACAGACACACACACCAGCAGAACACACACACACACCAGCAGAACACACACACACCAGCAGAACAGACACACACACACACACCAGCAGAACAGACACACACACCAGCAGAACACACACACCAGCAGAACACACACACACCAGCAGAACACACACACACACCAGCAGAACAGACACACACACCAGCAGAACACACACACACACCAGCAGAACACACACACCAGCAGAACACACACACACCAGCAGAACAGACACACACACCAGCAGAACACACACACACCAGCAGAACACACACACACCAGCAGAACAGACACACACACCAGCAGAACACACACACACACACCAGCAGAACACACACACACACCAGCAGAACACACACACACACACCAGCAGAACACACACACACACCAGCAGAACACACACACACACACCAGCAGAACACACACACACACCAGCAGAACACACACACCAGCAGAACACACACACACACCAGCAGAACACACACACCAGCAGAACACACACACACCAGCAGAACACACACACACCAGCAGAACACACACACACCAGCAGAACACACACACACACCAACACCAGCAGAACACACACACACACCAACACCAGCAGAACACACACACACACCAACACCAGCAGGACACACACACATTCCCATGACCTCCAGTCTAGATAGCTGATAGGAGCTGTTTCCTCTGTCAATAACAGATCTGAATCCCAGCTGCTCGGTATCAGAGCACAGAGAGAAGCAACACACACACACACCAGCTCTACTGAGGCAAGGTGACACACACACACACACACACACACCAGCTCTACTGAGGCACGGTGACACACACACACACACACACCAGCTCTACTGAGGTACGGTAACACACACACACACCAGCTCTACTGAGGCAAGGTGACACACACACACACACCAGCTCTACTGAGGTACGGTAACACACACACACACACACACCAGCTCTACTGAGGCACGGTGACACACACACACACACCAGCTCTACTGAGGTACGGTAACACACACACACAAACACACACCAGCTCTACTGAGGTACAGTAACACACACACACACACACCAGCTCTACTGAGGCACGGTGACACACACACACACACCAGCTCTACTGAGGTACGGTAACACACACACACACACCAGCTCTACTGAGGCACGGTGACACACACACACACACCAGCTCTACTGAGGCACGGTGACACACACACACCAGCTCTACTGAGGCACAGTGACACACACACACACACACCAGCTCTACTGAGGCACGGTGACACACACACACACACCAGCTCTACTGAGGCACGGTGACACACACACACACACACACACCAGCTCTACTGAGGCAAGGTGACACACACACACACACCAGTTCTACTGAGGTACGGTAACACACACACACACACCAGCTCTACTGAGGCAAGGTGACACACACACACACACACACCAGTTCTACTGAGGTACGGTAACACACACACACACACACCAGCTCTACTGAGGCAAGGTGACACACACACACATAGAGCACACACACATGCAGTACAGACACATACAGCACGCGCACACACACACACACAGCACACACACAAATGCAGATAAGATCAAAAATGTACAAAAGCATACACACATACAGCACAAACAAACATACAGGACATAAACACTGCACACACACTTACACCATACACACATACACCATACACACATACATAGAGCCTACACACACATGCACACACGTACAGAACACACACACAGACACACACACTAGAAGGACTAGCTGTCCAGTGTTTGTTTACAAGCTGGTGGAGCCATGACTCAGAGATGGCTGATGGGTATGAGATGCAGACAGACAGGCAGACAGACAGACAGACAGACAGACAGGCAGGCAGGCAGGCAGGCAGGCAGGCAGGCAGTCAAATAAACAAACAGGCAGTCAAGCAGGCAGGCAGACAGGCCTGCCCATACATGCTCCTGGGGAAATTCCAAACCTACAACTAATATCTACACTGCATAGACCACATGACAGGAGCTTCTTCTGGTGGGCTGGGTCTATAGTCTGGGTCTATAGTCTGGGTCTATAGTCTGGGTCTATAGTCTGGGTCTACAGTCTGGGTCTATAGTCTGGGTCTTTAGTCTGGGTCTATATTCTGGGTCTATAGTCTGGGTCTATATTCTGGGTCTATAGTCTGGGTCTATAGTCTAGGTCTATAGTCTGGGTCTATAGTCTGGGTCTATAGTCTGGGCCCTTAGTCTGGGTCTATATTCTGGGTCTATAGTCTGGGTCTATAGTCTGGGTCTATAGTCTGGGTCTATATTCTGGGTCTATAGTCTGGGTCTATAGTCTGGGTCTATAGTCTGGGTCTATAGTCTGGGTCTATAGTCTGGGTCTATAGTCTGGGTCTATAGTCTAGGTCTATAGTCTGGGTCTATAGTCTGGATCTATAGTCTGGGCCCTTAGTCTAAAGCCAGTAATTGAGATAACAGGAGTTAAGGTCTGAGCTTCTATGTGAGGTTAAAGGAAGACAAATCCTCAAGCAGTTGAGTCAAATCTCTGAATCTCATTTCTGTCCTCTTATGGTGTTTATCAGGGGAAACAGGAGAGAGGGAGTGCTTGACCTTTCACACCTTGCTAAAATGGAACTTCAATCACCCAATTGATTGAAGGACATAATTGCAAGTTCCCATGGTCCCTGGGGCTAGGTTCACCTTCACTTCCCCAACCAATCACTGGGTTTGCCTTCACTTCATCAGCCAATCTCTGGGCTCGATATCACTTAATCAACCAATCACTTCAAACTGCAGAAGGCAAAGTGGTGACAGATTTAGTTTGGAACTGCTGTTAGAGGCTCCTCTCCTTCAGAATAAGAGACTCTGGACCTGCTGTTAGACGTTCTTCTCCTTCAGAATAAGAGACTGATGCTACAAGAACACGTTCAGACTAAAAGTTAAGATAATTACAAATATTCAAATGCTATAAAAAATATTCATGATGTTAGTTCTTATAATGCCAATCTCCCATTCACCCATTCACCCTAACTCCTCTCTCACCCGTTCTCTCACTCCTCTCTCTTTACGAATAATTCCAGAGCAGTAGAAAGGCAGAGAAGCACAACAAACGGCACATCTCTCTTCTCTCTCTCTTCTATTCCCTCCCTTCCTTCCTCTTCCCACAGACAACCCATGTCTACGATATTCTGCCTCTCAGCACAAACGCTGGGCTTTGGGTGCTTTCTGGGACTGCTGTGCTAAATTCCTGGACAGAGCTAATCTTGCAGCCAAAACACCTCCAAACGTCCAGCTCCAGACCTCCAGACCTCCAGGCCCCCGGCCCCCAGCCCCCAGCCCCCAGCCCTGCCCCATGGAGGCCAGCCACCCTGGCACACACACACCAGGCAGCCTGTCTCCCTCTCCACAGCACTCATCTGGGACACAGCTTCATTCTAAACACCAGGAGCCATTTGGAAGGCAGCCGATCTGTCTCCCCCACCTTTTAGGAAGATTAAAATGACATTAAACTGCCACATCCTCTGGGGTTTTTTAATAGTCAGTCCCACTCTCAAACAAACCTTCCTCCTGTAGCAGCTGAGGGTGAGATGGTGCAGTGATATCATGCTGGAGGATGGCTGAACATGTTAGAGAGCTACACAGCACAAAGCTCTGCATTAGGGAAACATCTTGTAAGGTTTACATCATGACGAGAGTCTAGTTAGACTGAATCCCACATGTATGTGAGCTACATTCACACTCATCTCCTCCAAACATCCATTACCTGAACCTAATCTAACGGTAGGCAACAGTATCTGGGTTAGGCTCCAGTCACCTGTGACCCCTGAGGGGAATAAGAAGCACCGCCAATCAGTGGAAGATAATGAATGAATAATCTAAGTGTGGTATATGGCTTCCCAGAGACTATATTAAGGGTTACCTCCACTATAAACAATCTGATTCATGCCATTCACAAACCCAATGGTTCTTGTTTGTAAGATCGTTGACTAGCTGCCTTTGTGTTGATACCCAAAGCCAAGTGTGTCTGAATGACGTGTTTTGACGGGTTTGTTCCACCACACAGGAGCAGAGAGACTGAGGAGGCCAGGATGGAGGAAGAGGAAGATTATTATTGATCTGCGGTCACAGCACGCCTGACTCACTATCAATTACAATACAGCTTAGCGGCTGGGATCACGGTGCTCTCATACAGCTGCGAAACATGACAACAACAACAACAACCACCACAACAACAACTACAACAATAACAACAGTTGTGTTTGCAGCTCGCAATGCAAAAATCCAATCAACAAGGAAGTTCAGCCACCGAGCATTAGATAACCTCTGGACGTCAAGAGCAAAGTCACGCTAACAGACAGGTCTGTTAAAACACGGCTACAAGTCTCTTACCTCCAAACAGATGGGGGGAAAGATGGGCTGGTAAAGATCCGATCAACAAGCGGGGCCCCCCGTGACCCCCGGAGGAGGGCTCCCTGTCCGCAGACTCCTCCGGGGTGCTGCTCCCTGACCCCTGAGAGCTGTAGGCTCCACTGTTCGGTATGGTGATCCCAGACTGGGTTCTGGTGCCTGATCCTCCAGAACCCACAGATCTGGTCCTGGACCCGGGGTGCTGGCTGGAGGTGGCCGTGCCCCCCGCATGGTGCCTCACGTCCACCCCTGCAGTCCTGCTGGTCCCGTTACCTGCTGCCGTGTTGGAGGGGAGATCAGACCCTGAGTAAGCCCTGGTCCGTCCGTGTGTGGCCGGGCTGCTCTGCTTGGCTCCCATCACCCTGGTTCACAGATGGATCTTTAATAATGAAAGGGCTGGAGCGGCAGGTCTGCCAGATGAAGTCAAACCAGGCTGCAAACACCACAAGTCCGCCTGCTATTCTGCAATGATGACATCCAAGTGAAACGATGGAAAGTCAAATGAATCAGAGAACAAGTGGTTGACAGCCATGGCAGATGACGGTGGCGCGTGTCCAGATCAAGAAGAAATAAAAACTAAACAAAGTGCAAAGCGGATCAGATGGAAACTTCATGCAGCATGACAGCACCTCCCTCCAGGACTGGAGCTCACTGCCATGTTTGCAGTTATAACATCCTTCCTCTTCTCAGTCGCTTATTCTGGCTCCTAAGCTTCGGCTCCTGTGTTCTTAATGAAGTCATCGCCGCCATAGGCTTCCAAACTGCTCCAGCCTAGCGGACGAAGGGATGGAGAAAACCGAGAAACCGACAGAGAGCGAGCCAGAGAGAGAGAGAGAGAGGAGCGGGTCTGGGTCTCGAGCAGCTCTGATTCGGTTTGCAGAGTGAGCGCGTGGAGGCGGACCTCTGTCTCTGTGCGTCAAGTGACGTCAGCATCAGCAGGGCACGCCTCTCTCCAGTCAGCCTCTCCGGTGTGTCTGGTCACCGGGAGGCAAGGTGCACAGAAAGCTCTCACTGTCAGTCAGTAGTCTTTATTGACATGAGTGATCCTACATGGCTTTGGCCCCAGTTAGGAAGAACACACCGTTAAACACCCCCCACTCACTATTAGGATTTCCAAGAAATAGACTGGGTAGACCAAGTTGGATTTAGCGTGACACTTGTAACCTGATCGAGGCTTCTAAATTAGACGTTGTGACATCACATGGGCCAGGCCTCATCCCAGACTGTGTCAAGCCCAAGGCTGGAGGTACACTTATCAACTCCATATGTTAAATATGCAAATAATAAGATACACATTCCTGCTTACATTTACATTTATCAGACACTCTTATCTAGAGTGACTTACAGTAAGTACAGGAACTTTCCCCCCTGAGGCAAGTAGGGTGAAGTGCCTTGCCCAAGGACACAATATCATGTAGCCACAGCCGAGAATCAAACTCGCAACCTTCCGATCACTTGCCCAATGCCTTAACTGCTGAGCCACATGACCCCCCACTGGTGCTCACTGGTGATAGAAGCTCCCTCCCTCCCTCCCTCCCTCCCTCCCTCCCTCCCTCCCTCCCTCCCTCCCTCCCTCCCTCCCTCCCTCCCTCCCTCCCTCCCTCCCTCCCTCCCTCCCTAAGCAGTGGCACATTCCTCCTGGCTAGTGTGGAGGACATTCCTTGGATTACAGCTTTAGGAATTCACCATTCAGTAGCTAAACGCCTTCAGAGAAAGAGATAGAGAGGGAGGGAGAGAGAAGAGAGAGAGAGAGGGGGAGGGGGAGGGAGGGAGAGAGAAGAGAGAGAGAGAGGGGGAGGGAGGGAGGCAGAGAGGGGGGGGGGAGACAGAGAGGGAGAGGGAGGGAAACAAAGAGAAAGACCGAGACGGGGGGGGGAGAGAGAGAAAGAGAGAGAGATAGGGAGGGAGAGGGAGAGAGGGAGACAAAGAGAAAGACAGAGAGAGGGGGGGGAGAGAGAAAGAGAACAGCATAGAGAAAACATTCATATAATGGAGAGAAGGGATGGAACTGGGAAAGGGAGACAGAGAGAACACAGAGAGAACACAGAGAACACAGAGAGAACACAGAGAGAACACAGAGAACACACAGAGAACACACAGAGAACACAGAGAACACAGAGAGAACACATAAAGTACACATAGAGAACACAGAGAGAACACAGAGAACACAGAGAGAACACAGAGAGAACACAGAGAGAACACAGAGAACACACAGAGAACACACAGAGAACACAGAGAACACAGAGAGAACACATAAAGTACACATAGAGAACACAGAGAGAACACAGAGAGAACACAGAGAGAACACAGAGAGAACACATAGAGAACACAGAGAACACAGAGAGAACACATAGAACACAGAGAGAACACAGAGAGAACACAGAGAGAACACAGAGAGAACACATAGAGAACACAGAGAACACAGAGAGAACACATAGAACACAGAGAGAACACAGAGAGAACACAGAGAGAACA
>CM059294.1:1585000-1590000 GCA_030340665.1 Neosalanx taihuensis | reverse complement strand
CATTCTTTCTGTCACACTCTCACACACTTAATAAACACAGTGACTTACACACACACACACACACACACACACACACACACACACACACACACACACACACACACACACACACACACACACACACACACACACACACATATCAGCTCATGTTAGAATCCCCCCCCCCCCATGTTGCAGCTCAGAGGTGTTAGGCTTGTATGAAAACATTGTTTCAGAATGACAGCAGTTAGTGTTTTACAGAAGTCCAAGCCACACACACACACACATACACACACACAGACATACACACACACAGACACACAAGATTTTGTTTACCTTAACAGTCTCTCCTGGCTCTCTCCTCTGGTCTCTCTCTCCTGGCTCTCTCCTCTGGTCTCTCTCTCCTTGTCTCTCTCCTCTGGTCTCTCTCCCCTGGTCTCTCCTCTGGTCTCTCTCTCCTGGTCTCTCCTCTGGTCTCTCTCTCCTGGTCTCTCCTCAGGTCTCTCTCTCCTGGTCTCTCCTCTGGTCTCTCTCTCCTTGTCTCTCTCCTCTGGTCTCTCTCTCCTGGCTCTCTCCTCTGGTCTCTCTCTCCTTGTCTCTCTCCTCTGGTCTCTCTCCCCTGGTCTCTCCTCTGGTCTCTCTCTCCTGGTCTCTCCTCTGGTCTCTCTCTCCTTGTCTCTCTCCTCTGGTCTCTCTCCCCTGGTCTCTCCTCAGGTCTCTCTCTCCTGGTCTCTCCTCAGGTCTCTCTCTCCTGGTCTCTCCTCAGGTCTGTCTCTCCTGGTCTCTCCTCAGGTCTCTCTCCCCTGGTCTCTCTCTCCTCTGGTCTCTCCTCAGGTCTCTCTCCCCTGGTCTCTCTCCCCTGGTCTCTCCTCAGATCTCTCTCTCCTGGTCTCTCCTCAGGTCTCTCTCCCCTGGTCTCTCTCCCCTGGTCTCTCCTCAGATCTCTCTCTCCTGGTCTCTCCTCAGGTCTCTCTCCCCTGGTCTCTCTCTCTCCTGGTCTCTCCTCAGGTCTCTCTCCTCTGGTCTCTCTCCCCTGGTCTCTCTCCCCTGGTCTCTCCTCAGGTCTCTCTCCCCTGGTCTCTCTCTCCCCTGGTCTCTCCTCAGGTCTCTCTCCCCTGGTCTCTCCCCTGGTCTCTCTCTCCCCTGGTCTCTCCTCAGGTCTCTCTCCCCTGGTCTCTCTCCCCTGGTCTCTCCTCAGGTCTCTCTCCCCTGGTCTCTCTCTCCCCTGGTCTCTCCTCAGGTCTCTCTCCCCTGGTCTCTCTCCCCTGGTCTCTCCCCTGGTCTCTCTCTCTCCTGGTCTCTCCTCAGATCTCTCTCCCCTGGTCTCTCTCCCCTGGTCTCTCCTCAGGTCTCTCTCCCCTGGTCTCTCTCCCCTGGTCTCTCTCCCCTGGTCTCTCTCCTCTGGTCTCTCCTCAGGTCTCTCTCTCCTGGTCTCTCCTCAGGTCTCTCTCCCCTGGTCTCTCTCCCCTGGTCTCTCCTCAGGTCTCTCTCCCCTGGTCTCTCTCCCCTGGTCTCTCTCCCCTGGTCTCTCCTCAGGTCTCTCTCCCCTGGTCTCTCTCCCCTGGTCTCTCTCCTCTGGTCTCTCTCCTCTGGTCTCTCTCTCCTGGTCTCTCCTCAGGTCTCTCTCCCCTGGTCTCTCTCCCCTGGTCTCTCTCCCCTGGTCTCTCCTCAGGTCTCTCTCCCCTGGTCTCTCTCTCCAGTCCCCCAGTACCTCCTCAGCTAAACCCTAGAAGCAAGATGGGTCAATGCCTGTTTTCACTGATTTAGCATCTCTGTTATAAAATCTTCTACTTTAATTAGCTGGAGCCTGCCCATGCAAGACTGTGTGTGTGTGTGTGTGTGTGTGTGTGTGTGTGTGTGTGTGTGTGTGTGTGTGTGTGTGTGTGTGTGTGTGTGTGTGTGCGTGCGTGCGTGAGTGTGTGTGTGTGTGTGTGTGTGTGTGTGTGTGTGTGTGTGTTGTGTGTGTGTGTGTGTGAGTGTGTGTGTGTGTGTGTGTGGGTGGGTGTGTGTTGCGTCTTTGCCTGATTCTGAGTATCATCTGTCATCTAAAACCAGGTCTTTTTTCTAATCTAGATTACCATGGAAAGTCAGATTAGTTCATTCAGATTAGCTTGTTCCTTGAGTTCTCAAGGTTAAGGGACGTAGCGATGCTGGTCTTCATCTGTGAAGGGTTCAGCACAGCTCAGTGGTTAGAGAGTTTGACTGCTAATGTAGAGCGTTTCCCTGCCTTTACGTCTGTTTGGATGGAAGCGGTCTGTCAAATAATCCTTTTTTTTTCATACTCAGCGGATGTTTAGCATGCTGGTTGACCTCTCAGCTACAGGGTGCTGCCCTGGAGGATTGTGGGTGATCAGTTCTGCCCTGCCAGGTCTAACAATGACCTCATACGTGGGAAACGGCCTCTCTCCTGCAGTGACTGTTTGGCCTGTTACCATGGGGACCTGGCCTGGTGCTCCTGGAGGGTCAGATATTATCTAACCTGGGGCGGGGGTGGGGAGGTGTGTGGGGGGTGTACTACAGTACATCTAGACAGAGCGAGGGGGGAGAGTGGGGGAGAGGGGGGAGCTAGGTGGAGGGGCTGCATGAGACAGGAAGTGTATTTGTATGCTTGTGGTGCCTGCTGCTGAGTGAAGATGCTGTGTCTGTATGATGCTGTGTTCTTCTGGAAACATGCCTGTGTGTGTGTGTGTGTGTGTGTGTGTGTGTGTGTGTGTGTGTGTGTGTGTGTGTGTATGTGTTTGAGTGTATACCTGTGCATGTGCACCTGTGTGCACATGTGTATGTACATGTGTGTGTGCGCACGCGCGTGTGGGTGCGTGTGTGTGTGTCTCTCTCTCTGCAGTAGATCTGCCTCTCTCCTGCCTCTCTCCTCCTCTCTCTTGCCTCTCTCCTGCCTCTCTCCTGCCTCTCTCCTCCTCTCTCCTGCCTCTCCCCTGCCTCTCTCCTGCCTCTCTCCTCCTCTCTCCTGCCTCTCCCCTGCCTCTCTCCTGCCTCTCCCCTGCCTCTCTCCTGCCTCTCCCCTGCCTCTCCCCTGCCTCTCTCCTGCCTCTCCCCTGCCTCTCCCCTGCCTCTCTCCTGCCTCTCCCCTGCCTCTCTCCTGCCTCTCTCCTGCCTCTCTCCTGTCAGCCTGTCAAGGTCACTAAGAGGATGTCATCAATTCAGGCTGGTCGTGTGACCAGCTCCTGGCTGCAGAGAACACACACACACCTACACTCCCACACACACACACACACACACACTCCCACACACACACACACACACACACACACACACACACACACACACACACACACACACACACACTCACACACACACCTACAATCACTCACTCACTCACACCTACAATCACTCACTCACTCACACCTACACTCACACACACACCCACCGCACCGATGTCATGTACACCAGTCCTGCTGCTTAGCTCTGTTTACCACACACACACACACACACACACACAGACACACACACACACACACACACACAGGGAGGTATGCAGGCTGGGTGTACTCCAGTAGCAGTGCAGAGTTAACAGCAGGTCTGGAGACAGACTGATCCCAGAGCAGCACCCTTTATCCTCCACACACACTTCCTGGGTCATAGGTCAACCAGGAAGACATTTAGAGACTGTACTGTGAACTCCACTTCCTCCCCTCTCTGTTTCTCTTTCCCCCCTCAGTCTCTCTACCCTCCTCCTTCTGGCTCCCCTCACACTCTCTCTCACACACACACACACACACACACACTCACACAGTCCTCATCAGAGTGTGCTGTATGTGGGTTAATCTCATGTTATGTAAGCCTGTTTACTGTGGGCTGGGAGAGTCCAGGTGATCTAATCTGCATCTGCAGCCCAGCAGCATGTATGATGTCCTGATACATGTAGTCTGGATGAACACACACTCAGACACTTACACACACACTTAAATACACACACACATGAACATTGATTTATACATAAAGTCACACACACGCTACTGACCCAGCAGGAGTTTCCCTTGTTAAAGGAATTCCTTAATTTACCATGCTGATATTATCATCTCTATCTCCCTCTTTCTCTCCCTCTCTCCCTCCATCTCCCCCTGTCTACCACCATCCTCCTTTCTTCCTCTCTTTCCATCTCTCTCCCTCCTGGTTGCCTGTTTCAGACTGGTTGCCTGTTTCAGACTGGTTGCCTGTTTCAGTTTCAGAGTCAAACTCACTTATGCCTCTAACTGTCTGTTGACAGTTACCAATTACGAGTCCGAAACTACTTTTTACTAGGCTGTTGTGCGTGTGTGTGTGTTTGTGTGTGAGTGGGTGTGTGTTTTAGACTGTGTGTGTGAGTGTGTGTGTGTTTGAGACTGTGTGTGCGTGAGCTTGAGAGGAGAGCTGGTCTTGTGTGAAGGAGACTGCTGAGGAGGGAGGAGCCAGGGGGAGTTGGGTAATCATGCTTACGTGATCACCAAGCCATCCTCAGCAGTGTCATCCTAACCCTGGGACACAGCGCCCCCCTCTGGCTGGTCTGTGGGACAGCATGCTGGAAAGAATGGCTGAGTGAAAGTACTCATTCATGTACTGGAAGTGATGTACTGAAACACAGCTGATGCCTGGGTCTCCTGTGTCTCCTGTGTCTCCTGGGTCTCCTGGGTCTCCTGTGTCTCCTGGGTCTCCTGGGTCTCCTGGGTCTCCTGTGTGTCCTGTGTGTCCTGTGTCTCCCGTGTCTCATCTCTCTCCTGTGTCTCCTGGGTCTCCAGAGGACGTGCTGAGTAAGGACGCAGGGGAGTGTTCCATCTGCCTGGAGGATCTGGTCCAGGGGGACACCATCGCACGCCTGCCCTGCCTCTGCATCTACCACAAAGGGTGAGGAACACCCATCTCTCCCCCTCCATCTCTCTCTCTACATCTCCCCATCTCTCTCTCCATCTCTCCCTCCGTCTCTCTCTCCATCTCTCCCTCCATCTCTCTCTATATCTCCCCATCTCTCTCTCCATCTCTCCCCATCTCTCCCTCCGTCTCTCCCCCTTGCTCCATATCTCCCACAA
>CM059294.1:1425000-1580000 GCA_030340665.1 Neosalanx taihuensis | reverse complement strand
GAGTGGTTTTGACATAGATTTATCCAGACGTATCATGGGAGCAAAACAACAACAACAAAAATATGCCTAGGTGACATTTTATAGGCACAGCTTTTTCCAATCAGTGAGTCGTCTTGGATTTCAGTCATGGATGATTGTTGTGTTTACTGACGCGTTCTCTAGTTCAGTCATGATGTTGGATTCCCACAAATAACCTGTCACAGCTTCGTATTTAAAGAATGATCAACTGTGCTGTTGATGGATCTTCACAGGTTTAGAGGAGCTGTGTTGTTGATGGATCCTCGCAGGTTTAGAGGAGCTGTGTTGTTGATGGATCTTCACAGGTTTAGAGGAGCTGTGTTGTTGATGGATCTTCACAGGTTTAGAGGAGCTGTGTTGTTGATGGATCTTCACAGGTTTAGAGGAGCTGTGTTGTTGATGGATCTTCACAGGTTTAGAGGAGCTGTGCTGTTGATGGATCCTCGCAGGTTTAGAGGAGCTGTGTTGTTGATGGATCTTCACAGGTTTAGAGGAGCTGTGCTGTTGATGGATCCTCGCAGGTTTAGAGGAGCTGTGTTGTTGATGGATCTTCACAGGTTTTCATTGTATTTCCATGTCTCATCATGTTGGATTGTCTCCTTTCACACCTGACTCAGCTTATTAAGTGTTCATGTTGTTCAAGAGAGTAATGCTGCTTCTTTTGACGTGGTCGATGTTGAGAAGCTCGTTCTCCTGTCTGACAGACGTCTGGTGGTAGGAAGCTTCTGATTGGAGGGCAGCCAATAGGGAAACAGCCTCCCAGAGGTCACAGCAGCCTCCCAGAGTTCCCAGCAGCCTCCCAGAGGTCACAGCAGCCTCCCAGAGGTCACAGCAGCCTCCCAGAGGTCACAGCAGCCTCCCAGAGGTCACAGCAGCCTCCCAGAGTTCACAGCAGCCTCCCAGAGGTCACAGCAGCCTCCCAGAGTTTCCAGCAGCCTCCCAGAGGTCACAGCAGCCTCCCAGAGGTCACAGCAGCCTCCCAGAGTTTCCAGCAGCCTCCCAGAGGTCACAGCAGCCTCCCAGAGTTTCCAGCAGCCTCCCAGAGGTCACAGCAGCCTCCCAGAGGTCACAGCAGCCTCCCAGAGGTCACAGCAGCCTCCCAGAGGTCACAGCAGCCTCCCAGAGTTTCCAGCAGCCTCCCAGAGGTCACAGCAGCCTCCCAGAGGTCACAGCAGCCCAAGGCTTGCACCTTCTTCTCCTTGAAGCTGTTTCTGTTCATTGAGAAATGGTGCACAACAGCAGATGATTGTGAAGCAGTCTTGGTGTCCTGCGCTGATAGCTGTCTCTGAAGAGAGGGGCAGGAGGAAGGGAGGAAGGGGGAGGAGTGGAGGGAAGGGAGGAGGGAGGGGACATGGGTGAGGGAGGAGGGAGGTCAGAAGGATGACACACTGGACTCCAGACCAGGACAGCCTTATATGAGTTATAAGACATCAAGCACCTTTTATTATCCCATTTGAGTGTGTGTGTGTATGGGTGTGTTTGTTTGTGTGTGTGTGTGTGTGTGTGTGTGTGTGTGTGTGTGTGTGTGTGTAGGAAGCCGAGGGTCATTGTATGTTCAACCAGATATTTGTTACTCTGCATTCTCTGAGCCTATCCAAGAGGGTCGAATCTTACCCACAACCACCTTGGCAACAAGGTGTTTACCTGACGATCGTTGCCCATAGCGACAGAATACTGGGCTTTATTTGACAGGAAGATGGTGATCAAGGTTCAGATATGATCAATAACATCCTGTATTGATCCTAACATTGTGATTGTGGAGAGCTGGGCTGGATGGTATATTTATCAAGTACTGCATGTGTAGCTGGTGTGATGTTGTGTCATGGTTTCGTCTTGTCTTTTTTTGCGTTAACACAAAATGTTAACATGACTGCAAACAATAATAAGACCAAACCATGACATAAAACCACAGCATCCTACACATGCCCATAAAACAGAGAGGTTAAAATCATAAAGAGACTGAAAATAAAACGTCTGTTCTTGTGGCTCATTATCTTAAGGTACTTTCTGTAACCCACCCTACATGCCGAGAAAACATTCATCTTTTTATTTCAAGAGATTTTGTTAGACACACAGTATACTGTATATGTTATAACATTCCATTTATGTCAAACAAAAAATATGTACAGAAGATGAAATTAAAAGAGCAAATCTTTTAAAACTTTGCTGTGATGGAGTGTTGGTTGGTTTCAGTGGTGTCTGCCAGTCCATTAATGGTGTTGATGGGCTGGCTGTGTGTGGTTCTGCAGGTCTGTGTGGGGTTCTGCAGGTCTGTGTGTGGTTCTGAAGGGCTGTGTGTGGTTCTGCAGGGCTGTGTGTGGTTCTGCAGGGCTGTGTGTGTTTCTGAAGGGCTGTGTGTGGTTCTGCAGGGCTGTGTGTGTTTCTGAAGGGCTGTGTGGGGTTCTGCAGTGCTGTGTGGGGTTCTGCAGAGCTGTGTGTGGTTCTGCAGGTCTGTGTGTGGTTCTGAAGGGCTGTGTGTGGTTCTGCAGGGCTGTGTGTGGTTCTGCAGGGCTGTGTGGGGTTCTGCAGAGCTGTGTGTGGTTCTGCAGAGCTGTGTGTGGTTCTGCAGAGCTGTGTGTGGTTCTGCAGGGCTGTGTGGGGTTCTGCAGGTCTGTGTGGGGTTCTGCAGAGCTGTGTGGGGTTCTGCAGGTCTGTGTGGGGTTCTGCAGGGCTGTGTGGGGTTCTGCAGGTCTGTGTGGGGTTCTGCAGGGCTGTGTGGGGTTCTGCAGTGCTGTGTGGGGTTTTGCAGAGCTGTGTGTGGTTCTGCAGTGCTGTGTGGGGTTCTGCAGGGCTGTGTGGGGTTCTGCAGGTCTATGTGGGGTTCTGCAGGGCTATGTGGGGTTCTGCAGGGCTATGTGGGGTTCTGCAGGGCTGTGTGTGGTTCTGCAGGGCTGTGTGTGGTTCTGCAGGGCTGTGCGTGGTTCTGCAGGGCTGCGTGTGGTTCTGCAGAGCTGTGTGGGGTTCTGCAGAGCTGTGTGGGGTTCTGCAGAGCTGTGTGGGGTTCTGCAGAGCTGTGTGGGGTTCTGCAGGGCTGGCTGTGTTAATGATAATAGTAATGCTGATAACAAGGATCATTTAAGGCTCAAGCAGAGCAGCGTCTAGTTCACTGGCTCTCCGGTTTGTTCTGAGCATGCTCAGTCCGCGCTCGCCGCGGTCCCTCAGTGGAAGCGAAGGCGTGGCTGCCCCTGGAACATGGCCTCTTCCTCTGGGCTCACTCTGTTCCCCTTCACACTGCAGGGTCACATGCACCACACCACAAATCAGGAACAAGCCCAAAAACCCTACAGAGTCTGGTGGAAACCAGAAATAACAGGCTGGTACAACACAGCAACCAACAAACACTGGACACATTCAGAGAGCAAACAAGACACAGAGGACAACACAAGGCCAACACAGGTGACAGCACAGGTGACAGCACAGGTGACGGCACAGGTGACAACACAAGGCCAACACAGGTGACAGCACAGAGGCCAACACAGGTGACAGCACAGAGGCCAACACAGGTGACAGCACAGGTGACAGCACAGAGGCCAACACAGGTGACAGCACAGAGGCCAACACAGGTGACAGCACAGGTGACAACACAGAGGCCAACACAGGTGACAGCACAGAGGCCAACACAGGTGACAGCACAGGTGACAACACAGAGGCCAACACAGGTGACAGCACAGAGGCCAACACAGGTGACAGCACAGAGGCCAACACAGGTGACAGCACAGGTGACAACACAGGTGACAGCACAGGTTACAGCACAGGTGACAGCACAGGTGACAACACAGGTGACAGCACAGGTGACAGCACAGAGGCCAACACAGGTGACAGCACAGAGGCCAACACAGGTGACAGCACAGGTGACAGCACAGGTGACAACACAGGTGACAGCACAGGTGACAACACAGGTGACAGCACAGGTGACAACACAGGTGACAGCACAGGTGACAGCACAGAGGCCAACACAGGTGACAGCACAGAGGCCAACACATGTGACAACACAGGTGACAGCACATGTGACAACACAGGTGACAGCACAGGTGACAGCACAGGTGACAGCACAGAGGCCAACACAGGTGACAGCACAGGTGACAGCACAGGTGACAGCACAGAGGCCAACACAGGTGACAGCACAGAGGCCAACACAGGTGACAACACAGGTGACAGCACAGGTGACAGCACAGAGGCCAACACAGGTGACAGCACAGGTGACAGCACAGAGGACAGCACAGAGGACAGCACAGGTGACAGCACAGGTGACGGCACAGGTGACAGCACAGGTGACAGCACAGGTGACACCTTAGCCGTTAGAGCATTTTGAAGCAGGTCAAATGGTTTTGGGTTTCAATCCCAAACCCTGTACGTCTGTCTGGATAAAAGCATCTTCTAAATGACCATATGAACTGAATATGCTCTGAGAATGATAATCAGAGGATGTAATAGTGAAGCCTCACCAGATCTCTTTCAGGTTAGTGTTGTGGGACAAGGCTTCAGACAGGTGCTTCATTCCTGCCACAGTCAGCTGGTTGTTGATGAGCCTGAAAGAAAGCAGATGTCAGAAACAACCAGAAGCCTGAAGCACTTCCCTTCAATAAAGACAGTTTGGTGGGGAAGGTCAGTGAAGAAACACAGGGAAGGTGTGTGTGTGTGTGTGTGTGTGTCTGTGTGTGTGTGTGTGTCTGTGTGGGTGTGTGTCTGTGTCTGTGTGTGTGTGTCTGTGTGTGTCTGTGTGGGTGTGTGGGTGTGTGTGTGTGTGTGTGTGTGTGTGTGTGTGTCTGTGTGTGGGTGGGTGTGTGTGTGTGTGTGTGTGTCTGTGTGTGTGTCTGTGTGTGGGTGTGTGTGTGTGTGTGTGTCTGTGTGTCTGTGTGTGGGTGTGTGTCTGTGTGTGTGTGTGTTTGTGTGTGGGTGTGTGTGTGTCTGTGTGTGTATGTGTGTCTGTGTGTGTGTGTGTTTGTGTGTCGATGTGTGTGTGTCTGTGTGTGTGTGTGTCTGTGTGTGTCTGTGTGTGTCTGTGTGTGTGTCTGTGTGTGTGTCTGTGTGTGTGTGTCTTACCATAGGTGTGATAGTCCTGTATTGGCTCTGATGAGTTCTGCCAGGTCAGGTGCCACATCATCAGTCAGCTGATTCTGCACAAGCCTACAAGAACATCCACACACACCTGGAGTCAGACACACAGTTACAACACAACACACACTGGAACACATCTTTAGTTTAACTGTTACAAACATAAAGACATAAAACATAAAGTAGCTGGTTTACAAGAGTGAATGCTGCAGACGAGGACAGCGCCTCACCAGAAGATCCTGAGAACCGTGTTTTCCTTCAACGCTTGGGCCAGGCTCCTCCCCCCCTTTGAGGTGATGCCATTGGCTGAGAGGCTGAAGAGAGGCGGATACAAAGGCGGTAGAACCAATAAGATTCCATTGTGCTTCAGAGTAACTAGAAACAGGTGAATGTGGATCTCACCTCAGGTTGGTCAGGCTGGGGTGATGCCTCAAGGCCTCTGCAAATGCCACAGCTCCCTCATCTCCTATTGTGTTGCCCCACATCCTAGATATACACGGACAGGACATATTACCAGCAAGGCACTGGACACTTTCGCACATCTAAACTGCTGCCCCACGTTATAAATCAACATCAGTGATAGCAGAGCCTTAACACTGTGTCCTAACTGGATGGGAGCGACACAACAAAACGCAGTTCCTGTTTTGCTGTTGGAATGTCCTAACTGGATGTGAGCGATGTGACGCAACGCAAAGTTTTGGCTGGAATTTCTGTCGACACCCTGTTTCTATTCAGCTCTGTAGCATCTGAAGTCGGACATGATGGATTCTTTGAGACAGAGAGCATCCGATGCTACGCGACAGTTGTGACGCTCGCATCCAGTTAGAACACGGTGTTCCGGAACCATCTTCAACCCTGCTACCTCTCCTGATCAGTCGAGGTGATTCTAACCCCCTGTCTCCAGACAGACTAGACCAGCTAATGTTCTCCTACCCAACGTCAAAAATACAGGAGCTCTTGTGGATGGCCTGGGCCAAGTAGGTCCCTCCCACACTGGTGATCTTGTTGCTGCCAAGCCTGAACAGACACAAAGAGTCTTCATGAAAGGTTGTCACACTGCACAGCTGGTTAGCTGGTTAGCCATCACAGTCATAGATGCAAGATACTGGAATACTGGATCTCCAAAAGAATGAGGATATCTCATCATGTTTACTTGACTATTCGTAGTTTCGGACATTCCTCGATCATCTGAGCAACCAGCTTGGCTCCCACGTCTGTGATGAGGTTCTTGTAGAGTCTGAAGTGAAAACAGTGCAGAGGCTCATGTCCACACAGGAAGTCATCATCAAACCTGAAAGACCTCCTGATCTGCAGGTCAATGTTCCACATCAAAGCCACATGTCTCTTACCCTAACACCTCCACCACTTTGTGCTTGGTCAGCTCTTCAGCCAGGATCTCAATGCTGCGGTCCGAGATGTGATTGACACACAACCTGCAGGAGAAACGCTGAGCTGGATTGGGTGAACTCAAAAAGAGGAGGAGTCTCGTATGGACCAGCTGTTACCATTACTAGTATATTGTGATCGTTTGACTGCTGTGTGTCATATAATGATGGCGGTGGGGGTCATGTGGCGCAGTGGGTTTGGGTGTTAGACTAGTAATCAGAATGTCTCCGGTTCAAACCTCGGCTGTGCCAACATGACCTTGTGTCCTTGGGCAAGGCACTTCACCCTACTTGCCTCAGGGGGAATGTTCCTATAATTGCTGTAAGTTGCGCTGGATAACAGCATCTGCTAAACGACTAAAAATATAATCCTGCATGTGATATTCCATTCATATATTATCGGTGGTATGTGGGGAAGAACTGTATAACTGTATAAATAGGAAATATTTTCCACGAGGTGACCAACTGTACAGTTGTAGGGCTCATGAATATTTTGTGTATAGTGTGAGATAGTTGCTCACCTCACTACAGTCATGGTACTGAGAGAGGAGCGCAGCTGCTGGACGCCATAATCACTGATGTTGTTGTTGTCCATGTCCACGCCGAGCCTCTTCTTCCTGTGCTGGAGGACGTAGTTCAGGGCGCTGCAGTCCCCAGAGTACATGTTACAGTAACCCAGCTTGATGTAGTTCGCCGTGATGCCCTTGGCTGTCAGCTGAGCCACCTCTCTACTTCCTGTCTCGAAGATGCACCTGACCATCCACAGGAAGTTCTGCAGAACGTGCACCTTGCTCCCCTCGTTGTCTGTGGTGTGGACCGGGAGGCCTCTCAGCTGGTGCCTGACACTGGTGGAAAGGTAGGACTTGAGGACCGAGCGTTTCCTGTCCAGTAATGCCGGAGACACCAAGTGCTCCAACAGGCCTGCATTGGCCTTGGCCAGCAGACCGCAGAGGAAGAGGTTGGCGAACTGCAAGTGGTCGTTGGTTTTGAACAGGTCCGTTTTTCTGGGTTTGGAGGATCCTCGGACACAGGAGGTCCACGTTAAACAGGAAGTGTCCTTCTTCCTGCTGCACTCGGTGAAGAACCTCAGCATGGATCTCACCCCGGCCTGCTCCTCCAGCACCAGGGCAAAGGCCGCCAGAAAGGATTGCAAGGTGAGGTGGAGGAACTCGAACGCGTCCGAGGAACAGGTCCCATCGTAGCAGCCGACTGGCCGGAGGAAGCCCACGTGCAAGTCTGCTTCCGACAGCCCACAGGACGTTGCTTCCTCCAGGCTGAACACAAAGCTTCCTCTCTCCAAGCCCAGTAGAGCCAGCTTGGCGAACGCCACCAGCGGCCGCAATCCAGCTCGAAAGGTCTCGGCAGCGCACCTGGTGCTCCTCTTCAGCATCCCTGCCAGCGACAACGCCGAGTGGCTGAGGAAGACTTCGGACAGCAGGAGGAAGATGTTGGTGAGGGTGATGCAGGTCTCGGGCAGCTCGAAGTTGTCGTACATGGTGTGCAGGTGCTTGAAGCTCTTGAAGACGATCCAGCAGAATAGGGGGGTGGAGCACAGGCCGCAGAGGTGGGGGCTGGCATCCAGCTGGACCCTCACCAGGTCTCTGTGCTCCTGTTCCCTGAAGTGCAGGGAGGTGTAGGTCTTCAGGTGGGCTGGGGAAAAGCCCCGGAGAGCAATCCGCTTGCGGATCACTTTTGCCAGGACCTCAGTCCCCGTCCGAGCGGTCAGGACTTTCTGAGAGCCCTTGAGGAGCTTCCCACAGAGCAGGTTGATAAGCAGCAGGAGAGGGTTGCTCTTCTCCTCTGGAGAGACAACCTCCGGAACATTCAACAGGTCCAGTTCCCCCTGGACCTCGTCGTAGCCGTCGAACGTGAAGAGAACCTTCTCCGGGAAGCGGAGGATGTAGCCGAACACCTCGTTGTCCAGGTCCTGGTCTGGGTAGCAGTTGTGTTTGAAGAGCAGGTCTCTGAGGGAGATCTCGTCCGTTTTCTTGAAGGTGCTGAACATCCTGCAGCGGAACTTGAAGAAGAACATGGCGTCCGTTCGCAGCTCTCTTTTCGACCACAAGTTCTGGACCTTCTGCAAGAGGAGGGACTTGCCCACGCCGGCATCCCCGGTCACGAAGATGGTCTCGGCCTCGGGGTTGAAGACCCCCTGCTCCCCCAGGAGATGGTCCAGACTCTCCAGGTAGCCCAGGCTTTCGTTGTGTCCGTCCAAAAGCTCCATCTGGGTGTCAGTGTAGAGGTCCTCCAGTAGAGTCTCCTCCCTCTGGGAGTACGAGGCGATGAAGCGGGTGTCCCGGCGCAACTCATGCCTCAACTTCTCACAATAGCGACTGACTGCAGGAGGGAGAGATACTGGGGGGTTAGCTGAACAGGGTAACCACCTGTCTGGGGTGAGGGAGACCCTGGGGGGTTAAGCACAGGTACGGGGCCAGCAAACACAGAAATAATTCACCCAGGAAAACAGGGGTGTATGTGTAAAATGCTGATGTACTTACTAGGGTCTGTGTTGACCACGGGTATCTCCTGTATGAAGTCCGGGGGCTTGTAGTTGATCTTCTGAAGCCATGGCTGAAGGTCGATGTAGGCATCGTAGACTTTGTAGAGAATGTATAAGAAATATTCACATGCTGGTTCTCCTTTGCTTTGCACAAGCTCCAAGATTTTACGCACCTGTAAAATACATATTTTATTTTTCTATTATTGTGGCACATTTACCCAGAAATACTTTCACGCAGTGTCTATGCATCTTATAACACAAGTTAGGCTGTTCTGAATCAACAGCTGTCGCCAGGTGCCTGACCTGGTCCGCCTTGGTAACAGCAGGCTGCACGGTCTCCACGTCCTCCTGGCAGAAGAAGCCGCTCTTCAGCAGGTTGTCCAGGATACACTGCGTGCTCTTCACCTGCGACACTAGGAGCTCGCGGTTCCACGTGAGAAGCTGCACCGTAGACATGGATCCAGGCGCGAGGGCCTCCTCGCTCAAGTTCAAGTGCATTATGTCGTTTTATTTCTGTAACGTGTTCTGTGATCATCAGGACACAGCAGTTAGAACACTGTCCACTAGAGGTCCCTAGACCACCGCAGGATGCAGTTAGGATACTTTATATCGCCCCCCTCAGTAAACAGGGCTCTAATATTGTGTCTGAAAAATGGATGAAAAGCGTGAACCTCCAAAAGAATGGCGAGATTAGATTTGCATTTTAACTCGTTTTCTGGATGACAGTATACTTGCCTTCCCATTTATTTAATACATATATATTTTTTAACGAGGATCAGGTTTGATTTTAAATCATGTTTTTGAATTAAGACGTGTTACTACAATTAAATGATAAATGCCCTCTCTTAAGAGGCAGTACTGTTGTCAGGAAATACTGATACACGTTTTGACAGTCCTTTTGTTAAACATGTGGGTCTGAATAGGTTAGTCCTAAAACAAACACACTGTATTCAGTAGATTAGTGTGTTTACTTGCCTTTTACCCCCTCAGTTTCAGCATTGCTCTGATCAGTGTGGATGAATCTCCTTCTCCACCTCACTTCAGTTGAAAATCCAGAGAAAAACAGTGACTTTACCTAGACCTGCATCTAATACCGGCTTCAGTATGGCTATAAACGAATGACTTACATAAGTTTATAATGTTATAATGATCGTGGCTGGTTAAGAAGTCTTCACGAGGTTTGAGGAAGTGAAGAAAAAATGTCACTTCTGCCTGGGATTGCTCAACAGGCTCAGTTTTCCGAGGGAGGGATAGAAACTGAAAGTAATAAAGCTAATAAACATTTCCTGATACATTTTAGTGGACGATGCAGGCTTATGGAATACATCTTTCACAAATGTAACAAACAATAATACTACGACACTATATCATCATTTATTTTTTTCTCTGAAGACACCATGAAGTTAGTTTTCATGATCACGCGTCACATCATCCAAAATAATGGCAGAATTAACTTTTAAAAAGAGACACATTTGTATTAAGACTTTAAGATAACCAAAATAACCACTTAAAAAAAGGGTTGGTCTTCTTGGTGGTGGTCTCTGGTGGTTCCAGCTGGGGGTCTCCAGTGGGCTTGACGCCTATAATGTCATCCAGGATGGATGGGCCACTGTACCCGTTGGTTTCCACAGCGTCCAGCTTCTTAATGTATTCCAGAGGGAGGCCATTCTGCCTGGCACCAAGGCACACAACCTGGAGGTCAAACAGCCAGTAAGTTCACGTACAATAAACATTGTACATGTTATTTCAGCCTGAAACTTGACTTATGTGACAGATAGCATGCCTGACTGTGTGTACACACATTCTGCCTGACCGTACTGTCAAAGTTCATAGTTGCTGTGACATGCAGCTGGCCTTGACAGCTGTGGGTGTGCATGCCTGTTTGCTAGTGTGTGTGTGTGTGTGTGTGTGTGTTTGTGTTTGTGTAAGTGTGTCTGTGTGTGTCCATGTATGTGCATGTGTGCGCCTCCATATCTGTTTTTGTGTGTCAGGGTGTGCTTCGGCCCTGCGTGTGCACATCCTGCTGCCTCTCTCTAGGTGTGCTGGTTACCTGTTTGTACGGAGGGGAAGGCAGGTAAGCTTTAAAGTTGTTCATCTGATAGGTCCGGCAGACCATCAGGCCGTCCTCGGTATCCACGGTAACCTCCATGGGACTGTAGCTTCCCCATTTCACCCCTTCCTGTCTGAGACACGAGCCGCAAGACAAACACCAAACACAGGATCACGTTATCTTATCTCCCCTACAAAGACTAGCAGTCTGAAGTCTGGCTCCGTGGATATTAAGGATGGGTTAAAAGAGGAATAATAAGCATAAGAATATATGAACAAATTGTAATGGGTTTAGGTTGGTTGAGGGGCAGTTCTATGGGCATATGTGAAGCCCTCTGTGACATTGCTTGTAAAAAGGGCTATACAAATAAATTTTGATTTGATTTGATAATGGACATTAACTGATCCAGTGATTTAGTTATGCATTGACCATACACACATTGGAAATCTTTGATTAAAAGGTAAGTAAATAAATACTATAACATTTGATATAGATTGTGATTGAGCCTAATCTGAAACATATCTGACAGTGTATTCATGTTATTATCCATCTACAGTATGAACCCATCTCAGTGTTCATGTTATTATCCATCTACAGTATGAACCCATCTCAGTGTTCATGTTATTATCCATCTACAGTATGAACCCATCTCAGTGTTCATGTTATTATCCATCTACAGTATGAACCTTTCTCAGTACTCCCACTAAGAGTCATTGGAATCTTAGTTGAACTGTAATGTAGGTCAAACTTTCACACTATAATCCAGAGCGATTTACCACAAGTACAGGGACATCATGTTCACAGCTAGGAATGTTGTCACAGCCAGGTATCAAACTCACAACCTTCCGATCATGAGCCCAACACCTTAACCGCTGAGCCACCTGACTTCCCATAGGTTGTACAGGTTAAACAAGGTTTAAAAGGAGAGTTTTTCAAACTGTTGTCTGTCATCAAGTTCTTCTATGGATGGAGAAGTTATGTTAAGTATAGAGTTAATGATATAGGGTGATACAGGATTAGTATTCATGTACCCAGATTTGATTTTTCAAATGTGGGTGGATGCACTTTCCTAAATTGGCTAAGATGCCCTTAAATATAAAGGGGATTCAAAACTTTATGAAACCTAGGCCCCTGTTAGTAGTTATTGATGTGGAAATGAAGATTTAGGAACATGTAAGACTTTGACCGCTTTGAAACGTTGCAGAGCAGCAGAACAGATCACAGTGTAGCTGTATTTCAACATGGCAAATAAACCTGTCAGTCTTAGTACTGTTAGAAATGAATCCTGTACATACTTGTCTAAGCTGATGAGGTTGGATGTGTCCATCTTCCAGATGACTCCCCACACATCTTCTCCTGTGGCAGGCTGGATGGTGGCCACACCTCCATGCCACGAGTTGGATCCATTGAAGTCTTCCCTCCAGTGTCCGAACCGAAGAGAATAATCCTAGAAAAACAACATGAATATGCCTGGAGAATCTGCTGTGAATACTGCAGGACTTCCCTGGAGTTAAGTCAATCATTTACACTAATGCAGTAGTGCCCTTCATGAGATCTGATGACTTATTCAATTAGGATCACATTAGTTTCAGTCTGTGTTTTGCACTGGACGATCTTTGAACAAGTTTTGTACCACAAATAGGTGTTATTATTATAGCCTACCTTCAGACGACCTGTTCTTACAAACTGGGCAGATGGATTATTCAACTGAAGTCTCTCTTTCAAAAGATTACTTCCATAAGCGAAATAAAGAAAGTCACTTGATGTATTTGAACTCTTGTCCATCTCCATGGCCATCAGAGGATGGAACAGAGCCAGTCCCACCGTATAGTAAAGGATGTAACCCATGTTCTGCAGTTTCCTGCCTGCTGGCTGCCTGCTGGAGGGGTTATTATGGGATGTGTTTACACTGTGGACCCTCTAGTCTGAGGGCTGGATGCTGATTGGCTGAACCCGCACAAGGATTGCCTGCCCGCGTGCCTCTGGGAACATGTTGTTCCCCTTATTTTCCCCGTGAGAATTATGCATGGTAACACTCAGCAGGCAGCAGGCGCCCCCATCCGGCCAAAAAGTAGATTACAGTTAAATACTGTTTATAAACCACACAAGACAGATCATCATTACCAGACTCAATCTTGTAGAAATCGAAAGGAATAATCAATTCGTGAAGTTAAATACCAGTTCGTG
This sequence comes from Neosalanx taihuensis, assembly GCA_030340665.1. Classification (NCBI taxonomy): domain Eukaryota; kingdom Metazoa; phylum Chordata; class Actinopteri; order Osmeriformes; family Salangidae; genus Neosalanx; species Neosalanx taihuensis. The sequence goes on along the minus strand of CM059294.1, from coordinate 1,566,805 downwards.
CATTCAAGTAGGATGATCAAGGATTAAGTGCATTTTCAACAAAATATAAAGAATAAAGTTTGTATTCACAAGAGTAAAAAAAAAGGCAAAAAAAATCAGTGACGCTAGTCTAGAATATCATAGCCGTCATTTTGTCAATCATTTTACGTGAAACTATTAATTAATACAATGAGTTGTGATTTTGCAATTTATTAACACTATAAAGGCGCGTTTGGAGAATCTATGAAAGATGAATAAACCAGGTGAACACAAAACAACACTGGGGAGTCATCATGTTTCAACAGCAGATGGAGTCAATGCATCATTAAAACATCTCATTTCTGAATGAACGTATAGGATACAAGCAATTACAACTCTTTCGCACAGTTCAGATAAGTTATTGACTTAAGTTTAATTTTTGTGCTGAATCTAAAACGTGCCGTTTCTTTAACCACCACCAATGTACTTTTAAACAGGTGTTTTCTGTTTTAAAACCCCCTTCTGGAGAGAGGAGTGAGGGTCATAACACTAAACACGTCAACAAACAGCACGAGAGGGTTTATTGTCCACAAGCCACATTATATAACACATCCGGACCAGTTACATTCAGCCCAACTGGAATTCTATTGAAACGGGGTCTTCGACATGTTTTTCATTATCCGATGATCCGTTTCCTTAAAGAGGAACAACACACCTTAATTGCAGCAGCCTGTGTCCAAAATTTGATTTAGCAATTTTTTTAAAGCTTTCTCATCAAAAGTTGTGGATGAGGGATTTTTCTAAAATGTTTCCTGTGGGGATTTCCTCAAAGTGATGCATGAACATTGTCAGTTATCAAGCTGATGACTCTCCCCTGTGATGTCAGTAGCTCCCAATGATACTACATACAGCACAGATATCTTCAGGTTTTAACCAAGGGGCTAAACAAGTACACAACTGAGCCACCTAACAGTCAAAATGATTTATGGGTATTAAGACAATGATAAGTTTGAACATGCGCAAGTATTAAATAATACAAAGTTGAACTCCCCCAAAATGTTTTCTTAATGCCTTGAGTTAGTCTTTAAACCCAGTTGTGTGTTGCCATGGCGAGGAGTCTAGGCGTCAGAGCGATGGCTGCCTCTCTCGCAGGCTTTGAGCAGAGCAACCTCCAGGTCCGTCATCACAGCCAGGTGACCTTGGTACCTGTTGGTCTCGATCGACTTCAGCTTGTCCTGGTAGGTTCTGGGTAACCCGTTTTGCTCGGCCCCCATTAAGATCACCTGCGACGACCAAACAGAACACACCTACTTCGGAATATAATATAGAACCCTTTGGAACTTTTAGAACCTCCAGAAAACCTCCGTAGACCCAAGAGCTTCCAGAGAACCTGGGCGTGTTCTACTCTGTTTACACTCGCAGGTGTTCTAATCTGTCTACAGAGAACCTGTAAGTCTTTTACTCTTGTCTACAGAGAACCAGACAGGGTTCCACTTGTCTATAGAGAACCCAAAGGTTACACTGTCCACACAGTACCTGAGGGTTCTGGCGGTCTACGGAGAACCTGTATGGGATCTACTGTGTCTACAGAGAACGTGTGTTTGTTCCTCTGTCTACTGAGAACGGTTCTGGATCAGCAGTGTAAGAATGTGAGGGATGTGCGGACGCTCTGATGGGACCGCACACAGAACACCGTGCCGCCCTCACACTACGACAACAAGAGGAACACAAAGAACTGGGCTGGGAGCTACAATGCACAAAGCATCAGACAAAAAAGCCACGCAAAGCCAATCACAGCCACACACTGTTTTTGACTACTCATGGTCAGGGTTATATCAGGCCAGAGCCACACAGAACCATCTGGAAGAGAGATCTCTCTCCATGTGGAGCAGGAAACGACCTGCTCCAGGATCTGACCACATGCACCCCTGAGTGGGGCTGCTGGTTCCCCCAGGAACGCAGCTCATGAGCGGGGGCCTTGCGGAGGCATGGATGGTGGAGCAGGAATGCTTGTTCCAGATGCTTCACAGAGGGGAGGGGCTGTGGGCCAGGCTGAATAGCCCAGGTCCTCGGGGCTGCTCACACCCTATTGTCCCTTAAAACACACGAGCACAAAGTGGACACCAGAAAGCACCACACAGCCTGAGGCTGGGGGCTAGAGAGGCTGGGGGCCAGAGGCTAAAGAGGCTGGGGGCCAGAGAGGCTAGTGAGGCTGGGGGCTAGAGAGGCTGGGGGCCAGAGGCTAAAGAGGCTGGGGGCCAGAGAGGCTAAAGAGGCTGGGGGCTAGAGAGGCTGGGGGCCAAAGGCTAAAGAGGCTGGGGGCTAGAGAGGTTGGGGGCCAGAGGCTAAAGAGACTGGGGGCTAAAGAGGCTGGGGGCTAGAGAGGCTGGGGGCTAGAGGCTAAAGAGGCTGGGGGCTAGAGGCTGGGGGCTCAAGGCTAAAGAGGCTGGAGGCTCAAGGCTAAAGAGGCTGGAGGCTAGAGAGGTTGGGGGCTTGAGAGGCTGGGGGCTAGAGGCTGTGGGCTAGAGAGACCAGAGGTTAGAGAGGCTGGAGCGGCTGGGGGCTGGAGAGACTGGAGGCTAGATAGGCTAGAGAGACTGGAGGCTAGAGAGACTGGAGGCTGAAGAGACTGGAGGCTAGAGAGACTGGAGGCTGGAGAGACTGGAGGCTAGAGAGGCTGGAGAGACTGGAGGCTAAAGAGACCAGAAGCTAGAGAGACTGGAGGCTAGAGAGACTGGAGGCTGGAGAGACTGGAGGCTGGAGAGACTGGAGGCTGGAGAGACTGGAGGCTGGAGAGACTGGAGGTTAGTACTTTTACTAGTTAAAGTAAATATATGGTGTGGGGGAGGGGCTGCTTATATGAATGGGAATGAGAAGAGTGAGAGGGAGAGAGGAGAGAGAAGAAGAGGAGAGAGAAGGAGAGGAGAGAGAAGGAGAGGAGAGAGAATGAGAGAGAAGGAGAAAGGAGAGAGTTGAAGGAGAGAGAGAAGGAGAGGAGAGAGAGGAGAGAAGGCGAGAGAGTAGAGAAGGAGAGAGTAGGAGAGGAGAGAGAGGAGAGAAGGACAGAGTAGGAGAGGAGAGAGAAGGAGAGAGTAGGAGAGGAGAGAGAGAAGGAGAGAGAAGGAGAGGAGAGAGAAGGAGAGAGTAGGAGAGGAGAGAGAAGGAGAGAGTAGGAGAGGAGAGAGAAGGAGAGAGTAGGAGAGGAGAGAGAAGGAGAGAGTAGGAGAGGAGAGAGTAGGAGAGGAGAGAGAAGGAGAGAGAAGGAGAGAGTAGGAGAGGAGAGAGTAGGAGAGGAGAGAGAAGGAGAGAGAAGGAGAGAGAAGGAGAGGGTGTCACCTGGAGGTATTGTGGAGAAGGCGGTGCATAGATGCAGCAGTTCATGATGTAGGTTCGACAGTGAAGCTCCTGGCCTTGTGTCTTCACCAGAACATCTATAGGACTGTAGGCCCCTAACTTCACATTCTCCTGACTACAAACACACACAGCACACACACAGCACACACACAGTACACACACAGCACACACACAGCACACCACGCACAGCAGAGCACACAGCGCACCACACACACAGCACACACAGAGCACACCACGCACAGCAGAGCACACAGCACACCACGCACACACACACACAGCACACACACAGCACACCACGCACAGCAGAGCACACAGCACACCACACACACAGCACACACACACAGCACACACAGCAGAGCACACAGCACACCACACACACACAGCACACACACACACACACAGCACAGCACAGCACACCACACACACAGCACACCGCACACAGCACACACAGCACACAGCACACACCACACACAGCACACCACACACACAGCACACACACAGCACACCACACACACAGCACACCACACACACAGTGGCCACACAGCACACACCATACATACACAGTACACACCACACACACAGCACACACACACATACATCACACACACAGTACACACATCACACACATCACACACCACACACACACAGCACACGCATCACACACACAGTACACACAGCACACACACACAGCACACACATCACACACACACAGTACACACCACACACACACACAGCACACACATCACACACACAGTACACACCACACACACACAGCACACACATCACACACACACACAGTACACACCACACACACACAGCACACACACAGCACACCAAACAAGGCACAGACCACACCATACACAAGCACACAGCACACACACAGCACCCATCACACACACGCAGTACACACCACACACACGCAGTACACACCACACACACACAGCACACACACAGCACACACACAGCACACACCACACACAGCACAGACATCACATACACACAGAACACACCCACACAAAGCACACAGATAGAAAATGTTCAGATATAGTTGAAATACAATTCAGCCCACTATCCAGAATGAACAGATTATTTTGTTGAACACACTCTGCGGGGGGGCTGCTTTACCTGTCTAGAGACTCCAGGTCTGACATGTTCATCCTCCACACGACCCCCCACACCTCATCCCCTGGGCTGAACTCGATGGTGGCCACACCCCCATGCCAGCGGTCACTGGCCAGCCCCTTCCAGTTCCCAAACTGCAGCTTGTAGTCCTGGAGAGAGAGTGAAGGATGAGAGAGAGAGTGAAGGATGAGAGAGAGAGTGAAGGATGAGAGAGAGAGTGAAGGATGAGAGAGAGTGAAGGATGAGAGAGAGAGTGAAGGATGAGAGAGAGAGTGAAGGATGAGAGAGAGAGTGAAGGATGAGAGAGAGAGTGAAGGATGAGAGAGAGTGAAGGATGAGAGAGAGAGTGAAGGATGAGAGAGAGAGTGAAGGATGAGAGAGAGAGTGAAGGATGAGAGAGAGTGAAGGATGAGAGAGAGAGTGAAGGATGAGAGAGAGAGTGAAGGATGAGAGAGAGCGAGAGACCCAAATGAAAAAGAGCGACAGACAGATGAGAAAGTAAAAAGAGGGATAAGCAAATCAAATGACAAACATTTATTTGTATTGCCATTTTTATTTACAAGCAGTGTAACAGAAGGCTTCACATGTGTCCATAGTAATAACTGCCCCTCAACCAACCTATCAGACAAAGAAGAGAGAACAGGTGTCAACCAGAGGAACCATCATCCAGTAAGATGGAGGGAAAAAGAGAGAGAAATGACACAAAGAGGAGCGAAGAGCAACATTGAAGTGAAGCAACATGTACCCATCCCTGACCCCTGACCCCTGACCCTCCCCCCCATCCCTTACCTTGAGTTTAGCCACACAGTGGACCACAGCAGAGGGGTTCTTCAGCTGAAGTCTCTCCTTCAGAAGGTTGCTGCCGTAGGCAAAGTAAAGGAAGGTGTGACTGCTGTCCATATTGGCAAACACTCCTTCAGGGGGAGGAGGAGAGGGGAGGGCAGGAGGAGGAGAGGGAGGAGGAGGAGGAGGAGGGAGAGTAGCGAGGAAACAGTCAGCAGGGTGAGAGGTGAAGCGGAGACACCAGGTGAGGTCATGAGAGCCGGTTGTGACAAGAGCTGACAACACAGACTCGTTCTGTTTTTATACTCGCTCAGGGACTATTGTCCTGCTAATCCCTGGTGCCTGTCCTGTGAGCAGAGGGGGTCTTAGAGAGCTGGGGAGAGCACATTGACACAGAGCCCTCTAGTGGCTGCAAAGATGTGTAGCACCTCTCGAATTATAATTATATTATATCCACCTCTGTTCCTTTACAGGGGAAAGCTGTCATGAGAATACGGGACTTGCTGTGCGGGTGTTTATTATTATTATTTCTCTCCTAATACTCCCTGTAATCCTGACCAGAAGAGTTTTTTACCTGACCAGGTCTTGCAGTCTATTGAACCTGTTGGAAGCTCATTTTCGATGCAGTTGTTGAATCAGATATTAAGAGTCAGACCACCGTCCAAATGGTGTCACAGTGTGGGAGGAGACTAAGACTAAGATAGAGAGTTACTAGGCCTGATCACTTCTTTTATTTTACTCCTTCAGAAATTATTGAAAGGGTGTTCTTCCTATTTTCATCTTTGTTTATATTACTGTTCTGCCTGTACAGAAAATGAAATTGTCAAAGTAAAAGCTCTCAAACTTTCTTATTAATAGTTACATGCAGGATGTTCTTGAGGTCTATTACCCTGGTTATTAATAATCAAAAAGCAAGTAAAAAACACAAACAAATTATGTCTGTAACTTTATTGTATACAGATCTTTTTCAAAATGCAGTAAAAAAAAGTACGCAAAATGCTGAAAACATTCTCTGAATAAGTGAGTTTTGAGCCTTTTCTTGAAGGTGAGGAGACAGTCTGTGTTTCTGATGGGGGTGGGGAGTTGATTCCACCATTGAGGAGCCAGACAGTGGAAGAGTTTGTGCTGGGCTCTGGCACTCTTGAGAGGGGGGACCACTAGGAGGTTGTCAGAGGAGGACCGTAGGTGGCGGGCAGCACCGGGGTCTTGAATCTGATAGGGGCCATGATGGGAAGCCAGTGGAGGGCGATGTGGAGCGGTGTGACATGGCAGCGTCTGGGTAGAGGACAAGGACTTGGCAAGGGCTGGGTGGAAGGTTCTCTGTGTTTGATGTTCTCTACCATCTAACATCCACACAACTGCAGCAGGACATCTTGCGTTTCAGCCACTGGAGGAACCTGCCAATCACAAGAAATGCACATCAAATGCAATTAATAACTACTATGAAATCCAGGTATGCATTCTCACATTGTTACACTGAGGGTCTTGCTGTCTGTACCCACATTCTACTCCCCCCTTCATTTAGTCTTTCATCTGTCCTCACCTCTTTCCCATGTTCTTCTCTTTCTTCTCCACCCAGGCTTCCCGCACAGCCTTGGCCTTCTTTCTGCCTTTGCCAAGGTTCTTTGTTGTGAACTTCAGAAAGCAGAACACATGCTTACATGGAAGAATCAGTGAGCTGGGAAATACAATATTTGCTTATGAGGATAATGACCCACCTGCATAAGAACACCCAGATCCTTAATCTCCTGCTCCATCTCATCCAGCATCTCCAGAGTGAACTCTGAAATGGAGGCTGCCTCGATGATATTATAGGCCGCTTCCAAATCTTTGTCCGCCTGAAGATACCACGCAGGGACTGCAGTGGTGGACGTAGAGGGCTCAGAGCGATCCTAGGGAGACATAGTCACAAGATAAGACGTAACCTTATTGCATGAGGTAGCTGGGATCTTTCTATGGGCTCTTTAGGATGAGAATCAACAAAGTTAATCAGGATAGTGCCATTCCATACCTTGAATCAAATGACAGCTGGTTAAATGAACATGTACAGTCTCTGTACTTAATACTTACAAGGGCACTGGAGGCCATGTCCAGATCCTCTGTCTCCTTGTCCAGATCATCCAGCTCTTTCAGAGTGAAATCTGAAGAGGGTGGCGCATGGATGAGGTTGAACACCGCTCCCAAATGTTCAACAACCTGAGGAAGGGAGTTGCTCCCCGTCAGACTATGGGTCAGATGGTAACATATTGTTCACACAATCTATCCTAGAATGGGAATATACCTTGATGATTTTGATGCACAAACTAAAGTCCTCAGGATTAAATGACTGGAGAGACAGATTGACCAGGTTTCTGAAATCCTTCAGTTTAACCTCTTACAATAAAGACGGTGTCATTTACATGGTATTTTACCATGTTTGACAATTAACCATTGAAGTTGAAGCTGAAATAAGGATCTTATAGTTTTGGTGTTATTCCTTTCACCTCTCACTGTACACAAACTGCTGACCTGAAAATCTGTCTTCTCAAAGGACCACAGAGAAAGATGATCCCCAGCGCTCATTTCCTCTGGTTTGACAGTGGTCGTGTCATGGTCAACTCCCTACAACAGAGACAGTCACTCAGTGGTACTTGACTTGAGAAGTATTGGTTACACACATAATCGTTTAAAATGTAATTTCATCCACGAAGCCAAATCATAGAAAAATATATTTGTATAATCAGATATCCGGCCATGTGTAAACAAGGCCTACTGTATGTGTCAGACAGATTGTTAGTTTTCATCAATCCAGTCTCTGAAAACCACTGCATTAGGTTAAGGCCCATAACATTGCTGATTAGAAAGTGTTGTTAGTGAGGAGCTGACCTGACTGGGAGAGTCTAGTTTGGACATGTTGTCCTCCATAGGTTCACAATGATGGGCTGGGAAGAGAGAGAGAATTAGTAACTTGTGTGACTGCAGCTGTTGAAGTTTGATTTACAGACCTTATGTGAACTGAGTATTGCGTCTCTTTTTACTGATCTGGCTTGTCCTAACCATATACAATAAGAAAACCGCTTCTGAAAACTATCTTATTGAATTTTGAATGTGAAGGACATTTTCTTAGTTGTGCTGCCATGACATTGACGGTAACTGCTTAACGGTTATACTGCATAAGCACACGTGGAAGATGACACTATTATATTGATCCTGAGAATTACTCACCGAAAAGCACCAGATTAGTTGATTATCTTGATAAAGATGTTAATGTTCAGAGAGAGTGTACTGTTCAGTAGCTTGCTCAGACGAAATGAGATGTATCTCTGTTAAGTTACATTTAAGTAGGAATGTACAACATTATTACATCATAATGAATCAGAATTAGAATCAAAGAATCAGAATCAGAACAGGGTTTAGTATTTAGTCACCCTATTGTGTCTTTACTATACTTTATGAACCTCTTTACCATGTCCTAAATGCACCGCTGTACTAGTACTGTACTATACTAGTATAGTATTATACTAGTACTATACTGGTACTGTACTAGTATTACTGTAGTTATCACATGGTACTGTACTAGTATTACTGTAGTTATCACATGGTACTGTACTAGTAGTACTGTAGTTATCACATGGTACTGTACTAGTATTACTGTAGTTATCACATGGTACTGTACTAGTAGTACTGTAGTTATCACATGGTACTGTACTAGTATTACTGTAGTTATCACATGGTACTGTACTAGTAGTACTGTAGTTATCACATGGTACTGTACTAGTATTACTGTAGTTATCACATGGTACTGTACTAGTAGTACTGTAGTTATCACATGGTACTGTACTAGTAGTACTGTAGTTATCACATGGTACTGTACTAGTAGCAGCTCTACGTGATTAAATCTAGAGCTTGTGTTACCAGCTGCAGCCTCTGATCTGAACTGCAGCAAATGATGTTAAATGATTGTATCAAAGTTGACATCATCTCCAAACGGTACATATCATTTGACATTGGTCACTGATCATAACAAAGTGATAGACATTGGAAGTTCAGAACATCCAAATAGTGAAAGTCCAGGTTGATACGGATGCATAGAAATGACACAGATCCACATTTGGAAACACATTTATTGAGTGGAGCTGAAACACAGATGTCTACTATAGACACACACTGTGACACAACATTCTCATCTCTTCACAAAACACAGTGAGGAGGCGACACTGCACATCGCTGCCAATATGGCGATAAAAACACAACAATGTATATCCAAACCGGTTCAGCCTGATCTACAAGACACACACACACACTACACAAGCAACACACACACTTCACAAGCAACACACACAATACACAAGCAACACACACACTTCACAATCAACACACACACACTTCACAAGCAACACACACACTTCACAAGCAACATGACACACACAGTCCTCAGTGAGAGCATGAAGACTGACCCTAGAAACACACACAAGGCACATGTCACAGTGAGCAACAGAGAGGAGGTGTAGATGGGGAGAGTGAGGAAGAGGAGGAGTGAGGAGAGAGGAGGAGTGAGGAGGAGAGAGGAGGAGTGAGGAGGAGAGAGGAGGAGAGAGGAGGAGTGAGGAGGACAGAGGGGTGATGGAGGAGAGAGGAGAGAGGAGGAGTGATGAGGAGCGAGGAGGAGAGAGGAGGAGAGAGGAGGAGTGAGGAGGAGAGAGGAGGAGAGAGGGGTGATGGAGGAGTGATGGAGAAGAGAGAGAGGAGTGAGTAGGAAGACAGAGAGGAGTGATGTAGAGGGTCTACAGACCTTTTTCAGTCGTCTTGTACAAACAAAGCTTTTACTGCCTAATCTAAAAGATCCATTAATTTAGACAACTTCAAGTGTCTTTAAAAGTAGTTTGCTTGGTACCAGTCTAGACCATGCCTGTCCCTGTTAATGCTACAACAGAAACACAAAAATATACATTTGGGTCTTTGGTGTAATTTCCACAGATAAATGTTACTTTCAGGACTGTTCAGAAGAGCCATTTCCCAACTGCAGGACAAGTAAAGGATTATTTTATCTTATTTTACCTTATAAACCTGGTTTGTCACAAACTGCTCATACAAGCAGTTATCAGGGCTTCTTTCAAAGTCATTTTTCATACTATATTTTAGACACACAATAACTGCATGCACACACACACACACACACACACACACACACACACACACACACACACACACACACACACACACACACACACACACAGTTACTCAAACAGGAAGTTACCCAAATTGGGTGGGTGGATTCCAGCACACAGCTCAGATTATTGGTAAATGCTGCTCAGGTTAAAGAAATAAATAAAATAAAAATTCACTACACTGTCACTACTAATCCTCCAATATCCACCATCTACTCTATATCAAGCTAGAAAACTGTGGTTATAAATGTTCACCACAGAGACTTATCTTAAGGGTCAAGGGTCAAGAGCAGTGTAGCAGAAACAGAACAGAGATCAGTCCTCACAACACACTAGTGGAATCATCTGTTTAAACTATTTCAATATCTATGTGATGTTGACTATATCTGTATTTATTTTGTAATGTGATTTATCCGTGGGATTGTTGAAGCGTGTGTGTGTGTGTGTGTGTGTGTGTGTGTGTGTGGTCCCAACCCACAATACAGATCCACAGACAGACAAATATTTCACAGATATTACTGACCTGAACATTTTACATTTATATTTAGTCATTTATCAGACGCTCTTATCCAGAGAGACTTACAGCAAGTACAGGGACATTCCCCCCTGAGGCAAGTAGGGTGAAGTGCCTTGCCCAAGGACACAACGTCATGTTGACACAGCCAGGGATCGAACTAGATACCTTTTGATTTCTAGGGTTAGGTGGACAGGTCTTCTTGGCCCTGGTCTTAACCCCAGTCCTGGCCCTGGTCCAAACCCCAGTCCTGGCCCTGGTCCTAACCCCAGTCCTGGCTCTGGTCCTAACCCCAGTCCTGGCCCTGGTCCTAACCCCAGTCCTGGCCCTGGTCCTAACCCCAGTCCTGGCTCTGGTCCTAACCCCAGTCCTGGCCCTGGTCCTAACCCCAGTCTTGGTCCTGGTTCTGGTTCTAATCTTACTCCTACCCCCCGACTCCTTTCCTTGTTTTGGCTCTGACTGCCCCCACTTCTGCCCCCTATCCCTGGCTCCAGCCCTGCCCCCCGCCCTGCCCCTGGTGACCTGGGGTCAGTGGGGCAGTTCCTGCAGCAGCTGGGAGGCCAGCTGGGTGATGTGTGTCCAGGCCGTCTGGATGTGGTGGGACTCGGTGGTGCGGGCGCACACGGCGAAGCGCAGCACGAAGCGCCCAGACAGACGGCACGGCACCAGGTGGATCCTCCTGGCCTGGGTGATCTGCTTCAGGAGCTGCTCGTTCAGATCATCAGAGCCCTGAGAGGAACACACACAACGTCCTCATCACCTTCCAGCCCACACCTCCTCCTCCTCCTGGTCTAGTCCAGCCCACACCTCCTCCTCCTCCTCCTCCTCCTGGTCTAGTCCAGCCCACACCTCCTCCTCCTCCTGGTCTAGTCCAGCCCACACCTCCTCCTCCTCCTCCTCCTCCTGGTCTAGTCCAGCCCACACCTCCTCCTCCTCCTCCTGGTCTAGTCCAGCCCACACCTCCTCCTCCTCCTCCTCCTCCTGGTCTAGTCCAGCCCACACCTCCTCCTCCTCCTGGTCTAGTCCAGCCCACACCTCCTCCTCCTCCTGGTCTAGTCCAGCCCACACCTCCTCCTCCTCCTGGTCTAGTCCAGCCCACGCCTCCTCCTCCTCCTGGTCTAGTCCAGCCCACACCTCCTCCTCCTCCTCCTCCTCCTCCTCCTGGTCTAGTCCAGCCCACACTTCCTCCTCCTCCTCCTCCTCCTGGTCTAGTCCAGCCCACACCTCCTCCTCCTCCTCCTCCTCCTGGTCTAGTCCAGCCCACACCTCCTCTTCCTCCTGGTCTAGTCCAGCCCACACCTCCTCCTCCTCCTGGTCTAGTCCAGCCCACACCTCCACACCTCCTCCTCCTCCTCCTCCTCCTCCTGGTCTAGTATAGCCCACACCTCCTCCTCCTCCTCCTGGTCTAGTATAGCCCACGCCTCCTCCTCCTCCTCCTCCTCCTGGTCCAGCCCACACCTCCACACCTCCTCCTCCTCCTGGTCTAGTCCAGCCCACACCTCCTCCTGGTAGTGTACCCCAACAGTCTAGTCCTACAATGGAGGCCTTCCATTCTAGTCCTCCAGTCTAACTCAATAGTAGAGTCAGTACAGTAGTCCTACAGTAGAGTACTTCCATTGTAGTACAACAGTAGAGTCCTCCAGTCTAACTGTACAGTCCTACTGCTCCCACAGTAAAGGTTCAGGGATCCAGTCACAGGATCTTTGGGTCAGGGGGGTCAAAGGGTCAGAAACGCTGTCCCTGTTACCAGGGTTACCTTGAGCCTGAAACAGACCAGGCCCAGCACCACGTCAGCGCTGATCTCGAACCTCTGGTCGGCACGAACCAGGCTCTCAAACTCCCTGGCCAGGCCCACTTGCTGCCCAGAGAGGAAACACAACAAGGTGAAGAGTAGCGACATGGAGGAGTGTGGTGGGGATGATCTGACTGGTGATGTTCAGTGTGGGGGAGAAGAGGACACAGGAACAGGGGGAGAAGAGGACACAGGGACAGGGGGATGGGGGAAAAGGGGACAGAGGAGTGGGGGACAGGGGACTGGGGGACAGGGGAGTGGGGGACAGGGGACTGGGGGACAGGGGACTGGGGGACAGGGGAGTGGGGGACAGGGGAGTGGGGGACAGGGGAGTGGGGGACAGGGGACTGGGGGACAGGGGAGTGGGGGACAGGGGACTGGGGGACAGTGGAATGGGATAGAGCTAAATAATAGACTATTTGTTTCCCCAAGGGGATTAATAAAGTATTCTGAATCTGACTGTAGATTAAGAGCTTGTAGGTTCAAATATCCTCTGTTTGCCTTTCAGATAAACATATAAAATATAGGGGGAATGTCCCTGTATTTACTGTAAGTCTCTCTGGATAAGAGCGTCTGATAAATGACTACACGTAAATGTAATGTTATCCTAAGACCGCCACCAGAGGGTGCTACGGTTGTTTATTCAGCAGGTCAGTATATCAGTATATCAAGGTGGAGGGGGAATGTCCCTGTACTTGCTGTAAGTCACTCTGGATAAGAGCGTCTGATAAATGACTAAATGTAAGTATGTCTACTGCTCAGTGGGGGGGCAGGGGAGTGGGGAGAGGATGAAGAAGGGGTGGAGAAGAAGGAGAGGGAGGGATAAAAGGGACACGAGAGAGGAGGGGGAGATGGGAGAGGGGAGGGGGAAGTAGGAGAGAGGAGGGGGAGGTAGGAGAGGGGAGGTAGGAGAGAGGAGGGGGAGGTAGGAGAGGGGAGGGGGAGGTAGGAGAGAGGAGGTGGAGGTAGGAGAGAGGAGGGGGAGGTAGGAGAGGGGAGGGGGAAGTAGGAGAGAGGAGGGAGAGGTAGGAGAGAGGAGGGGGAGGTAGGAGAGAGGAGGGGGAGGTAAGAGAGAGGAGGGAGAGGTAGGAGAGAGGAGGGGGAGGTAGGAGAGGGGAGGGGGAGGTAGGCGAGGGGAGGGGGAGGTAGGAGAGGGGAGGGGGAGGTAGGAGAGAGGAGGGGGAGGTAGGAGAGGGGAGGGGGAGGTAGGCGAGGGGAGGGGGAGGTAGGAGAGGGGAGGGGGAGGTAGGAGAGGGGAGGGGGAGGTAGGAGAGAGCAGCACCTTGCGAATGTGAGCCTGGAGTCCTGAGAGTCCATAAAGCCGGAACACAAACCACATCTTCAGCGAGCGAAACCTTCGTCCCAGAGGGATCTGCCAGTGCTGCGGAGGAGGGGGGAAAGGTCAGAGGTCACCCAGATACTAAGCGTGTACTTACAAAGTAGAAGTTGTGACATACTTACACATTACACTTTAATAACGTAAAAAATTACAAATAAATAATATGATGTGATTATATAAAATCGGCACATTTTAAGTATATAAAATAAATATAAGGTATTTGTTTGTTCGTTGTTTTGTTTCTTTTTGACACCTTGAGCTCCAATAAATTCTGAATTTGGTCCAATAAAGATGCATCTTACCCTGTAATCTGTAACAAGTCCTGCAGATGAAACACAGCAGAGGTTAGTACCACACCCACACACACACATGCACACACAGACACACACACACACCCACACACGCACACACACACACACACACCCACACACACACACACACACCCACACACACACACACACACACACACACACACACACACACAGCTCCTGCTACACAGCTGAGTCCAGGAAGAGGAGATGCACCTGTGACATGCCAGCCAGCATGAATACTTGCTGCATCTATCAACACCTGCAAGGTTTTGTTCCAGGGACAATGTTGCCTTGAGAAGAACAGGCGATGCATCTGTGTGGGAGGGGGCAGCCGATAATATCAGCTGTTCTGTCTGTCAGTTAGGCCCCCCCGCCCCCCCGGCCCCCGCCCCCCCGGCCCCCGCCCCCCCGCCTTAGAGAGGCTGGGAGAGACTTCCTGTCTTCCTGTCACAGCAATAACAGAGTAACTGCAGGGGGGCCGGGGGGGGAGGGGCCCACATGAGGGCCACACGCTGACTGGAACTCACAGCGGTTAGGAGGTGGGGGAGATGATTGGCTGTGTTCTGGTGACACCAGTGATCAGATGAAGGTGATTGGCTGTGTTCTGGTGACACCAGTGATCAGATGAAGGTGATTGGCTGTGTTCTGGTGACACCAGATGAAGGTGATTGGCTGTGATGCAGGTGCTGTTTACAACACCAAAGCAGTGTTTAAAAGTGTTAAGTGTTTGTTGATGCTAGTCTGCTGGTGACCCTAAGTCCAGTTAGCAGAGTCAGTTCTGGGATATCAGGGATCCTAACCTAGGGCCACAGATACACAGCACACAGGGAATATACACACCAAATCACCTCATCCGATCAAATGAAATGTTTATATAGATGTATACAAGCATTGACACAGAGAGATTTCCCAGCTACCAACATCTCAGCACCTCTAACCAATGAAAGTTTGAAAAGATGACGAGGACGTCGGTGCTAACAGGAAACAGGAGGTTTCTGTTCTAATAGTTCAAACCAACCTGACTCCTGGTTTTCATGTGTGAGGTACAGAGGGTCCATCTTGAAGGCACCGATGATGTCTGACCTCTTCTTCACCCTGCAGACAGACCAGCAGACAGGTGAGACAGGCAGGCAAAGAGAGAGAGACAGGTATGCAGATAGACAGACAGAGAGACAGATGGGCAGACAAATAGTACCCATAAATATGAAAAAAGATCAAAGCGATTAAACAACCATATCTCCAGTTTACAACTGTACCACACTATAAAGAACATTTCAAAGGCCATCTTGATGAGTCACAATCAATCTGAATCGGGTCTTAAAACGTCCTAGAATAGCAACAATAGCACACCAATTCCTATCCAATCATATTCCCTGAGCATAATTCACATCCAATCATATTCCCTGAGCATAATTCACTTCCAATCAGATTCACTGAGCATAAGACCAGGAAATGAGATGCTGAGTCATCTTCCCAGACAGTAAAACATGTCCATATCTTCCTCTGAGCCTGTCTGTGATGAGCACCCATGACAGGTCCTGGTTTTAGAAGAGGACAGCTCAAACTGATGAACATTTCTTCTAAAAATTCTGCATGTGAACACCTAATTATTTAGTCCAACCCTGAACCAAATACTTTTCACAGTAAACTAGTAAAGCTGTTCATGACGAAGCCAACATTAAGGAGGCAGATTATCTGTCCGTTCCACAGCAATTCATGAAATAAGAACAACGTTCCCAGTTCACTGAGTCAGTACAGGAACTTCCAACCTGAGCTTCAGTAGAAGCAGATGTTCACTCAGTTAAACATCAGCAATAACATAGACAGACACACAATGTCTATATTGAGCATAGGCCTCTTTAAAACGACATCAATATCTGGTTATGTTTGAGGATCAATCAGTAATAGATGTTGACAAACAAACTGTTGCAGACAATAGGTCAATTCCGGCCAGTCGTTGTCGTGGTAACGTCCTTGGGGGCCTATCAGCACCTGTGTCTGTGTTGTTAGGGGGTGTTGTTGGATTGGGCAGATGGCTTCACAGGACCTCAGTCATGTTCTGATTGTGTCTAATGTTTACTCAGCAACAATAGAGGCACTGTAAACACCTGATAGAGACCAGACTCACGTTTAACACTGTTAAGATCAAAATACTCTTAGGTTAAGGATGTTTTTAAAAGGTCCCTCACAATCTCCAGTGTAAGACAGTAGCTAGCAATGGGTCTGCAGTGTTGAACAATACGTTGACCTTTCCAAGGTAAACCCTTCCAGATCAGAAGTGGAAGTTGGCCTATTGCACAGGTGATGTGAAGTATGAAGGAGGAGGTTTTTCCAGGGAAAGTCAAGGTGGCTGTTGGACAGGAGAACCTTAGTGGAACAGATCTTACCACATAGCAGAGCAGTCAAAGTTCACCAGGAGCCATTTGTGTGGGTTGAAGTTGAAGGAATCCGCAAACTAAAAACAATGGCACAAAATACACACATACACACACACACACACACACACACACAACTTGATGTAAAAACCAGTTTCAGAATGTTCTGCATTATGAGATTATTTTGGATTCTTCCACAAGCATATGGATCTCTGGATGTAAACATTCTTAGCGACACCCACAGTGAGTCTACAGAGGCTGGGGTTTTATAATCCACAGGCTACAAGTGTTTGACTTGAGTATTAAACTGCAGGGCTTTTTCACGTTAGTCAAATCAAGCGGACAGCGAACATTTGAACCACAGCAGCGTTTTCAGTATTTGAAATGCTAAACAGAGCATTAGCGTTTCTCCAACAGCTTCTCCTCATGAGGCGTCTTATCTGTTTTCCTCGCTATCGCATTTCTAATATCCTCTTCTGACAGCCCTGCAACAGACGCAATAAAGACAGCAGGAGAGACAATGTCTGCTACCATGCAGGCAGGGGCCTGTCTATCACTCATCTCCTAGCAACCCCTTCTCCTGGAGGAAGAGAGGGGGGCTGGGCTGTCACTGTGACGGAGATCAAACCTCCCTCATTCACTCCCAGTTGGGGAGTCCTTCTCTCTCTCTCTCTCTCTCTCTCTCCCTCTCTCCCCCTCTCTTAAGTTTATACTTCTTCCTACTCCTTTTCAGGCATATCAATTCAATGTTATGTTTATTTGGTGTTTATTTTGTTTATTTGTATTTTGTTTATTTTTATTTGTGAAATCATTTGAACATATTCTTTGTGTTGTGTTTTTGATATGATTTCATTTGATATGTCTGAAATAAAGTTTAATCAAATCAAAATCAAATCTCTCTCTCTCTCCCCCTCTCTCTCTCTCTCTCTCTCTCTCTCTCTCTCTCTCTCCTCCATCCCCGTGCACCTGCCCCCACACTCTCCATATCTCTCATCTCCTCCTTCCAGTGGGTTTAGAACTTGTGTGTCCAATAAGCTGGTATTTCTTTGATGGGGGAGGACGTGCTTTATAACAGAGGCTTCTCTAAAGGTTAGAGGCAGCCTCAGGAAATGACACAGTCCTTATCTGCTGTGTGTTGCTCAGCTCTGCTGGGTAGAAGCACACAGCCTGCTAACTGATTGATGTGTGTTCTCCTCTGGTTATCCTCCCTAAAGTCCACCCTCACACACTCTCCTCTGGTTATCCTCCCTACAGTCCACCCTCACACACTCTCCTCTGGTTATCCTCCCTACAGTCCACCCTCACACACTCTCCTCTGGTTATCCTCTCTACAGTCCACCCTCACACACTCTCCTCTGGTTATCCTCCCTACAGTCCACCCTCACACACTCTCCTCTGGTTATCCTCCCTACAGTCCGCCCTCACACACTCTCCTCTGGTTATCCTCCCTACAGTCCACCCTCACACACTCTCCTCTGGTTATCCTCCCTACAGTCCGCCCTCACACACTCTCCTCTGGTTATCCTCCCTACAGTCCACTCTCACACACTTCCCTCTGGTTATCCTCCCTACAGTCCACCCTCACACACTCTCCTCTGGTTATCCTCCCTACAGTCCACCCTCACACACTTCCCTCTGGTTATCCTCCCTACAGTCCACCCTCACACACTCTCCTCTGGTTATCCTCCCTACAGTCCACCCTCACACACTCTCCTCTGGTTATCCTCCCTACAGTCCACCCTCACACACTCTCCTCTGGTTATCCTCCCTACAGTCCACCCTCACACACTCTCCTCTGGTTATCCTCTCTACAGTCCACCCTCACACACTCTCCTCTGGTTATCCTCCCTACAGTCCACCCTCACACACTCTCCTCTGGTTATCCTCCCTACAGTCCACCCTCACACACTCTCCTCTGGTTATCCTCCCTACAGTCCACCCTCACACACTCTCCTCTGGTTATCCTCCCTACAGTCCACCCTCACACACTCTCCTCTGGTTATCCTCCCTACAGTCCGCCCTCACACACTCTCCTCTGGTTATCCTCCCTAAAGTCCACCCTCACACACTCTCCTCTGGTTATCCTCCCTACAGTCCACCCTCACACACTCTCCTCTGGTTATCCTCCCTACAGTCCACCCTCACACACTCTCCTCTGGTTATCCTCCCTACAGTCCGCCCTCACACACTCTCCTCTGGTTATCCTCCCTACAGTCCGCCCTCACACACTCTCCTCTGGTTATCCTCCCTACAGTCCACCCTCACACACTTCCCTCTGGTTATCCTCCCTACAGTCCACCCTCACACACTCTCCTCTGGTTATCCTCCCTACAGTCCGCCCTCACACACTTGGTGGGAATCTCATCATTTCCTGTTGTTGTTGAAAAACAGTTTGTTGGTGGTGTTTTGTAATCTAACTGTCATGTTTGCAAATCCAACATGACAGCGTGCAAGTGTGTGTGTGCTTTAGTATGTTTGTCTGCTGTGATGTGTGTGTGTACGTGTGTGTTCGTCTCGTGTGTGTGTGTGTATGACAGCTGTCTTCCTCACCTGGATCCCGTCCAGCAGATGTCTGAATTCTGGGCAGATGAAGGCGCTCCCAGCGTACGCTGCATCGATGTGCAGCCAGATCTTCTCCTGGTTGCCTGAGGGAACAGCAGACGTCACCACACACACAGACACACGCGCGGCTGCGCCACTTCAAAAGAACGCCGCCAGGTTCTCCTTACATATCGGCCCGAGTTCCACGACTCTGTCAAAGGCGCAGGATGGCGTGGTACCGAGCGTGGCACAGAACTGAAACACACAGAACCACAGCATCAGACAGAACCACAGAACCACAGCATCAGACAGAACCACAGCATCAGACAGAACCACAGCATCAGACAGAACCACAGCATCACTAACAGTTCAGTTAACGTATGTTGAAGAAGGGTTCATCCACAGCAATCCACAAGCAGGGGATGAAGAATGTAAAGAATCATGCAGAAGATCGTGGATCCGAAGAACATGCTTCTTGTAGAGCTTCATGTGAGGGTCTGTGATCTTCAGGCACAGAGGAACCACATCTCAGCCAACAAGGCAGAATGACGCAAAACTATTCAAAAATTATAAGTTAGTTTTTAGTTTTAGTTATAATTAGTTTTTGCATTTTATTTGTCTGTAGTTCTTTGGGTTGAAGAAAAAGCACATTCTAAATAAAATGTATTATTGTTATAATTCTTATCTGACCAGGTGCCTCCGAAACGTAAAAGCTCAAATCAAAATACAATCCAGGACACCTTAACTGTGAGGTACCACACTTAGTCTGGTACAAACTGTTGGTACAAACTGCTGGTACAAACTGCTGGTACAAACTGCTGGTACAAACTGCTGGTACAAACTGCAGGTACAAACTGCTGGTACAAACTGCTGGTAAAAACTGCAGGTACAGACTGTTGGTACAGACTGCTGGTACAGACTGTTGGTACAGACTGCTGGTACAAACTGCTGGTACAAACTGCTGGTACAAACTGCTGGTACAAACTGCTGGTACAAACTGCAGGTACAAACTGCAGGTACAAACTGCTGGTACAAACTGCTGGTACAAACTGCTGGTACAAACTGCTGGTACAAACTGTTGGTACAAACTGCTGGTACAAACTGTTGGTACAAACTGTTGGTACAAACTGCTGGTACAAACTGCTGGTACAAACTGCAGGTACAAACTGCTGGTACAGACTGTTGGTACAGACTGCTGGTACAGACTGTTGGTACAGACTGCTGGTACAAACTGCTGGTACAAACTGCTGGTACAAACTGCTGGTACAAACTGCTGGTACAAACTGCAGGTACAAACTGCAGGTACAAACTGCTGGTACAAACTGCTGGTACAAACTGCTGGTACAAACTGCAGGTACAAACTGCTGGTACAGACTGTTGGTACAGACTGCTGGTACAGACTGTTGGTACAGACTGCTGGTACAAACTGCTGGTACAAACTGCTGGTACAAACTGCTGGTACAAACTGCTGGTACAAACTGCAGGTACAAACTGCAGGTACAAACTGCTGGTACAAACTGCTGGTACAAACTGCTGGTACAAACTGCTGGTACAAACTGTTGGTACAAACTGCTGGTACAAACTGTTGGTACAAACTGTTGGTACAAACTGCTGGTACAAACTGCTGGTACAAACTGCAGGTACAAACTGCTGGTACAGACTGTTGGTACAGACTGCTGGTACAAACTGCTGGTACAAACTGCTGGTACAAACTGCTGGTACAGACTGCTGGTACAGACTGCTGGTACAGACTTCTGGTACCAGAGCAGTTGTAAATCTGATCTGTGAAACCATTGGACAGGTCTGCCCTTTGTCCCAGACTCTGTGTGGTCACACTGCTGTTATCAGATCCAGATTCATTAGGTTGGTGGGAGAGAGCAGATAGGAAACCATGTTAGCCAGAGCAGAGCTGCAGGCCATGGAAACACCAGAGCATGCTGGGAAACCAGCTCCTTTTCTACTGAGAAACACAACCAACAACTGCTTTTCTCTGTGTGTGTGTGTCTGTGTGTGTGTGTGTGTGTGTTTGTGTGTGTCTGTGTGTGTCTGTGTTCATGTGTGTGTCTGTGTGTGTGTCTGTGTGTGTGCGTGTGTGTCTGTGTGTATGTGTATGTGTGCGTGTGTGTGTGCATGTGTGTGTCTGTGTGTGTGTGTGTATGACACTTCAAGACCAAAAATACCATAATTAAGATTCTTCCTTAAAGAGGACACCTATTGTTATGTCCTATTACACACGGTATCATTTCTCTGTGTTCCAGTCAGCATGCTGTTGTGGATACTGTGATCCTCATCCGTTTGAGCAGTCAGCCGTCTCAGGTCTCTCCTAATGCAGAGAGGTTAACACAGGGATGAGTGTCCTTACAAAGAAAGGGATGAGTCCAGCCTTCTTGTCGTCCTCCAGCAGTTTCCTGAATGTCTCTCCCTTCACCGTGTAGCTGTCGTCCGTGGCAACCTTCTTCATCTGCACGCCACCAATCAAGCCGGCTCGCTCCACGGACGAATGGGACTGCGGACAGGAGAAGGGTTAGAGAGCGGCATGCTGGGAACTAGAGGAGATTAGATGTGTTCTCTTCAGTGATAGAACAGGGTGTGTTGTGAGATGTGTTCTCTTCAGTGATAGAACAGGGTGTGCTGTGAGATGTGTTCTCTTCAGTGATAGAACAGGGTGTGCTGTGAGATGTGTTCTCTTCAGTGATAGAACAGGGTGTGTTGTGAGATGTGTTCTCTTCAGTGATAGAACAGGGTGTGTTGTGAGATGTGTTCTCTTCAGTGATAGAACAGGGTGTGCTGTGAGATGTGTTCTCTTCAGTGATAGAACAGGGTGTGTTGTGAGATGTGTTCTCTTCAGTGATAGAACAGGGTGTGCTGTGAGATGTGTTCTCTTCAGTGATAGAACAGGGTGTGTTGTGAGATGTGTTCTCTTTTCTCTTTTGAGGGTGGCCCTCATCCTCCAGTACGGCGGGGTCACTCAGGGTCCCAGCTCCCAGGAAGAGGGACCACATGTCTGAAAGGTTGAGCTGGACCCCAGGCAGAGTTCCAGCCTGGCCTCTGACCAGCAGGGGCAGCCTGCCTCATCCATAGCCCCATCAAACTAAAGCCTGAGGCTGGGGCCATGGCTGGGGCCTGGGCTGAGGCCAGGGCTGGGGTCAGGGCTGGGGTCAGGGCTGGGGTCAGGTGGAAGGAGGAATTTGTGTTGTAACCCTTCAGTGTGATCCGACTCAGCCGACCCATATGAACGTCCATGAAAAGAAAAAAAAACGTCCTCCATGTTTAAGGTAATCTGCCATCAGTGTGGGAGCAGTGAGGGAGCAGAGAGGGAGCAGTGAGGGAGCAGTGAGGGACCAGTGAGGGAGCAGTGAGGGACCAGAGAGGGAGCAGTGAGGGACCAGTGAGGGAGCAGTGAGGGAGCAGTGAGGGAGCAGTGAGGGAGCAGTGAGGGACCAGAGAGGGAGCAGTGAGGGAGCAGTGAGGGAGCAGTGAGGGAGCAGTGAGGGAGCAGTGAGGGACCAGTGAGGGAGCAGTGAGGGAGCAGTGAGGGGCCAGAGAGGGACCAGTGAGGGAGCAGTGAGGGAGCAGTGAGGGAGCAGTGAGGGACCAGTGAGGTGCGGGAGGGAGCAGTGAGGGGCCAGAGAGGGACCAGTGAGGGAGCAGTGAGGGAGCAGTGAGGGAGCAGTGAGGGGCCAGAGAGGGACCAGTGAGGGAGCAGTGAGGGAGCAGTGAGGGAGCAGTGAGGGAGCAGTGAGGGGCCAGAGAGGGAGCAGTGAGGGAGCAGTGAGGGGCCAGAGAGGGACCAGTGAGGGAGCAGTGAGGTGCGGGAGGGAGCAGTGAGGTGCGGGAGGGCCGTCTCACCTGGTCGGAGGCGTAGGCCACCAGCTTGGACATGATGTCAGCCTCGGAGCGCCCGGGGTCGCTGGCCTGGACGAGTCGCACCGCACGACAGCGAGCGGCTAGCAAGGCCATCAGAGTAGACTCACTGGCTGTGCCCTGGAGGAGGAGGAGGAGGAGGGGGAGGAGAGAGAGGAGGAGGAGGGGGAGGAGGGAGAGGGGAGGAGAGAGAGGAGACGGAGGGGGAGGAGGGGGAGGAGGGGGAGGAGGAGGAGAGGGAGGAGGAGGAGGAGGAGGAGGAGGGAGAGGAGGAGGGGTGAGGGGAGGGAGAGGAGGGAGGGGAGAGAGGGGAGGGAGAAGAGGTAGAGGACGAGGAGAGGAGGGGAGTAGGAGAAGAGGCGGAGGTAGAGGAGAGGAAAGGAGTAAAGAAGATGAGGAAAGGAGGTGAGGGGAGAGTAGAGGACAGTAGAAGAGACCATTGAAAGGCCGACCGGCACTAGAAGACACTTTATCACATGATAAACGTAACATGAGTAGCTGCAATTAATTCAGCATTTCTATATTCTCTTTGGGTTTTGCTCCTCAAACATACTAATTTCACTATCATGCAAACTACCCCATCTGTTTCATGATGGTTTTCAAAGGACACCATCTATTCAGTCAGCCCCCCCGCCCACACACTCACCACTCCCCGTCTCACACGAACACACACACACACACACACACACACACACACACACACCTCAGCCAGTCTGCTCTCAGAATCTCTTTCACTGGATCTACCGCTGAATTGCCAGTGAGAGATCAAACGATCAGAGATGTGAGTCATACTGCAGCCATGATCAGCAGGACTGAGCGTGACTCTGGGAGACCTGACCTCCTTACCCTGGAGAGGTCAGAAAGATCAGCCAATCAGTGCTGACTGGAAGAGGACGAGGACTCATGAAGATGCACCTGTGTGCCTTGGAGAACCTGAAGGTTCCCTAGAGAACACATCAGCCATGCTTTGACCTCACTATCAGAATAGTTCAATAAAAACATCAGATTCATTTATGAAATGTGAACGAACAAATCACAAATAAAAAGGGGGGGCTGAGAGCTGGCCTCCAGAGAGGGGGGGGGGGGGGGGGGGGCTGAGAGCTGGCCTCCAGAGAGGGGGGGGGGCTGAGAGCTGGCCTCCAGAGAGGGGGAGGGGGGGGCTGAGAGCTGGCCTCCAGAGAGGGGGGGGGGGGGGGCTGAGAGCTGGCCTCCAGAGAGGGAGGGGGGGCTGAGAGCTGGCCTCCAGAGAGGGAGGGCTGCAGGGGGCTGAGAGCTGGCCTCCAGAGAGGGAGGGGGGGCTGAGAGCTGGCCTCCAGAGAGGGAGGGCTGCAGGGGGCTGAGAGCTGGCCTCCAGAGAGGGAGGGGGGGGCTGAGAGCTGGCCTCCAGAGAGGGAGGGCTGCAGGGGGCTAACCACCAATTAAGCTGGCTGTGTGAGAGAAAAGCCATTTGTTGCCATAGTGAGGAGCGATTAAAAAGGCCCAGTGACAACAAAAGAGAATCTGCTGGTGGTGATTTGACAGAGGAGCACTGACACCCACAGAACAGCTGCATCCACGGGAAGAACCCCCCCCTCCACCCACACCCAACACCGCCTACCCAACACCCCCACCCACCCAACACCCCCACTCCCCTTTGCTCAACACCCCCACTCCCCCCCCTCCACCCACACCCAACACCGCCTACCCAACACCCCCACCCACCCAACACCCAACACCCCCACTCCCCTTTGCTCAACACCCCCACTCCCCCCCCTCCACCCACACCCAACACCGCCTACCCAACACCCCCACCCACCCAACACCCAACACCCCCACTCCCCTTTGCTCAATACCCCCACTCCCCCCCCTCCACCCACACCCAACACCGCCTACCCAACCCCCCCACCCACCCTCCAAACCCCACCCACCTGCACCTAACACCCCTCTCCACCCTCTCCACACCCTCTCCACCCTCTCCACTCCCCCTCCCCCTCGCCACAGTCCTGCAGCAGTCTGTGTACTGACATACTAAAAGGCAATTTCCACTGTTTTTCTGCTCCTGTGGAGGAAACAAATCGTTGACAGACAAATTGCTGATGGATTTCCTGTAGGATCAGTCCTGTCACCCTGAACGTTGTGATGTTCCCAGCTTCTCTGAGCCGCACGATCCTCCTGAAGAGGCTGTTTGTGTTTCCATGAGGCAGCGCAGGCAGCAGGTGGCGACCAGCCTAAGAACACGCAGCTGACCGCTTATGAGCAACATATTATGGGATGTTTTTAGCGGGGGTGATGGTGAACATTACTTAGCAGGATTGTAGCGAGTGGGTGAATCAATACTGCCATTTGAATACATAGAGATCTAAAGTTGACACTGTGTTTTCTTCTCAACTGGATCACCCCATCCCTGTACCCCCCTCCCTGTACTCCCTCCCTGTACCCCCCTCCCTGTACTCCCTCCCTGTACCCCCCTCCCTGTACCCCCCTCCCTGTACCCCCTCCCTGTACCCCCTCCCTGTCCTTCATCACCCACCTGGATGACCCCCCCTCCTTGGCCCTGGGTTCCAGCAATGAAGTCTCCAGGCAGTTTGAGCATCTTCCCCAGCCAGTCCAGCATTACTGTCTCCAGCTCTGTACAGGCTGGGCTGGCGGCCTGCGCACACACACACACACACACACACACACACACGCACATATTCATCAGCAGAGAGAAGGAGGAGCAGAGAGGAGGAGCAGAGAGAAGGAGGAGCAGAGAGGAGGAGCAGAGAGGAGGAGGAGCAGAGAGGAGGAGGAACAGAGAGGAGGAGGAACAGAGAGGTGGAGCAAAGAGGAGGAGGAGCAGAGAGGAGGAGCAGAGAGGAGGAGCAGAGAGGAGGAGGAGCAGACAGGAGGAGCAGAGAGGAAGAGGAGCAGACAGGAGGGGCAGACAGGAGGAGCAGACAGGAGGAGGAGCAGACAGGAGGAGCAGACAGGAGGAGGAGCAGACAGGAGGAGCAGACAGGAGGAGGAGCAGACAGGAGGAGCAGAGAGGAAGAGGAGCAGACAGGAGGAGGAGCAGAGAGAGAGGAGGAGGAGGAGCAGACAGGAGGAGTGGTACCCAGGAGAAGCCTATACAGCCGATGGCTCCACACAGCATGTCTGCTAGCATGGCCGGATACGATGAAGCGGCAGGGAAGTAGGCATAGAAGTAGGGGCTGTGCCAGTGGGTCACCTGCATGGACACACACACACACACAGTTTTAGAATAGGGGAGAATCTGTAACCCTCTACATCACAGCCCTCATCTGGATGCTGTCATGTTTGGACTCTGTCTTAGCTGTCATGGTGGACTTGGTATAATCCAATAACCTGTATGTGTTCCACTGCTGCATGGATGCTCAAACCTCATTATTTCTGCTTTCATGGCTGTGAGCCAGAGGCTGCCCCTGTCTGTCTGCCTGCTGCCTGTCTCACCCCCCTGTCTGCCTGCCTGTCTCGCCTGTCTCACCTGTCTGCCTGCTGCCTGTTTATTGAATGAAGGGTACATTGGGGTTGTACAGAACAAGATTCCAAAGGTATCCTTCATATTTTCTGATGTTACAAGAACATAAACAACAAAAGCCCGACCCCCCACCCTCAAGAAAAAAATATAGGTAGAAAAAAAGAAGAAAAAGAAAGCACAATCAAAAAAAAAGATAAAGATAATAATACAAAATAAAGACATAAAGGCCAGCATATGGGGGTAAATTGAATCTTGACAACATTATGCACAAGACTAGTTCAGGAAGAAGAGAAAAGTTGTGGATTCAAGTGCTAGAAGTTGCTCATTGGGCCTGTTTTTTCTCGCTGGCGGCTGCCCATTTGTCTAGCAGAGGTTGCCATGTGTTTCGGAAGTCTGCCTGTCTGTCTGTCTGTCTGTCTGTCTGTGTCGACACTTGCCTGTCTGTCTGTCTGTCTGTCTGTCTGTCTCAACACTTGCCTTTCTGCCTGTCTGTCTGTCTCGACACTTGCCTGTCTGTCTGTCTGTCTGTCTGTCTCAACACTTGCCTTTCTGCCTGTCTGTCTGTCTCGACACTTGCCTGTCTGTCTGTCTGTCTGTCTCAACACTTGCCTTTCTGCCTGTCTGTCTGTCTCGACACTTGCCTGTCTGTCTGTCTGTCTGTCTCAACACTTGCCTTTCTGTCTGTCTGTCTGTCTGTCTCAACACTTACCTTTCTGCCTGTCTGTCTGTCTCGACACTTGCCTGTCTGTCTGTCTGTCTGTCTGTCTCAACACTTGCCTTTCTGCCTGTCTGTCTGTCTCGACACTTGCCTGTCTGTCTGTCTGTCTGTCTGTCTCAACACTTGCCTTTCTGCCTGTCTGTCTGTCTCGACACTTGCCTGTCTGTCTGTCTGTCTGTCTGTCTGTCTCAACACTTGCCTTTCTGCCTGTCTGTCTGTCTCGACACTTGCCTGTCTGTCTGTCTGTCTGTCTCAACACTTGCCTGTCTGTCTGTCTGTCTGTCTGTCTCAACACTTGCCTTTCTGCCTGTCTGTCTGTCTCGACACTTGCCTGTCTGTCTGTCTGTCTGTCTGTCTGTCTGTCTGTCTGTCTCAACACTTGCCTTTCTGTCTGTCTGTCTGTCTGTCTCAACACTTACCTTTCTGTCTGTCTGTCTGTCTGTCTGTCTCAACACTTGCCTTTCTGTCTGTCTGTCTGCTTCAACACTTGCCTTTCTGTCTGTCTGTCTGATTCAACACTTGCCTGTCTGTCTGTCTGTCTGTCTGTCTGTCTGCTTCAACACTTGTCTTTCTGTCTGTCTGTCTGTCTGTCTGTCTGTCTCAACACTTGCCTTTCTGTCTGTCTGTCTGTCTGTCTGTCTGCTTCAACACTTGTCTGTCTGTCTGTCTGTCTGTCTGTCTGTCTGCTAGCTCCAGTGCCAGCCTGACAGGGTATTCCCATGGTGAGTCATTACTAGTTAGACTAACAGGTCTCCTTCCACCCCATAAAGCAGAGGTGTTGGAGGAAACTGCCTTGTTACACAAACGGAACAACTGCTTAATAAGTCAGAGTGGAGACATGCAAGCCCGTAATCAGCTCACCCTTCCACCCAGCCTGCAGCCCATTAATGATTACATGGTCTGAACTTTGGGGTCAGAACGGCATTACGGGAAGAAGAGCGAGACTTTGAACGAGGTTAGAGATGCTTTCAGTGTGTTTCCTGTATCTTTGGAACAGGTGAACTCTCATCAAGGGACTTTAACACAGCAGCCCACTGGATCATCTGAATGATTAACATTTACATGTATTCATTAATCAGACGCTCTTATCCAGAGAGACTTACAGTAAGTACAGGGACATTCCCCCCTGAGGCAAGTAGGGTGAAGTGCCTTGCCCAAGGACACAATGTCATGTAGCCACAGCCGGAAATCAAACTCAAAACCTTCCGATCATGAGCCCAACCCCTCAACCACTGAGCCACCTAACTCCCCCCCCCCCCAGGGATATTGTAACACGGTGTTTAAAAGGGACATGTGATCGGCATTAATACTAAACTCTAATCCTGAGGGAGTCATGTGGGGTCAGGTGGCTGAGCGGTGAGGGAGTCAGGCTAGTAATCAGAAGCTCCCTGGTTCAAACCCCGGCTGTGCCAGTATCCCTGTACTTGTTGTAAATTGCTCTGGATAAGAGCGTCTGCTAAATAGTTACGGTGTATCCAAACTCCCCCCCCCCCCCCCCCCCCACACACACACAGTCTGAAAACAAGCCAAGCAGAAGGGGTCCTTCTTACCCCCGGCATGACGATCCTCTCCACGTCCCTGAGCACGTCTTCGTAGGAGTCGGGGTCCTGGGGGGCCTCCTCTGGGATGAGGGGCCGCAGGTATCCAGGCTTCACGTCAGGATACACCTGCCTCTCCTCCACGTTCTCCAGGTAGTCCGCCACGTAGTCCACCATCTCCTTCCCTCGCCGACGAAACTCTGCAGTGTCCATGTTGGTGACACTGACACACAGGAAGGCTGGGATTACCAGAGGCTGCTTCTCTAAAGGATTTAACATGAGGAACATCTTCCTCTGGTCAAATGAAGCCATTTGAACAGTGCTGGGAATCAAACAGCTGACCTGACCATCACCTATGGGGATGCAGGTGGATTCAGGTCTACAGGGATGAATGGTTGATTCTTGTCAGGAACTTCCTAGAGTAGCATCACAGTAGGATTTTCTAAATCGTGAACTACAGGTTTTTATTTGCGGTTTACAAAATGACCCTTCTCTCAGACACAGCAGCCCTGTAGCAGACAGCATGCAGACACAGCAGCCCTGCAGCAGACAGCATGCAGACACAGCATCCCTGCAGCAGACAGCATGCAGACACAGCAGCCCTGTAGCAGACAGCATGCAGACACAGCAGCCCTGCAGCAGACAGCATGCAGACACAGCAGCCCTGCAGCAGACAGCATGCAGACACAGCAGCCCTGTAGCAGACAGCATGCAGACACAGCATCCCTGCAGCAGACAGCATGCAGACACAGCAGCCCTGTAGCAGACAGCATGCAGACACAGCAGCCCTGCAGCAGACAGCATGCAGACACAGCAGCCCTGCAGCAGACAGCATGCAGACACAGCAGCCCTGCAGCAGACAGCATGCAGACAGCATGCACACCGCAGTCTTCTACCAGGTGCAGGACTGCACTCACTGCAGGCTAATGCACACAGGTGGCTTTCCCCATTCTACTGAGTAGAAACTGCAAATGCTAATCCAGCGTAATCTGCTCTAATCCTGGTGTGAATTAAGTGCTAACTCAGCTCAGTATCACCATATTGTGTGTGTGTGTGTGTGTGTGTGTGTGTAGGTGTGTGTGTGTGTGTGTGTGTGTGTGTGTGTGTGTGTGTGTGTGTGTGTGTGTGTGTGTGTGTGTGTGTGTGTGTGTAGGTGTGTGTGTAGGTGTGTGTGTGTGTGTGTGTCTCCCACGTTATGGGACCATTTTGAAAGGACAGTATGCGGTGCCGTGTCAAGCAGAAGTCCTGCTGTACAGCTGCAGAGAGCTGGAGATCAGGGCTGTTGGGTTTGTCAAACGGTGCATGCCCTGTAACCCCTCCTGTGTGTTCCTCTGCCCTCCTCCAGTGCAGCTGCCAGACAGGAGGCACAGAACCATCATCCACCTCATCAGGTGCTCAGATACAGTCTAAAGGTTTTCAGGGTTCACATGCAGGCTGGCTGCAGGGGGTTCTATACTGACTGAGATAGAACACAGGCTGGAGGTTCTATACTGACTGAGATAGAACACAGGCAGGGGGTTCTATACTGACTGAGATAGAACACAGGCAGGGGGTTCTATACTGACTGAGATAGAACACAGGCAGGGGGTTCTATACTGACTGAGATAGAACACAGGCAGGGGGTTCTATACTGACTGAGATAGAACACAGGCAGGGGGTTCTATACTGACTGAGATAGAACACAGGCAGGGGGTTCTATACTGACTGAGATAGAACACAGGCAGGGGGTTCTATACTGACTGAGATAGAACACAGGCAGGGGGTTCTATACTGACTGAGATAGAACACAGGCAGGGGGTTCTATACTGACTGAGATAGAACACAGGCAGGGGGTTCTATACTGACTGAGATAGAACACAGGCAGGGGGTTCTATACTGACTGAGATAGAACACAGGCAGGGGGTTCTATACTGACTGAGATAGAACACAGGCAGGGGGTTCTATACTGACTGAGATAGAACACAGGCAGGGGGTTCTATACTGACTGAGATAGAACACAGGCAGGGGGTTCTATACTGACTGAGATAGAACACAGGCAGGGGGTTCTATACTGACTGAGATAGAACACAGGCAGGGGGTTCTATACTGACTGAGATAGAACACTGTCTTCTTTAGTGCTGATCTGAGACATCCATAGTCAGGTACTTAAAGCACAAAACAACATCAAGTACATCAAGCTCATCTTCACTGATCAAAGTCGCTGGGAAAATGAAATGAAGTGTAGATTCACAACAGCAGACAAGATATGAAGTGACTGGAAAACAGTCCAGTATTCCTGATTCAATGATCAGAAGTGAAGTAGGTGATATAGGTAGCACAGGTACAAGATGACACTGTGAACGACCACCTGAAGCCCCCCTGACACATCACCTGGAGCCCCCCTGACACATCACCTGGAGCCACCTGACACATCACCTGGAGCCCCCCTGACACATCACCTGGAGCCACCTGACACATCACCTGGAGCCCCCCCTGACACATCACCTGGAGCCCCCCTGACACATCACCTGGAGCCACCTGACACATCACCTGGAGCCCCCCCTGACACATCACCTGGAGCCCCCCTGACACATCACCTGGAGCCCCCCCTGACACATCACCTGGAGCCCCCCCTGACACATCACCTGGAGCCCCCCTGACACATCACCTGGAGCCCCCCTGACACATCACCTGGAGCCCCCCCTGACACATCACCTGGAGCCCCCCTGACACATCGCCTGGAGCCCCCCCTGACACATCACCTGCCCCCCCTCCACCATCACATCCTGCAGGGACCTGCATGGACCAGACCCTCAACACTCTGAAGTGCCATCTCAAACTGGATTAGAGCAGTGTGTAAGTGTGTGTGTGTGAGCTTTAGAGTGTGTGTGAGTGTGTGCGCGTGTGTAAGCGTGTAAGCGTATGTGTGTACTTACGATAGGGCTGAGCTCCTCTCTCTCCTTGCGTCTCCAGAGACTGTGTGCTGTGAGTCCTCGGGTGAGACGCTGCCTTTATCTGACAGCACACAGCCACAGCCGGCCCCCTTCCTTAGCCAGCCAATAGGAGCAGTGTTCTTGTGTGGAGGACACCACTTTAACGCTCCCAGTTCAGGAGCTGATTCACAAACAGCTCCTCAGAACACGCCCCCCCCCCCCCACCCCCCCCCCCCCCCCCACCCCCCTGTCCACACTGCTCAGCTCACTCACAGGCAACAGTTGACAGACTTGATCGTATGCGCAGCGTGTGTTTATTTATCAGACGCTTTCATCCATGTAAAGCATGTGGGGGGGTGAGGTGGGGGGGGGGACCCTCTTGATCTGCAAGCTAATACTCAAACCACTCAGCAATACTTTCCTTTGTGAAACCACTGTGAATAAGTGATCAGCGAGTTTGTTGGTGCTCATTTACACGCTAGGGTGAGTCAATACAGCAACACAACATCCTGTGTGTGTATAGTAACAGACTACAGTGTGTGTGTGTGTGTGTTTTGGGGGGTGAATCGTCCACTGAAGGTACTCCTTTGCCTGGCCAGCACATTGTGGAGTAGGTGGGAGGTACTGTCAAGGATGCTGTGTAGTTTGGCCAGCATCCTCCTCTCTGATCAGGAAAGTATGAAGTATGAACAGGATCATACTAACACTAACCAGGAAAGCTAATAGACACACCCATCAGGATCAAACAGGTACAGGTGTAACTGACGCCTGACTGAAAGACACACAGACACCTAACAAGACAGGGCTGATGAACAGACCCATGGAAGTCTGGGGCCAGGCTGCTGGGGCCAGGCTAGTGGGACCAGGCTAGTGGGGCCAGGCTAGTGGGGCCAGGCTGCTGGGGCCAGGCTAGTGGGGCCAGGCTAGTGGGGCCAGGCTAGTGGGGTCAGGCTAGTGGGGCCAGGCTAGTGGGGTCAGGCTAGTGGGGCCAGGCTAGTGGGGCCAGGCTAGTGGGGCCAGGCTAGTGGGGCCAGGCTAGTGGGGTCAGGCTAGTGGGGCCAGGCTAGTGGGGTCAGGCTAGTGGGGCCAGGCTAGTGGGGCCAGGCTAGTGGGGCCAGGCTGCTGGGGCCAGGCTAGTGGGGCCAGGCTAGTGGGGTCAGGCTAGTGGGGCCAGGCTAGTGAGGCCAGGCTAGTGGGGCCAGGCTAGTGGGGCCAGGCTAGTGAGGCCAGGCTAGCAGTGAGGCCAGGCAGCTGGGGATACAGCCTTGCTGAGGAACAGTCTGCCATCTAGTGGACAACTGGGGAGGGACAAGCCCAGGACACCATCTGGAACCATAGCAACATGACTGCCTGCATGTACACCACTACTCCTGGGAACCATAGCAACATGACTGCCTGCATGTACACCACTACTCCTGGGAACCATAGCAACATGACTGCCTGCATGTACACCACTACTCCTGGGAACCATAGCAACATGACTGCCTGCATGCACACCACTACTCCTGGGAACCATAGCAACATGACTGCCTGCATGTACACCACTACTCCTGGGAACCATAGCAACATGACTGCCTGCATGCACACCACTACTCCTGGGAACCATAGCAACATGACTGCCTGCATGCACACCACTACTCCTGGGAACCATAGCAACATGACTGCCTGCATGTACACCACTACTCCTGGGAACCATAGCAACATGACTGCCTGCATGCACACCACTACTCCTGGGAACCATAGCAACATGACTGCCTGCATGCACACCACTACTCCTGGGAACCATAGCAACATGACTGCCTGCATGTACACCACTACTCCTGGGAACCATAGCAACATGACTGCCTGCATGCACACCACTACTCCTGGGAACCATAGCAACATGACTGCCTGCATGCACACCACTACTCCTGGGAACCATAGCAACATGACTGCCTGCATGTACACCACTACTCCTGGGAACCATAGCAACATGACTGCCTGCATGCACACCACTACTCCTGGGAACCATAGCAACATGACTGCCTGCATGCACACCACTACTCCTGGGAACCATAGCAACATGACTGCCTGCATGCACACCACTACTCCTGGGAACCATAGCAACATGACTGCCTGCATGTACACCACTACTCCTGGGAACCATAGCAACATGACTGCCTGCATGCACACCACTACTCCTGGGAACCATAGCATTTTAATTAGCCATATGTACCTATTACCTAAAGGCCTCCCTGTACCACAACTAGAGACCATATTAGCTATGTGGTTAAGGTCAGGTGATGACCTTTTGGACACCTGGAAAATATTCTAACATTGCATAATATGTACCTTTCAACCAAGAGTGTGAGTATTTCCCTACGCTCATCATTTACGTGTTTCTATACTGTGAGTATACAGCTATCCTGTGACAGAGTAATGCTCTGTGATAAAGTAGCATACGGTCAAAGTTTTAAAATCAGTCCATTCTTCTTGAAGACAGCGCAAACACATGTTATATTTATAGTAATGCATTAATGTTTAATTCTAATTGCAATAAACAGAATATATCATTCCCTCATTTGTACAAAAAATACCTGAAAAAGGTCACATGAAAGACATTTAGCTATTTACAGACTGAAGCAAAGCACATTATGAAAACAGGATATTTCTATTTAAAAACAGATAAGTTACTTAACCTGCTGTTATAGTTTCCCTGAAATACATCATAGTTTATAAATATTAGAATCACTGCTCCATACTGTACAGTCATTCTATCTAGCATCAAGTCAATCAATCAATCAATCAATGGATGACAAGGAGAGATCCCTCCTCTTGGCTCCATTAGTCAGGTCTAGTCACAGAGGCACCGCATGTTAAGGTCATGACAGGTCATTATTCTAAGGCATTGTAAGATGGGCAATGTTGCTCGCTGCTGGATCAGAGGCCTTCACCTTGTGGACTCAAGGACAGGTGGGATAAGAGTGGATAGATGGGGAGAGGTGAGTAGGAGAGGAGGGTGGGGAGGAGAGGAGGGTGAGGAGGAGAGGAGGGTGAGGAGGGGTGAGGGTGGGGAGGAGAGGAGGGTGAGGAGGGGTGAGGGTTGGGACAAGGGGAGGGTGATATGAGGGTGAGCAGGGGTCAGGGTGGGGAGAAGGGTGAGATGAGGGTTCGAAGGGGTGAGTATGGGGAGGAGGGTGAGTGTGGGGAGGAGGGTGAGTGTGGGGAGGAGGGTGAGTGTGGGGAGGAGGGTGAGTATGGGGAGGAGGGTGAGTATGGGGAGGAGGGTGTGTGTGGGGAGGAGGGTGAGTATGGGGAGGAGGGTGAGTATGGGGAGGAGGGTGAGTGTGGGGAGGAGGGTGAGGGTGGGGAGGAGGGTGAGTATGGGGAGGAGGGTGAGTGTGGGGAGGAGGGTGAGTGTGGGGAGGAGGGTGAGGGTGGGGAGGAGGGTGAGTGTGGGGAGGAGGGTGAGTGTGGGGAGGAGGGTGAGTGTGGGGAGGAGGGTGAGTGTGGGGAGGAGGGTGAGTGTGGGGAGGAGGGTGAGGGTGAAGAGGTTTGGGATCTGACAAGCTGATGTTGTTGCTAAGGGCAACATCTTTACAGAACACAACTGACTTCCCAACTCATGAATCTACAGGCCAGCGGTCCACTTACATTCAGGTCACTTCCTACTACAGACCAGGATTCAGATCTGACACCATGTGACCAAATCAGATCAGGGATTGTACTTGTCCATAGCAACACTGAGATTCCCCCATAGCAACACTGTAAGCCTAGGTACACTGCAACACTAATCTTCAATGTTGCAGGATACACACTTACATGTATACAATACTATGTGTGTGTGTGTGTGTCTGTGTGTGTGTGTGTGTGTGTGTGTGTGTGTGTAGTGAAGCTCAACTTAAATAAGAAAACCTTATTTAATATAAGGAAACCTCGATACTTCTGTGGCCTAGGTGGAATGAAGACCTTGAAAAAAGCAAGGGTGAAACGCTGTAAAAAGTGAAAGTGACGAAGCTGTTTAAGTTCACAAACATCAGATAAGCTAGTGAACAGGATGTGTTCAAAGATAAAGCTTTGACAGAATACGTTCATGAGGAAAAAACCTGACAAAAAAAGAAAAACTGCGCTGTGAAAATAACTAAATTTCAAGTAATCACTCCGATCCTGATCAATAAATACATGTTGCTGAAACAATAGTTAAATGGCAGAATCATTGCATCTTGTTTAAATAATGGTGCAGGTAGAGGCTGTCTCTGAAACTAAAAGATATTAAAATGGCTCTTTCTCAAAGTTGCATCACAGATAAAACCTTTGTTCTGAAAATCTCCTTTACCATTAGCCCAGATTCAGGCCAAATCTGTCTACTTACTGCTCTATATGCACCTACCCTGGGTTAGCTAACCCTGTGTGTGTGTACACCTACCCTGTGTGTGTGTGTGTGTGTGTACACCTACCCTGTGTGTGTGTGTGTGTGTACACCTACCCTGTGTGTGTGTGTGTATACACATACCCTGTGTGTGTATGTACACCTACCCTATGAGTGTGTGTGTGTGTGTGTGTACACCTACCCTGTGTGTGTGTGTGTGTGTACACCTACCCTGTGTGTGTGTGTGTGTGTACACCTACCCTGTGTGTGTGTGTGTGTGTGTACACCTACCCTGTGTGTGTATGTACACCTACCCTATGAGTGTGTGTGTGTGTGTGTGTGTGTACACCTACCCTGTGTGTGTGTGTGTACACCTACCCTGTGAGTGTGTGTGTGTGTACAACTACCCTGTGTGTGTGTGTGTGTATACACCTACCCTGTGTGTGTGTGTGTGTGTGTACACCTACCCTGTGTGTGTGTGTGTCTGGCCTATCATATCACTGTGAGAGTTTGAAATAGGGAGCACAGCTTCTAAACTGTTCATGATCTTGTCTGTGGAGGAATGCAGGCAGGGCCCGGCATCAGAAGGACTCTACAGGTCAAACACACACGGGTCAAAGGTCACTGTGTCACCCGGTCACAGCGGAGGTGCAGAGCAGCTGTTCTTCATGTGTCCACAACGTCCAGCTTCTTCACGGATCTCCACTGCTGGTAAATCTCTACTACGGACAGGAAGTTCAAACGGAGGGTTTTACACTTGAGTCACCAGCAGTGTCAGTTATCCTGTATGAGCTACATGAAGGGACAGATTTAGATCATGGATGTCTGGGGGGGGGGGGACGCTGCCTGGGAGGGAGTTGAAGAGTTAAGAGAGAACACATCTTCAGGAGGGTTTCCAGTGTGAAGCTCCCCTGGTGGAGGTCCCCCTGGTGGAGGGCCCCTGGTGGAGGTCCCCCTGGTGGAGGGCCCCTGGTGGAGGTCCCCCTGGTGGAGGGCCCCTGGTGGAGGTCCCCCTGGTGGAGGGCCCCTGGTGGAGGGCCCCCTTGTGGAGGGCCCCTGGTGGAGGTCCCCCTGGTGGAGGTCCCCCTGGTGGAGGCCCCCTGGTGGAGGGCCCCCTGGTGGAGGGCCCCCTGGTGGAGGGCCCCTGGTGGAGGGCCCCTGGTGGAGGGCCCCTGGTGGAGGTCCCCTGGTGGAGGTCCCCTGGTGGAGGCCCCCTGGTGGAGATCCCATGTGATTTTTCAATGTTCCTCCAGTTGACAGGTTCACAGCTGTGTTCCTCAGTTCCACTACTTGTTTTAAGGGCCACCCACATGATGATAACAATAACTGATTCAAATAGTGTTCCATATCATTTAAATAAATAGGCCCACAGTATCACTGTAAAAACAGGAGTGTTAACAACGTTTACATTTATGATCACTTTCACAGCAGCCTTTTTAAATGCTGCCTCTTTAAACACACCGACAGTCAATCAAAGGAGGTTTCATACCTGATTCTTCTGAATAACATCATTAGTCAACTTTAAAAGCACATCTAGGCTTTTGATGGACAGGTTCCTAGAACAATCAAGTTCATCCATGTTGTTTGTCATTTTGACAGGACATGCCAGTTTTCAGGCCCCCCCTGGCAACCCCCCCCCCCGGCACCCCCCACCTGGCACCCCCCCCCCCCGGCACCGCCCACCTGGCACTCCCCACCTGGCACCCCCAGGACCCGGACACCAAACTGTGGAGTTACTTTAGCTCTCTAACATGACTAACAGGAATGACAGACTCAGATACAGTACTGGAAGTAAGGCTATTCCAAGGGCAGAGATCTAATTGGTTGATCTATCTAAAAAATATATTTTTCTCTCTCTCCGAATAACAGCAGTTGTTCGATGACAAACAAAAACAGGTTTGACTGAATCCCAAACCGACGATTATGGATACGAACACATGAAATGAATCCATTCTCTGGTGACAGAGACTCTTCTAGTGCCACAACCATGCTGGACGCTCTCACACAAGTTCCTTCTCCAGACACAGAAAAAACTGTCACTTGTTTTCAGGTCAAGTCCGAGGCTGGAGTTCAGAGGTCAGGGGTCATAAGGCCACAAGGGTGCATGGGTGTTTGAGTTTGCAAGGCAGGACTCCTCTGTTGAGCTGGTAGAACTCCACAAGCTGGATGAGGTCTGTGAACTTGGTGGCAGCGTCGTCAAGGCTGAAGAACACCTGTCCCTCCTCTTCACACTGTCCGGTGTCCAATCAGAAACCAGAGAAAGAAGGCAGAGGACCAATAAGAAAGAGAGAAACATGCTGGTTGACAGAAGGCCTTGACACACTGCTCAGGACGATCAGACTCAGTTCCAGGATTCTTACCGGTAAGATCTGGAAGTGTTTGATCTTCTGGTGATGACACAGCGTCAGGACAAACGCCTTGGGATTACTCTGACTAACCCTCAGCAGGAACAGCCTGAACACACAACACACAACGTCACAACAGCCTGAACACACAACACACAACGTCACAACAGCCTGAACACACAACACACATCACAACAGCCTGAACACACAACACACAACGTCACAACAGCCTGAACACACAACGTCACAACAGCCTGAACACACAACACACAACAGCCTGAACACACAAAGTCACAACAGCCTGAATACACAACAGCCTGAACACACAACACAACACACAACGTCACAACAGCCTGAACACACAACACACAACAGCCTGAACACACAAAGTCACAACAGCCTGAATACACAACAGCCTGAACACACAACGTCACAACAGCCTGAACACACAACAGCCTGAACACATAACACACAATGTCACAACAGCCTGAACACACAACACACAACAGCCTGAACACACAACGTCACAACAGCCTGAACACACAACAGCCTGAACACACAACACACAACGTCACAACAGCCTGAACACACAACACACAACAGCCTGAACACACAAAGTCACAACAGCCTGAATACACAACAGCCTGAACACACAACGTCACAACAGCCTGAACACACAACAGCCTGAACACACAACACACAATGTCACAACAGCCTGAACACACAACACACAACAGCCTGAACACACAACGTCACAACAGCCTGAACACACAACACACAACGTCACAACAGCCTGAACACACAACACACAACGTCACAACAGCCTGAACACACAACGTCACAACAGCCTGAACACACAACACACATCACAACAGCCTGAACACACAACACACAACGTCACAACAGCCTGAACACACAACACACAACGTCACAACAGCCTGAACACACGTCACAACAGCCTGAACACACAACACACAACAGCCTGAACACACAAAGTCACAACAGCCTGAATACACAACAGCCTGAACACACAACGTCACAACAGCCTGAACACACAACACACAATGTCACAACAGCCTGAACACACAACACACAACAGCCTGAACACACAACACACAACAGCCTGAACACACAACGTCACAACAACCTGAACACACAACACACAACAGCCTGAACACACAACGTCACAACAGCCTGAACACACAACACACAACGTCACAACAGCCTGAACACACAACACACAACGTCACAACAGCCTGAACACACAACACACAACGTCACAACAGCCTGAACACACAACACACAACGTCACAACAGCCTGACCGCACAACAGTCAACATCAGATCAGAGGTTCTCTGGCTAGCTCGCTACTAACAGTATTTCTGTGTTAATATATTGATTTAACACCCGCAGTGTTGATCCATCCCCTCCCACCCACGAGTCCCAGGAGCAGCAGGAGCCAGTCTTACCCGTCTACCTGGCCCTGCTGGTAGACCATCCGGTGGGACTCCTCCCGTGTGATCCTGCCATGGAACCACAGCTGAGTGCTGTGAATTACTGGAGGAGGAGGGAGAAAGAGAAGGAGGAGGGGGAGAAAGAGGGAGAAGGAGGAGAGGAAGATGGAGAGGAGGCGGAGGGGGAGAGAGAGGAAGAGGGGGGGAGGAGGAGGGGGAGGGAGAGAGAGAAGGAGGAGGGAGAGAAGGAGGAGGGAGAGAAGGAGGAGGGAGAGAAGGAGGAGGAAGAGGGAGAGCAAGGAAGAGGAGGAGGGAGAGAGGAAGAGGAGGAGTACAAGCAGGAGCGGGAGGAGGGATGGCAGGACAGAGATGAAAGGAGGAGGAGGAGGAGAGGAAGGAGAGAAACTGTTAAACTCTTAATCTCATCTCCTCTAGCTACTGGCAGGAGAGCTCGTGGATCTCATCTTGTGCAGATCACATGAATCTCATGAATAACTGATTTGCTTTGACAATAACAAAAATGAAAGTCATGTTGATCAGGCATAGATGCACGTGGTGGAGGTCGTACCTGAACTTAAGGATGAATGATGTAAGGGGCTGGGACTGGCTGTGTTCAGTCTCTGACCTTTCTTCTGAGAGATGCAGTAACACATTCACACAAACACATCCACACACACGCATCACACACACACATCCACACACACACACAACACAACACAGGTTATGGACCTGGCCATGTTCATGGCCCAGCATCATGGAGATGACAGTTCATGCTGGTGTAAATCCATTACTAACATAGCTAATGAAAAAAACTAAACAGAAACAATGTCAGACAGTTTTAATTTAAACAATCACAGTTGTCCAGACTAATGAACACATGACATATGTGTGTGTGTTTCTGTACCACAGTGTATACATGTATACTGTGTGTGTGTGTGTGTGTCACCCTCCAGGCGTGAGCCTCCTCCAGGGCGGCGCTCTGGGCCTCGACTGGGTTCTCGATCACACGGCCAATATGGCCCGAGAAATCCATGGCCACCAGGGAGTTTTCTGATACGCTCCGCTAGGGGGCGACAGAGAGTGAATAATGTTAGGGTGAGTAATATCATGGAAGTATTATAATGTAAGTATTAGATCCGAAATCCACAGGCTTGATTTACTGAGTCATGTTTAATAAGGTCTAATCTACTGTAAAGTATTCAATTAGGAAATTAACCCCATCACAGTACTGGGGTGCCTGGGGTGGACCAACCACCTGCGGTGTGTGTTTAGAATGGTGTGTGTTTGGAATAGTGTGTGTTTAAAAAGGTGTGTGTTTAGAAGGGTGTGTGTTTGGAATAGTGAGTGTTTAAAAAGGTGTGTGTTCAAAAAATGACACTTACCATTGGTCCTGTAAACAGCAAGTTTTTTCTCTGCTGAGGAATCTTGTAATTCTGATACAAAACGATTCCGTACTGCGGAAAAAAAAGCAACACATCCATGTAACATGACGACACCCCAAAGTGACGGCTGACAAAAAAACAACACAAACTCAGTGAGAGTTGTCAGCACTTCATTAGAAGCTGCCTTAACTGTCTGAATGGCTCAGTTCTCTGGTACGAACCCCAGATCAGCTGACATCACTTGATAACAAAGGCCTGTTGCCATGGCAGCGTTACCTTGAAGAGCCGGAAGGCCGTCATCCAGGAAGTCCGGCTCTGCTCATCTTCTGCACACAGTATCCTGAGCTCCCGCCCCACACAGCAGCCTTTACTGGGCTGTCAATCAACACAGCGGCCAATCAGAAAGAGCTATTGCACTGGATGTCACCATGCTCTGATTATTACAGACCACTGTCAGTGCTAACCAGGCCTTCCCCCTAATATGACCCCCCCCCCCCTTATCCTAACACAGCCGTAATCCTGGCCATAACGCTGACCCTGAGATAACTCTGATCCTGACTTAACCCTGACCCTAACCCTGACCCTGACCCTAACACGACTCTAAAATAACCCTGTACAGATCTTCAAGTCACAGACCTCTCTGGTTCATTAAGCTGCAGCTCATTGTTTTACTTGGATGAATCCTGAGCATGGAGCGTATGTATCTCAGTAGAGTTCAGGGTCCAACTCAGAGAGCAGCTCACAGGATGAGACCCAGGTGGACTAACCTTGATGCAGAACTGGTAGTCT
Source organism: Neosalanx taihuensis (assembly GCA_030340665.1). Classification (NCBI taxonomy): domain Eukaryota; kingdom Metazoa; phylum Chordata; class Actinopteri; order Osmeriformes; family Salangidae; genus Neosalanx; species Neosalanx taihuensis. Next base: position 1,524,762 of record CM059294.1, on the reverse strand, counting down.
GTCGGAGCACAGTGGAGCTTCCTGCTAGCCGTGACGGTGAACAGGTTGTTGTCCTCCAGGTCTGCCAGCAGCTGTAGATGTCTGGGTTCCTGAGGAGAAGAGCCCCACATCAGCCAGAGCGCAAACACCTGCCTGGTACACCTGCTCACACATCACACCTGAGGCTAGCTCACACATCACACCTGAAGCTAGCTCACACATCACACCTGAAGCTAGCTCACACATCACACCTGAGGCTAGCTCACACATCACACCTGAGGCTAGCTCACACATCACACCTGAGGCTAGCTCACACATCACACCTGAAGCTAGCTCACACATCACACCTGAGGCTAGCTCACACATCACATCACACCTGAAGCTAGCTCACACATCACATCACACCTGAAGCTAGCTCACACATCACACCTGAGGCTAGCTCACACATCACACCTGAGGCTAGCTCACACATCACACGTGAGGCTAGCTCACACATCACACCTGAGGCTAGCTCACACATCACACCTGAGGCTAGCTCACACATCACACCTGAGGCTAGCTCACACATCACACCTGAAGCTAGCTCACACATCACACCTGAGGCTAGCTCACACATCACACCTGAGGCTAGCTCACACATCACATCACACCTGAGGCTAGCTCACACATCACACCTGAGGCTAGCTCACACATCACACCTGAAGCTAGCTCACACATCACACCTGAGGCTAGCTCACTCATCACACCTGAGGCTAGCTCACACATCACACCTGAAGCTAGCTCAAACATCACACCTGAGGCTAGCTCACACATCACACCTGAGGCTAGCTCACACATCACACCTGAGGCTAGCTCACACATCACACCTGAGGCTAGCTCACACATCACACCTGAAGCTAGCTCACACATCACACCTGAAGCTAGCTCACACATCACACCTGAGGCTAGCTCACTCATCACACCTGAGGCTAGCTCACACATCACATCACACCTGAAGCTAGCTCACACATCACACTTGAGGCTAGCTCACACATCACACCTGAGGCTAGCTCACACATCACACCTGAGGCTAGCTCACACATCACATCACACCTGAAGCTAGCTCACACATCACACCTGAAGCTAGCTCACACATCACACCTGAGGCTAGCTCACACATCACACCTGAGGCTAGCTCACACATCACACCTGAAGCTAGCTCACACATCACACCTGAGGCTAGCTCACACATCACACCTGAGGCTAGCTCACACATCACACCTGAAGCTAGCTCACACATCACACCTGAGGCTAGCTCACACATCACACCTGAGGCTAGCTCACACATCACACCTGAAGCTAGCTCACACATCACACCTGAGGCTAGCTCACACATCACACCTGAAGCTAGCTCACACATCACACCTGAGGCTAGCTCACTCATCACACCTGAGGCTAGCTCACACATCACACCTGAAGCTAGCTCACACATCACACCTGAGGCTAGCTCACACATCACACCTGAGGCTAGCTCACACATCACACCTGAGGCTAGCTCACTCATCACACCTGAGGCTAGCTCACACATCACACCTGAGGCTAGCTCACTCATCACACCTGAAGCTAGCTCACACATCACACCTGAGGCTAGCTCACACATCACACCTGAAGCTAGCTCACTCATCACACCTGAGGCTAGCTCACACATCACACCTGAGGCTAGCTCACTCATCACACCTGAGGCTAGCTCACACATCACACCTGAGGCTAGCTCACTCATCACACCTGAGGCTAGCTCACACATCACACCTGAGGCTAGCTCACTCATCACACCTGAGGCTAGCTCACACATCACATCACACCTGAGGCTAGCTCACACATCACACCTGAGGCTAGCTCACACATCACACCTGAGGCTAGCTCACACATCACTCCTTCACCTGCCACTGGTACACCTGTACCTAGTGTCAGCTCAGTCACGGTGACACACCTTGGACACGCCCTTGGTGGAGATGTAGAGGCCAGAGCGACGCAGGAACACGTAGAGCTTCTTCCAGGACTTCCTGCTGAGCTCCTTGACGAACAGGAAGCCCTGGATCTCTGGACAGCTGCTGGGCGCCAGGAGGTTCTGAGGAGACAAGATGGACGTTCTCCTAGTTCCATCACTGCTGTGGCTTCATCACTGTGATGAGCTCTTCCCATCAGTCAGGCTGCTAGGCAGGCTAGCAGATAGGCTGTTTTTATTGTTTCGCCTATTTTGGCGAAATCTGTGTAGAGAAACTGTTTGAGCTGTACCTCAGGTGAGTGTGTGTGTGTATGTGGTGTGGTGTGTGTGTATGTGGGGTGGTGTGTGTGTGTATGTGGTGTGGTGTGTGTGTGTATGTGTATGTAGTGTAAGTGTGTGTGTATATGGTGTGTGTGTGTGTGTGTGTGTGGTGTAGTGTGTGTGTATATGGTGTGCGTGTATGTGGTGTAGTGTGTGTGTATATGGTGTGTGTGTGTGTATGTGGTGTAGTGTGTGTGTATATGGTGTGTGTGTGTGTATGTGGTGTAGTGTGTGTATGTGGTGTGTGTGTGTGTGGTGTAGTGGGTGTATGCGGTGTGGTGTGTGGTGTGTGTGTGTACATGGTGTGTGTGGTGGGGTGTGTATGTGTATATATGGTGTGTGTGTGTGTATGTGGTGTGTTTGTGTATACCTGTAAGAGTTGAGATGGTGGAATCGTACCATTGCTCTCCTGGCACCAGGCAACCATACTCTCAGGGAAAAAAGTCTGTTCAAAATAAAGAGAAAGAAGAAGGGGAGGGGAGACGGGGGAGGAGACAGGGGAGGAGACAGAGGAGGGGGAGGAGACAGGGGAGGGGGAGGAGACAGGGGAGGAGACAGGGGAGGGGGAGGAGACAGGGGAGGGGGAGGAGACAGGGGAGGAGACAGGGGAGGGGGAGGAGACAGGGGAGGAGACAGAGGAGGGGGAGGAGACAGGGGAGGAGACAGGGGAGGAAACAGGGGAGGGGGAGGAGACAGGGGAGGAGACAGGGGAGGGGGAGGAGACAGGGGAGGAGACAGGGGAGGAGACAGGGGAGGGGGAGGAGACAGGGGAGGGGGAGGAGACAGGGGAGGAGACAGGGGAGGAGTTAATGACAGAAAGGAGAGGGACAGATCATGGACAGAGCAGTATGTGAGAGACAAACAAGAGACTTGTACTGATCAAGAAACACTTTAGAGTAGAAACACAACTGTCAGAATAAAAACATACCAAGGGATTCCTAAAGAATTCATATTTGGCGTAGTTCTTCCTGAAGAGCAGTCTACCATCTCCAGACATGGAGGCCTGGACAGGAACCACCAGCTCGTGGTCTTCAAGACACCTTTCTGAGAGAGATGGAGAAACAGAGAGTGGGAGAGAGAGAGAGACAGAAGGGGTAGAGAGAGATAGAGTATAAGACAAATGAAAAGAGAGAGAGGGAGAAAAGATGGATAGAAAGGGGAAAATTGACAATTAAATGAACGATGACTTACAAGTCCGACATACAATTTGCTATGAGGCTGAGTCATAGGGAAACAGACAGACATGTAATGAGACATCCTGAAAGCACAGTGTCAGTGGACACTCCTGGAGCAGACAGACAGGCAGAGTGTCAGTGAACACTCCTGGAGCAGACAGACAGGCAGAGTGTCAGTGGACACTCCTGGAGCAGACAGACAGGCAGAGTGTCAGTGGACACTCCTGGAGCAGACAGACAGGCAGAGTGTCAGTGAACACTCCTGGAGCAGACAGACAGGCAGAGTGTCAGTGGACACTCCTGGAGCAGACAGACAGGCAGAGTGTCAGTGGACACTCCTGGAGCAGACAGACAGGCAGAGTGTCAGTGGACACTCCTGGAGCAGACAGACAGGCAGAGTGTCAGTGGACACTCATGGAGCAGACAGACAGGCAGAGTGTCAGTGGACACTCCTGGAGCAGACAGACAGGCAGAGTGTCAGTGGACACTCCTGGAGCAGACAGACAGGCAGTTTCTGCTCAATATAAATCACAGGGAGAGAGTTGATTTAAACCTGCTGATGGACAGACAGTTCAGTGTCAGACAAACAGACAGACAGCCAGCCAGCCGAGTGTCAGACAGACAGCCAGCCGAGTGTCAGACAGACAGCCAGCTGAGTGTCAGACAGACAGCCAGCTGAGTGTCAGACAGACAGCCGAGTGTCAGACAGACAGCCAGCTGAGTGTCAGACAGACAGCCAGCCGAGTGTCAGACAAACAGACAGACAGCCAGCCAAGTGTCTGTCAGACAGACAGACAGACAGACAGCCGAGTGTCAGACAGACAGACAGACAGCCAGCCCAGTGTCAGACAGACAGACAGACAGACAGCCGAGTGTCAGACAGACAGACAGCCAGCCGCTAACACGTCTCCTGAACAGGAGTCCAGGAGGACAGAGGGTCACAAATCCCTAAAGTCATGCTGGAAGTCGTGACACAGCCAAGTCGTGACGCTCCATAACACTGTGAAACTATTTCCCTCCCTCCCTCCCTGCCTCCCCCCTCCCTCCCTCCCTCCCTCACCACCCCCCTTCCTGTCTGTCCATTTCTGGAATGATTGGATTCCCCCTCCTTCTTCATAAAATCCCCCAGCGTTAGTCACCGTTGGTCGTGACCATGAGTCACAGTAATGGTCTACCTAGAGCAGGGGGTGAGGGGGGGTGTGGGGGGGGGGGGGGTGGAGGGAGAGGGGGTGTGAGGTGGTACTAACACATTACCATCATGTACAGAAGGGTCAGATTTGACGTGGTGTCAGGGGGGAACACAGGTTTGTTTCCGAGCTCCATTTTCCTGAGACCTCAGCACATCTAAAACCAGGGCTACCTTAACCTGCCCACTTCAAAAGCACTAGAACAACTGCTCCATTCATGGGCCCAGACCATAGTCACATGCAGACAGAACAGTTGACATGCTCGTTAGACACGAAGGGTTGGAGATTCAGAACCTGCTGATCGTCCAGGGTTCTGGCTACGGAAGCCCAGAGTTACCAAAACACACTTCTACATGATAAGGGGGAGAACATGTGTGTGTGTGTGTGTGTGAGACCCACCTAGCCCCTGTAGAGGGTGATGCTCCACTATGGTCCAGCTGTTGTCGTCCACACAGTGGCTCCTGTAGACGAGCAGCTGACAGAGATCTCTGGCTGTCATGTCTACTGGGATCTCCAGAGCCTTACCCATCCCATCCTCACTGCTGATCCTTATCACCTGAAACACACAACACATTATCACCTGAAACACACAACACATTATCACCTGAAACACACAACACATTATCACCTGAAACACACAACACATTATCGCCTGAAACACACAACACATTATCACCTGAAACACACAACACATTATCACCTGAAACACCACAATACATTATCACTACAACACCTTATTACCTGAAACACCACAATACATTATCATCTGAAACACCACAATACCTCATCATCTGAAACACACATACATTATCACAACAAAACCTTATCCCCTGTAACACCACACTACATTATCACTTGAAACACCACAATAACTTATCACCTGAAACACACAATAACTTATCACTTGAAACACACAATACCATAATATCATCCTGCTTATTTATATAAAGTGATGCACAGCATCCATGTATGCATATATATCTCCACTGGTTTGGCGTGGGTGGAGCCCAGTGGTTAAGATCCTAGAGGTCATAGGTTCAAATCCCCTCTAGCTAGTAACTTTGAATATAACTGTCTTCCATCTAGCTCAACACATCACAAACCATGTAGTTCTACTACGATACATTCAAATATAACAAGAAATGCTGTTTTCCACATGCAAATACAAATATGTGAATACCAGTGCAGAATCTAGTTACTCAAAGTTGTACTTCATACTCATACGTGTCTTTCAACATTTTATCTTGAGGTTTATCTCGTATCAGATTTCAAATACATTTCAGAAATGAGGTCAAAGGAGAGGGGATTTTCTGTGTTTTACCTTGAGAAAAAGGAACGCTTTTTAGGGAGCAAATAACACACGCTAACATCAAGGACTAACTGAGATAATTTATTGAAATAATCTATCAGCCCATCTCATCTCCTTGGGCCTTATGGTGAGATAGTGTCTAAAATAAGACCCATCATGAACACGGCTCATCTGATCAGACAAGATCCAACGTTTCATTTTTTCAACAATCTCTTTGAGGCAAAATCAGTGGCTGAAACAGTTGAATTTCTTCTGACAGAGAAATGTATATCAGGTCTTTGATTCAATATTTATGCCTCTACTCAATTCAGACAAAATGTCTTGAATCGGTCCAATTTTCTAATCTAACATCTAGCTTTGAAGAACGTTCAGTCAGATGTGAAAGACAAAGAGAGGGAGAGAGAGAGAGAGAGAGAGAGGGAGGGAGAGAGAGAGAGAAACCGAGAAGGAAATAAAAAGTGAGTGAAAGACAAAGGATAGAGTTGATAGTTGATATGAGATCTCACCTCAACTGTTTGTAACAGACAGCACTCAGCGGAACACAAAGGCATTTTGTCAGAGTGAGCTCCTCTCTCCACACACCAATCCTCCCCGTCTCCTTTACCCCCAAAAACCAGGTTTATAAAGCCTCCTTATCCAGTCGTGACTCCCTCTGTGTCGGGGGCATCTATGTGGCAGGTAGGTATCCCTCTCAAAAAGCCCCCTTTAGAACACAGCTGCACCTCAAGTGGTGGCTAACTTTACTCTGCCACTTCACAAAGGGTTACACTAGGAGCCGAATCAAACCACACCACACCGGCCAATCACAGGGCTTGCTCAGCCTGATGTAATCATTCCCACACACGCTGACACACATACACACACACACACACACTCAAGTCTGTCATGCACATGCCCAGTCCTCTACACAGACGCACAGTCATGCAGAGACAGACTAGCTGTGCCTGACTTGTTTCAATACTGGGGGGAGGGGGTGAGGAGGAACGTAGAGGGAGGGTGGGGGGAGGGGGCTAAGATGAGTGGGTGGGTGAGGAGGAGGGGAAGAGGGGGGGGGGGGGGTGTATGGCTGCCTGAACCTCGATGATCCCAAGTTTTTTCAAGGGTTTGTTTGCTCAACAAGCATCAAACGTCACAGGAGTTTCAGCCCTCAGCTTGATCCTCTGTCCTAAGCCAGATCCTAATACCTTCGCCTCCTGCTGGCTCATGCTATCCACAGCCCAGCTGCGGATCTTCCTACCCTGCCTCTGCTCTGGACCGGGGCAGGAGACAGGGGGCTGGTGGCCCTGCTGCCCTCTGTGTGTGTGTGTGTGTGTGTGTGTGTGTGTGTGTGTGTGTGTGTGTGTAGACGTCTCAGCACACGCTGAGGCAGGAGACAACAGAGAGGAGGCAGTAGCAGAGGTAATAAGTCACAGGAGTGACAGGAGGTGAATTCTCTGCTCTAGTTACTATTTAAAGAGTGAGGGCGCTGGGGGTGGGGGAGGGGTGCACGGGTGTGGTACAGAGGAAAGGAAAAGTGAAAGAAGCCAGGAGAGAAACAGAAAGAATGAGGAATGGTGAGTCAGACAGAAACTTAGAACAGATTGGTAAACTGTGTGGAACACAGACCAGCTGTCTCTCTCTCCACTGCCTTCCTACACACTCCTCCCTCCCTCCTCTCTCTCTCTCTCTCTCTCTCTCCCCTTCCTCTATTACTACACACCCCTCTCTCTCTCTGTTTTCATCCTCCCCCCTCTTCCTGCACACTCCTCTCTCTCTCTTCCTCCCCCCCTTCCTGCACACCCCTCTCTCTCTCTCTCTCTTCCTCCCCCCCTTCCTGCACACCCCTCTTTCTCTCTCTCTCTCTCTTCCTCCCCCCTTCCTGCACACCCCTCTCTCTCTCTCTCTCTCTCTCTCTCTCTCTCTTCCTCCCCCCTTCCTGCACACCTCTCTCTCTCTCTCTCTCTTTCTCTTCCTCCTCCCCCCCTCTTCCTGCACACTCCTCTTTCTTCCTATCAATGTCTGTCTCGCTTTTATGGGCGTCTTCTCCCCCCTCTGTCTTTCTCTCTGTACTCCCTTCCACCTTCCCCCAACAACTCTACACAGTGAGGGCAGCCTGGCATGTCGTAAGAGTCTCCTTTCCTCTCTCTCTCTCTCTCCCTTCCTGCCCTCTTCTCTCTGTCTCCTCTTTCGCCCCCCCCCCCCCTCTCTCCGTCACAGAAACTCAAGAGAGGGGAAGTCCCAGCATGTCATCAGGCTCTCTCTGTCTCCCTCCTCCAGCCTCCCCCTCTAGCCTCCCCTGCCCAGTCTCTACCCCCAACCTCCCCCAAGAAGAAGATACTAGAACTAGTTGATCTAGTAACCCTACCAGCAGATAGCTTCAAATGTTACTGAATATATGAGGTCTCAATGAGATCTGCTCAACACCATGGAGTCTGTCTGTGATTGCATGTGTGCGTCATAGAAGGTATCGTTGTGCTAAAGAGAGAGAGAGAGAGAGAGACAGACAGAGAGAGAAAGAGAGACAGACAGAGAGAGAAAGAGAGACAGACAGAGAGAGAAAGAGACAGACAGAGAGATGCAATGTATTTTGGGCTGGTTATCAGGTCTTTGTGAGCCTGTTTTATTTATAATTTATGCTGTTCTGCTCTACTGTGTTCTGCTCTACTGTGTTCTGCTCTACTGTGTTCTGCTCTGCTGTGTTCTGCTCTGCTGTGTTCTGCTCTGCTGTGTTCTGCTCTACTGTGTTCTGCTCTACTGTGTTCTGCTCTGCTGTGTTCTGCTCTGCTGTGTTCTGCTCTACTGTGTTCTGCTCTACTGTGTTCTGCTCTGCTGTGTTCTGCTCTACTGTGTTCTGCTCTGCTGTGTTCTGCTCTGCTGTGTTCTGGTCTGCTGTGTTCTGGTCTACTGTGTTCTGCTCTGCTGTGTTCTGCTCTGCTGTGTTCTGCTCTACTGTGTTCTGCTCTACTGTGTTCTGCTCTACTGTGTTCTGCTCTGCTGTGTTCTGCTCTGCTGTGTTCTGCTCTACTGTGTTCTGCTCTACTGTGTTCTGCTCTGCTGTGTTCTGCTCTGCTGTGTTCTGCTCTACTGTGTTCTGCTCTACTGTGTTCTGCTCTGCTGTGTTCTGCTCTACTGTGTTCTGCTCTGCTGTGTTCTGCTCTGCTGTGTTCTGGTCTGCTGTGTTCTGGTCTACTGTGTTCTGCTCTGCTGTGTTCTGCTCTGCTGTGTTCTGCTCTACTGTGTTCTGCTCTACTGTGTTCTGCTCTACTGTGTTCTGCTCTGCTGTGTTCTGCTCTACTGTGTTCTGCTCTGCTGTGTTCTGCTCTACTGTGTTCTGCTCTGCTGTGTTCTGCTCTGCTGTGTTCTGCTCTGCTGTGTTCTGCTCTGCTGTGTTCTGGTCTACTGTGTTCTGCTCTACTGTGTTCTGCTCTACTGTGTTCTGCTCTACTGTGTTCTGCTCTGCTGTGTTCTGCTCTGCTGTGTTCTGCTCTACTGTGTTCTGCTCTGCTGTGTTCTGCTCTACTGTGTTCTGCTCTGCTGTGTTCTGCTCTACTGTGTTCTGCTCTACTGTGTTCTGCTCTACTGTGTTCTGCTCTACTGTGTTCTGCTCTACTGTGTTCTGGTCTACTGTGTTCTGCTCTACTGTGTTCTGCTCTACTGTGTTCTGCTCTACTGTGTTCTGCTCTGCTGTGTTCTGCTCTACTGTGTTCTGTTCTAACATGGAACGCTGACAAAATTCCCTGCTCTTGTTCTTGTTCTAATCCATCTCTCTCAAAATGATCCACTTACCTAACAAGAAACAGCCATTGATGAAGTGACTTGGACTTGCCAGAATCCCCCCCCCCATCTCTCTCTCTCTCTCTGCCCTCCCTCTCTCTTTCTCTCTCTCTCTCTGCCCTCTCCCTCTCTCTTTCTCTCCCTCTCTTTCTCTGCCCTCTCTCTTCCCCCCTGGCGATTGACAAGTACCTCTTTAATGACTCCACTGTACAGTGTGGTGTTGCTGTGTGGTCTGTGCTGTACTGGGACCAGTGACATACGCTAATGAGATTTGCGAGACAAGCTCCCCTCTGAATGAGACCAGTCATAGTGCGCAGTGTTCCAGAGCCTCCTGATCTGCCGCAGAGCAGCTCCAGAGTCACTCCAACAAACCTGCTGACAACATCAGGTGGAAATCAAATGATGCCTTGTTGTCTAATTATCACACACAATCAAATGCATTTTTCGGTAAGTTCCCAAACTGAATATTCCAGGACTGGGACTGCCAGAGGGTGACGGGGTTCGATCTTGAAACACAGCAGGCGTCCTGTGTGGATCGGGGAGGGGGGGGGGCTCCAGACCCTGGGCCTGTCTGCTTGCTGAAGCTCCGCTGGACCGCAGTTCAAGAAGTGGTGATTTCAAAACTTTCCAGTATGTTTCTTTGGATCAAAGCTAAATGTTAAAAATGCATGAATGCAAAAGAATGACTTTGAGATCTAGTGCAGTGCCGGTTGCTCACACTGTGAATCCCTCCAGTTACAGCCTCAGGGTCACCAGGGAGAGGGGCACAAGGGGGGCGGGGGGGGGGGGGGGGGGGGGGGGAGGGGGGGGGCACCGGGGGATGGGGTCCTTTTCAGGCCACTACGGATCACTGTCCATTTGTAGTCGCCCCATTGGGCCCAGATAAAGGATGACATCACTGCACTCTGACAAACAGAACTGCTTGAGCACTCTGTGTCCTGGGCTATATACACTGCTGCTCTGTGTGAGGGTGGGGGGCTGTGTGTGGTAGCAGTGGGCATATTATAAGGTGTGTGGGGTTACTAGCTGTGTGTGGTAGCAGTGGGCATATTATAAGGTGTGTGAGGTTACTAGCTGTGTGTGGTAGCAGTGGGCATATTATAAGGTGTGTGAGGTTACTATCTGTGTGTGGTAGCAGTGGGCATATTATAAGGTGTGTGAGGTTACTAGCTGTGTGTGGTAGCAGTGGGCATATTATAAGGTGTGTGAGGTTACTAGCTGTGTGTGGTAGCAGTGGGCATATTATAAGGTGTGTGAGGTTACTAGCTGTGTGTGGTAGCAGTGGGCATATTATAAGGTGTGTGAGGTTACTAGCTGTGTGTGGTAGCAGTGGGCATATTATAAGGTGTGTGAGGTTACTAGCTGTGTGTAGTAGCACTGGGGCATATTATAAGGTGTGTGAGGTTACTAGCTGTGTGTGGTAGTGGAGGGGGGGGGGGGCTAACAGCAGACCAACATTAGCCCAACATCCTCCTCACATTCTGCAGCAGAGGGTCTCACAAGGCTTCATTAACCACAGAGGGTTAACTGAACAGGCAGAAACAACAGCAGTGAGGCAGTTCCAAGGTTCCAGGAGCCAGGAGAGTCAGGTGGTTCTGTTCAGCCCAGAGGGCAGCTCACCTCAGGCACCAGCCCTCAGCTGCAGGTCCAGGCTTGTTCTGCTCACTAACATGGAGAAATCTGTCCTGACTGGTGGAACAGATCCAAACCCACAGTCCCTGTGGCCCTCATTCAACTGACCTCTATTATCAGACTCCTAAGTAATCACTGAAGAGCTGAATAGTGATTAACCCAGTCTGTGAGGAGCTTTCTTACACACACACACACACACACACACACACACACACACACACACACACACACACACACACACACACACACACACACACACACACACACACACACACACACACACACACACACACACACACACACACACACACACACACACACACACACACACACACTATAACAGTGTGTACATACTGTACACCTGACATAATAACGTTGAAAGATCGCACGGGAGGACAGGTTCCGTTTTCTCCTGCTCACAAGCACTGGCATGACCAGAGAGGAGGCGGCCATCTTGATTAGGTGGGGTCATCTAGCTGACCTGCAGCCGAGTTACAGATATGGAGTCAGGTGGATGAGCGGTTAGGGAGTCGGGCTAGTAATCATAAGGTACCTGGCTCGAACCCCAGTGGTGCCAAGCGGACGTTGTGTCCTTGGGCAAGGCACTTCACCCTACTTACCTCTGATACTGCGCAGGGAGAATGTCCAGCATCAATGTAAATGCAGGTCAGGTATGTTTCATAAACCGAACTAATTTGATGTGAGTTTGAAAGGATTCAAACCACAATATCCCACCTCCTCCCATCAAAACCAGTCATTCTCCTGTCAGATCATGGGATTTGTTGGGTGCTACCATCACGTGAGCTTGACTTGAGTAAATATGATTACAAGCTCTTCAGCATGACCTAATCTGCCTTTCATACTAATCTGACAGAGGTTTGTTCACTGAAGTTCAGCCAATAATGTCGACGAAATGGGAATATTCCTTGATACTTCAGGACAAGCTGTCCCATGGCATTTAGCACCATATTGAGGACTTGATGTGCATTCACACTTAGCTGCAGGGAAATTCTTCATATGATTCTGAATGAGTGCGTCTGTCTGCATGCTAGCAACTGAAGATTATCTAGAGGGCAAGTTTTCTTCAACACCTTTCCAAGACAGGTTACATCATGTAGTTGTATGATGTCACAACTGTATCCCCTTTAAGAAGCACATTCCCCTTTAAGAAGCACATTCCCCTTTAAGAAGAACAGTCCCCTTTAAGAAGAACAGTCCCCTTTAAGGGAATTGAGATGATAGTTTTGTAGAAAGCAGCAGAGGAGGAGGTTCAAAAGTCGCATGGTGGCCAGAATGCTGCTTTTGCAAAGCAAAAGTTGTACAAAGTCAACAAATATGAACACAGCATCGAATCAGAATACAATGTCATGACATTCTGAGAAAAAGGAATATGTTGTCTGTAGAATGATATACAGTGTTGGCCATCCTGCACAGCCTAACACTGGAGTTCTATAATCCTGGCCATGTGACTGAAGAATCCTTCTGTGTTACGTTTCACCTTAATACTGAACATAGTTAATGTCTTCCTTAAAACTGAACATAGTTAATGTCTTCCTTAATACTGAACATAGTTAATGTCTTCCTTAATACTGAACATAGTTAATGTCTTCCTTAATACTGAACATAGTTAATTTCTTCCTTAATACTGAACATAGTTAATGTCTTCCTTAATACTGAACATAGTTAATGTCTTCCTTAAGACTGAACATAGTTAATGTCTTCCTTAAGACTGAACATAGTTAATGTCTTCCTTAAGACTGAACATAGTTAATGTCTTCCTTAATACTGAACACACGCTTTAAAACAGAGGCAATCGCCATGCCAACACAGCTTGGAGGATACCACAGTAAAACAGGCTAAGAGGAATTCCAAAGATGCCCCTCTCTGGATGGTGCGATGCAGCAGTGTGTGTGTGTGTGTGTGTGTTTCCCAAAGGAGGCAGTCTTACATGTTTCCCAGAGGAAGGTGGGCATGGAGGCAGGGAGCCAGGGCTCAGCACAGGGGAGCTGGCAGGACTGCACAGCTCTGGGAAGGGGTTAGGGATGGCTGGCAGGGACGATGTCCTCAGCTCCTCCTGCTGCAGTCTCCTGGGAAAACACAGACAGGTCCACACCAGTCAGACAGACAGGTCCACACCAGTCAGACAGACAGGTCCACACCAGTCAGACAGGTCCACACCAGTCAGACAGACAGGTCCACATCAGTCAGACAGACAGGTCCACATCAGTCAGACAGACAGGTCGACACCAGTCAGACAGACAGACAGGTCCACACCAGTCAGACAGACAGACAGGTCCACATCAGTCAGACAGACAGGTCGACACCAGTCAGACAGACAGACAGGTCCACACCAGTCAGACAGACAGACAGACAGACAGGTCCACACCAGTCAGACAGACAGGTCCACATCAGTCAGACAGACAGGTCCACACCAGTCAGACAGACAGACAGGTCCACATCAGTCAGACAGACAGACAGGTCCACACCAGTCAGACAGACAGGTCCACATCAGTCAGACAGACAGACAGGTCCACACCAGTCAGACAGACAGACAGGTCCACATCAGTCAGACAGACAGACAGACAGACAGACAGACAGGTCCACATCAGTCAGACAGACAGGTCCACATCAGTCAGACAGACAGGTACACACCAGTCAGACAGACAGACAGGTCCACATCAGTCAGACAGACAGGTCCACATCAGTCAGACAGACAGACAGGTCCACACCAGTCAGACAGACAGACAGGTCCACACCAGTCAGACAGACAGACAGGTCCACATCAGTCAGACAGACAGACAGGTCAACACCAGTCAGACAGACTGACAGAACAGGTCAACAGACAAGACAGACAGACAGGTGCCTTGGTGATTGGGTGGCCCAATCGAAACTCTGGGAGTTGATTATTTGGAGTGTATTCGAACCCTAACTCAGACAAGCACAGAGCTCGACTTACTAACACCTCTCAAAATCCATCAAAACATATTCAGCTGTTTCCATCCACTGACCTTCACATGACCCCCAACAAGGTAAACTAACTGTTAAACAGCAGCAGTCAGCTAGCCGGCTCCCCTCAGCTTCTGTCAGCTCCACTCAGCTCCTGTCAGCTCCCCTCAGCTCCCCTCAGCTCCTGTCAGCTCCCCTCAGCTCCCCTCAGCTCCTGTCAGCTCCCCTCAGCTCCGCTCAGCTCCCCTCAGCTCCTGTCAGCTGCTCTCAGCTCCCCTCAGCTCCTGTCAGCTCCCCTCAGCTCCCCTCAGCTGCTCTCAGCTCCTGTCAGCTCCTGTCAGCTCCCCTCAGCTGCTCTCAGCTCCTGTCAGCTCCTGTCAGCTCCCCTCAGCTGCTCTCAGCTCCTGTCAGCTCCTGTCAGCTCCCCTCAGCTGCTCTCAGCTCCTGTCAGCTCCCCTCAGCTCCCCTCAGCTCCTGTCAGCTCCCCTCAGCTCCCCTCAGCTCCCCTCAGCTGTGACCCAGGTCGTCTCTGCACACTTCAGCTGAAACTGAGGGTAGTTCAAACGCTCCGGTCCTCTTGATGTTGTCACATCTAAGCTGGAGCGCAGGTCAGATGGAGGTCAGGGCAGCATAATTTCCCAGGGTTCCTCACCCACTAGATCTGGTTTCTCTGGGCCTTGGATACGCAGACCAAGCTGAAACCAGACCCTCTTTATTCTGGACTGGACAGTCAGCCAATCAGCACAGACCTGGCATGTGCTCCCAAAACAGTCATTTGCACTACTTGAGGTAAAACCTGGGTTAAATGAGGTATTATTATTATTACTTGCCTGGACTAAAATAATTCACCTTGGTTGCATCCTCATGCAGTGTTCTGCTTCAGTTACATGTTACCAACAAACGCTCCTTGTAATACACTAACCCTGAGCACCCCATTACGATGCTGTTTCACAACCATTGTGCTGTTTTTTTACTGTGTGTTTGTTCAGTGTTAGGCAAGCGGTTTTGAATCAAATCACTTTAACAGCCCTTTTTACAAGCAATGTCACAGAGGGTTTCACCTACGCCCATAGAACTGCACCTTAACCTAACTGAACCAGTGTTCTTTGCTGTATGTACATTGGGAGTCACATGGCTGAGTGGTTAAGGGTGTCGGACAAGTGATCAGAAGGTTGTCAGTTTGCAACATGATGTTGTGTCCTTGGGCAAGGTACTTCACCCTACTTCCCTCAGGGGGGAATGTCCCTGTCCTTACTGTAAGTCTCTCTGGATAAGAGCGTCTGCTGAATGTCCGTGTGCTTACCTGAAGGCGAGGATGTGCATTGGCTGAGACCTTCGTAGGTTTTGTTTGGGTGAAATAGACTGCGGCGTGCAAGCCTCTGTGGTCGTAGCCAGGCGCTGTGATTGGCCGTTCTGCAGTAAGGGGGTGGAGTCAGTCAGCAGGCTGCATGTGGTGTATAGGCTCTCCAAGGAAGAGTTCATGTCATTCACCAACGCCTCCAGATCCACATCATCATCTATTGGGCAAGGAGAGCAGAGTCACACATCTGACGTTCTATTGGGCAAGGAGAGCAGAGTCACACATCTGTCGTTCTATTGGACAAGGAGAGCAGAGTCACACATCTGTCGTTCTATTGGACAAGGAGAGCAGAGTCACACATCTGTCGTTCTATTGGACAAGGAGAGCAGAGTCACACATCTGTCGTTCTATTGGACAAGGAGAGCAGAGTCACACATCTGACGTTCTATTGGACAAGGAGAGCAGAGTCACACATCTGTCGTTCTATTGGACAAGGAGAGCAGAGTCACACATCTGTCGTTCTATTGGACAAGGAGAGCAGAGTCACACATCTGACGTTCTATTGGACAAGGAGAGCAGAGTCACACATCTGTCGTTCTATTGGACAAGGAGAGCAGAGTCACACATCTGTCGTTCTATTGGACAAGGAGAGCAGAGTCACACATCTGTCGTTCTATTGGACAAGGAGAGCAGAGTCACACATCTGTCGTTCTATTGGACAAGGAGAGCAGAGTCACACATCTGTCGTTCTATTGGACAAGGAGAGCAGAGTCACACATCTGACGTTCTATTGGACAAGGAGAGCAGAGTCACACGTTAAGGTTAAGGTTCAGCTTCAGTGTTCTGATGGCTGGGTTAAGGTTAGGGTTAAGGTTAGGGTTAAGGTTAAGGTTAGGGTTAAGGTTAGGGTTAAGGCTGCAGTTACCCACAGGTCCAGTAGGTGGAACCCAACTGCCCGTCTATCATCAACAACAGGAAGTGCCCTGTTTTGTCCCCAGTAAAAATGTAATTTTTTTAAAATCAAACTTAATTTGTAATTTTCTTCTCCAGCTATTCTATTTTATTCCTGGCTGTGTTCAAACATTCTTGTCGTGCCCTAACCCCCCCCCCCCCCCCCCAGAGAGGAAGACACTAGAAGCAGGAAGTGGTTAAGCTGATAAGCAGGACTGTGTCAGGATCCAGACCACAGTCAGTGATACTCAGTGAGAGTTTGGGAAAGTTACGATTTAACCCTTTGAATCAGAATAACACTTAGGTGTGAAGCAAGGCCCACACATACAGCCCTGACGCCTACACAAAGCACAACTGGACCTTCTAATGGACTTCAAATCACTGTTCAAATTATCCAACCAATCAGTTACATTTTTAAATTTATTCATTTAGCAGACGCTTTCATCCAAAGCGACTTACAGTAAGTACAGAGATATTCTCCCTGAGGCAAGTAGGGTGAAGTGCCTTGCCCAAGGACACAACATCATCTAGCCACAGCGGGGGCTCGATCTCACAACCTTCCGTTCATGAGTACATGGTACACCCCCCCCCCCTCCATAGTACTGAACATGGTACACCCCCCCCCCCTCCATAGTACTGAAGATGGTACACCCCCCCCCCTCCATAGTACTGAACATGGTACACCCCCCCCCCCCCATAGTACTGAAGATGGTACACCCCCCCCCTCCATAGTACTGAACATGGTACACCCCCCCCACCCCCATAGTACTGAACATGGTACACCCCCCCCCACCCCCATAGTACTGAAGATGGTACACCCCCCCCCCTCCATAGTACTGAAGATGGTACACCCCCCCCCTCCATAGTACTGAAGATGGTACACCCCCCCCCCCTCCATAGTACTGAAGATGGTACACCCCCCCCTCCATAGTACTGAAGATGGTACACCCCCCCCCCCCTCCATAGTACTGAAGATGGTACACCCCCCCCCCATAGTACTGAAGATGGTACACCCCCCCCATAGTACTGCACATGACAATGTACTTTCTGCTCCATTTATTTCCCTGCTGGTCCACAGATCCCTGGCCCTGCCCCTTCTGCCACACCCCCCTCGTCAAACTCCCACGCTGGGGCAATATTGTGCTTAACTGTCATGCTCCGGTTAGCATGGATGGATTTTGTAAAGCACAATTAGATAGAAAGCTTAATTATACTGGCACCCTGCGTCTTTACAAATCAGTCTTTGAACTGTTGAATTGTTGACAGTGGGAGAGCCCTCATATATACCCCCCCCCCCCCCTACTATCAGAGCTTAATGGGCAAGGATCTCTGGTGTAGCAGGCATCTGGTCTAAACCCCCCCCCGGGCCTGGTGGACACACACACACACACGCCCCCCACACACACACACACGCCCCCCCCACACACACACACACCCGAGCACTCTCACACACACGCTCAACAATAAGAGAGGGGCCTTCAAGAACGCTGTTCAGAATGAGCGCGTCCTTTATTTCCTCTCGTGTAAATATGAAGCTAGACTAACTGTAGCAGACTGATACACGGTCTGGGTGAGGAACACATCTGTGATATCTTCTGCTGATATTTTTGCAGATTTTGCAGTTTTTTGTTTTGACTATTGAAAAGTAAACGTATGTTTACATTTGTATGTTGCTTTGTGTTTAAGATTGATGAGCTTCGGGTCTTCCCAGGTGATTCAGGCATCTGATTCACTCAACTGATTCTCTCACTTGATTCACCCATCTGATTCACCCACCTGCTGCCACATGAGCGGTTTAACAGATAACAAACCTCTCAGACTTAATCAGAAAGCAGATTTGAGTCGGATCATTTCTCCACATGTGGTTAATCTGAATCTATTCCCCTGCAATCCTGCATGGATACTTATGACATGACAATGATCCATACGCATCATGGTTCAATACCACCTGTGACCTCACTTCCAGCTCATTTTGTATTTACTTATTTACATTTACATTTATTCATTTAGCAGACGCTTTTTATCCAAAGCGACTTACAGTAAGTACAGGGACATTCTCCCTGAGGTAAGTAGGGTGAAGTGCCTTGCCCAAGGACACAACGTCATACAGCGATCATGAGGCCAACGCCTTAACCATTGAGCCATCTGACCTCCTCATCAACCCTAACCTACGACGCGAATACATACCAGTATGTGCACACACGTCAACACATAACACACACATTCCAATGCAGACAATCACAACACATGCATCCCAGGGCTGGTCAGAGTGATTGGGGCCAAACTATACTTGGGCTAATCCATACAGTCGTGGAAAATTCAAACGTGTTAACGTTAGCGTCTTGTAGCTGCTGTAGCTGCACCCTAACCCTAACCCTAAGCCATACTGTTGGCCATACATGCAATGAACAGTCCTGCCATAAGCCTAGAGAGAGCTTTACATGTGGTAACATGTGTAATCCTGCATTCACAAAGACTGCGAACATCTTACAGTTTAGACAGCAGCACAGACCTTGATGGTTAGGGGAATTCCGATTGGTAGACGGCTGGAAACGTGGTCCAATTAGATCTGCGGGTTTGTGATTAGTAGACTGCTGGAAACTTGGCCCAATCAGATCTGCCGGGTTGTGATTGGTGGGTCGGTCTACTTTGTCCTGCTGAGAGAAATGGTGACACAGCTTCAGAGAGAGTCTAGAGCGCAATCCTCAAACACACAAACCTCCCACCCTCCCTCCCTCCCTCCCCCCTCCCTCCCTCCCTCCCTCCCTCCCTCCCTCCTTCCACCTCCCTCCCTCCCTCCCTCCCTCCCTCCCCCCTCCCTCCCAGTCACAGGGGCTGCAGGGTCAGCCAGGGAACCACATGCCTCTCAGGAACACATTCTTCTTGGCCTGAGGAGAAACTCTCACCACTTCCTCACATCCATCCAGACAACAACAACTGAGGGAGACCCCGGGGGGGGGGGGGGCAGAGGGGGAGAGAGAGACACAGAGTGATCAAACCCACCCTCCTAGACATCCAGTTGGGTGGGTCTAGTTACCAGACTGACTAATCCCCCCCCATGAGGTATGAGCGAAAGACGGCCTGTGCTTATCAAAGGTTCAGGTCACACACTGATGCATGTGTGTGTGTTCGTAGGGATGTGTGTGTGTGTGTGTGACTTGCTCTGCTAACCTACACATCAGGACACTGTCAATATCCACAACTCTAGCTACGAGCACCAGAACAAGCAATGACAATTAGCGTACCATGTGATATGTTTGGCCTTAACACAACCAGTCCAAGCAAATTCTATCATTAACTATTTTGTGATCAGGTGATGTGACAGGCTGGGCTGAGTTCACAACAAAAAAACACAATTTGGTTGGAAGAGATTTTAATTCCTCCACAGGAAGGATGAATGCTGTGCTATCTTGGCCAGGACACTCTTGTCAGAGCTGAATGAGCCCTTCCTGATCTGAACAAGGACAGGGAAACAGAACATCTTCACCTGGCATGTTTTGGTTGGACTGGGCCCATAACACAAGACCTCCCTTAGCCAGGTGACTTAGCTGATTGCTATTTCCCACCAGGGTTTAGGCTAGCAGCACCAGGACAACAAACAATGACAGAAAGCCCCTCAAAACAATCCCTGTAATCCCTGGCAGGAGGCCACAGACCAGCTCTGCCACGTCAAAGTCTCGCGCCATTGGTGAATCACCTCAGAGGAATGTGCATCCATGCTAGGGGCCCATTCACTACTTCGTCATTTTCATTCATGCTCTACCCCTAAATCTATTGGGCGTGACAGGTACATTCAGACTGGGGAGAGAGAGAGAAAGAGAGAGAGAGATAAAGAGAGAGAGGGGAGAGAGAGAGACAGAAAGTGAGAGAGAGAGAGAAAGAGAGAGAGAAGGGGGGAGAGAGAGAGAGAATTCTCCACAGCCAGCTGGGTAGCTAGCTATGCTTGAGTCAGTCTGTAGCTGTCTCTCTCTCCTTCCTCCATGCCTGTCTCTCTCTCCTTCCTCCATGCCTGTCTCTCTCTCCTCCCTCCATGCCTGTCTCTCTCTCCTTCCTCCATGCCTGTCTCTCTCTCCTTCCTCCATGCCTGTCTCTCTCTCCTTCCTCCATGCCTGTCTCTCTCTCCTTCCTCCACGTCTGTAGCTGCCCAATCCCACAGAGCTCTTCTAAGAATCACAACAACAGCCTTGGTGGAGAGAGACAGACCCTCTTCTCTGTGCTGGAAGGCTTCCATCGAAGGTTTCTCTTTCAAATAAGTTATTTACCCCCGTAGTTAAAGGAGCCTCCATCTACAATGCTAATGTGAAGCCAGCTTCTTGGCCAGTTCTGCCAAGCCGTTCCTCCGTCAGCCCGTCTCCAGCCCATCGCTGTCAACAGGTGAAGGAGAGAAGCTCACTGCTAACTGAGCCTGGTTATGATTCACAACAGACACACGTCACAGCCACAGTGTTGCTGGGCACTGAGGCTCGAGTTCAAATCCAGCCTGGGCCCTCAGCTTCAGGTCTTTACCCTCCCTCTCTCTGTCCCTCCCTCTGTCCCTCCCTCTGTCCCTCCCTCTGTCCCTCCCTCCCTCCCTCTCCTGTCACACTTCACTTGAAAATGCCCCCCCCCCCCCCCACACACACACACACACACACACACACACACACACACAAAACACAAGAGAATGTGTTACCTGGTAATTTGGATGGTGCAGAAAGTAATCAGGACAACCGGCCACAGCCATGATGGGAATCCTCCGCTCTCTGTCCTGTCACATTCAGCTTGGACAGGTCTGCCTGCTGGAGCACAAGCACATAGCACCAGGGTTCATCCATGCCTCTCTCTAGAATGCAAGGAAGGTGAGACTAAGACTAGACTAATATAGCACAGAGCACATCTTAACCCACATAGTGGTACGTGCTGGGCCAGTAAACACAATCTGCTGACCCCAAGTCTCCTTGACAGCACCTGGCCTGTTCATCTACACATAAAGAACGTCTGCATTTACAGGGAAACATGGTCAGGTGGAAAAAGAAAGTTCTGTCTTAAGGCCACAGCGTCTGAGCACATGAATAATCTTTGAAACACACTGGTGGGTATTTACAGTATATTCCAGAGAGTATATTCTTAACTTTAATCATCTTAACACATAACCTAGTACACACAACCAGTCTTTCAAATTCTCATTGGTATCCAGAATATTCTTACTCTTAGCAGTTAACCTTTTACCCTTCCTTACCTTCCAGCCCTCCTCCCCCTGCTGACCTCCCCCTGACCTCCCACTCCCCCTGTCCTCTCCCAGCCCCCCAATCACTCCCCCTGCCCTGCTGCTCCCCCTGTCCTCCCCCTGTCCTCCCCCAGCACCCCAATCACTCCCCCTGTCCTCCCACAGCCCCCCTCCCCCTAGAAGTTCAACAGTTGGACTTCAGTATATTTGGACTTCTAAGCTGGCTATTCTATCAACAATAGACACAAGTGTATCAAACAAACACTTGTAAACATTGTGTAGTGTGGGGTAGGGTTTCGTGTGGGGTAAGGGGGTAGGTTTTAGTGTGGGGTAAGGGGGTAGGGTTTAGTGTGGGGTAAGGGGGTAGGGTTTAGTGTGGGGTAAGGGGGTAGGGTTTAGTGTGGGGTAAGGGGGTAGGGTTTAGTGTGGGGTAAGGGGGTAGGGTTTAGTGTGGGGTAAGGGGGTAGGGTTTAGTGTGTGAGGTAGTTTAGTTAGAATGGGGTTTGTACAGTTTCAGATCCAGCTCCACCAGGGCAGTTACTAAGCTATGAATTATCCCCAAAATAGCTCATTAGAAGCACACAGGATCCAGAGTTCTCAGGGACGGACATCCTCTCCAATTTGTCGAGAAATCCCACCATGACAAAAGTTTTAACTTAATGATCCAGTCATGAATGCACCCACCACAAAGAGGACCAGCGAAACACGCTCAGTGAGTTTACTTGTGATGAGTCTGTGTATGTGTGTGTGTGTGTGTGTATGTGTGTGTGTGTGTGTGTGTGTGTGTGTGTGTGTGTGTGTGTGTGTGTGTGTGGGTGGGTGTGTGTGTGCGTTTCCATTAGTTTGAGCATGAGTGTGCCTCATTTTGTGTGTGACATCACTGTCATAAGGACACCTGCATCCGAGCGTGCAAGATCACTTGTGTTGTGACGTCTAATCGCTCCCTTGTAGTTTGAGGCAGTGACACAGTCCTCCCTTGGAGGTATCAATAGAGGGATTAAGCTGCATGCAAGGAGCCTTTGATTTGACTTTACACTTGAACAGAGTAATGAAACTTAGTGACCTCTGACCCTCAACAGTGCAATGATCCCTGTGGTGATGGAGAGAAGGCTCCGTACCCCACAGCACCCAGCAGTGCTGCCTTGCTACTTATTAAGACGATTTTTGGCTCAAGCTTGCATGAACACAGAACGTTACTTCAAACGAAGAATGACTTCAAACGGCCATCTTACACTTCTGCTGCCTGGCAGCTCTGTAGAAACATGGAACTATGAACCGCTTCAGATGGTCACATCTTGGTACCTAGACACTACGGAAGTAACCTGGACACTGTTCAAACTAAACTCATGTTTCTAATGCTGTCAATATTCATGCCGATATTTATCCAGGCTTCGTTTGTGTGCTGTCTCCTACATATAATAAAAAAGATGTTATGCTGACAAAAATGTACTCAAACTTATTGGTTCTCTCTTAAAGTGTCTGACCACAACAAATATACATTGACACCCCGAAATACGCAAACACATTTACACTGACATGATCTGACAGAAAGATGCAGAAACCTTAAAAACACGTCATTAAGGAGAACTTGCCGGAGAACCTGCTTCGTTACACGTCCTGTAACATGATGGAAGCAGACATGAACACAACATGATTGACTCCACAGGTGTTTAAGCACGTTCTTCTAACCTGGTACAGTTAGCACAAGCCTAACAGAACTGCATACAAACAGCATGGGGGCAAAACTAGGCCAGCTTTGGATGCTAGACTAGCCAGTTAGCTGATGTAGCTAGTAAGCTTTAAGTCTGCTTCATCATCACTGAGTGTTAAAACACTCAACATTTGAGCAGCCAACATTTGAATCAACAGCTATGCTATTTCAAGCCTAATTTAACTGTAAGAACATTTCACTTAAGTGATGTCCTGTTTTGCTTGCTGTGACCAAGGATACATATCCCATCATGCCATGCTCTGGGTGAATCCTCCATTCTGATTGGCTGCAGGGGTGTCCATTATGAAGTAGTTCCAGCAAAACTGTTCACCACTGTTCCAAATCATTACGCTACAGAGTATGAGCCTGTATAAAGGGTCTGAAATAAGACATGTCTTCGTAAAATATAGTGAGAGAGTGACATACTGTTCGCTAGCTAGAGTCTTGTTGTTAAACATAGCATCAATTTATATCTACTATTTGGAGATGAAGTCAACTTTGATACAATGATTCATGTCACATTCCTGTACTTGGGTCTCCAGCCAGGATCAGAACCTGCTTGAGCTTCTCAGCTGAAGCAGCGCGTCAGAGGCTTCACCTCTCGGCCATTATCAGGTGATAATGTCCACCTCGTGAGGCATTATCCCTTACTTAGCGTTCCAAACACTCGACATTAGCACTGCAGAACAAGACGCTGTGGCTTCTAATCCTGGACCGATGTTGGATGAAACAAGCATCAACTAAATGAATGAATCACATCATTAGGCTACATTACACAAAGCCTCTCTCAATGGTGCTCTATGAGTGTGTTCATAAAGTAATCTGAATCTGAATCATATTGCCAAATGTAGTTTGGCATGCAGATTGACGATTTGGTTCTCTACTAAAATAGTCATTCTGACAAAGGCCATAAGTGTGACTGGACTGTGTGTCTTCTTACAGACTATATCAGTATAACTCTCCTTGAAACTCATCCATTGAAAGCTTCATGAATGCTTGAACAACTTTAAAAAACTCCATTACACAGTAGAAGACAACATGAGCGTGAAATAGAAAAAATTCAACTTTTAACCCTTCAAACATCTGAGCCAAATAAAACAGATAGAAATGTCTTGCGGGTGCTGTGGTCAGGTGAGAGCCCCCCCTCCCCTAACCCACCTCCCCTAACCCCCCTCCCCTAACCCCCCTCCCCTAACCCACCTCCCCTAACCCCCCTCCCCTAACCCCACCTCCCCTAACCCCCCTCCCCTAACCCACCTCCCCTAACCCCCCTCCCCTAACCCACCTCCCCTAACCCCCCTCCCCTAACCCCCCTCCCCTAACTCCCCTCCCCTAACCCCCCTCCCCTAACTCCCCTCCCCTAACCCCCCTCCCCTAACCCCCCTCCCCTAACCCCCCTCCCCTAACCCCACCTCCCCTAACCCCCCTCCCCTAACCCCCCTCCCCTAACCGCCCTCCCCTAACCCACCTCCCCTAACCCCCCTCCCCTAACCCACCTCCCCTAACCCCCCTCCCCTAACCCCCCTCCCCTAACCGCCCTCCCCTAACCCCCCTCCCCTAACCCCCCTCCCCTAACCCACCTCCCCTAACCCACCTCCCCTAACCCCCCTCCCCTAACCCACCTCCCCTAACCCACCTCCCCTCCCCTAACCCTAACCCCCCTCCCCTAACCGCCCTCCCCTAACCCCCCTCCCCTAACCCCCCTCCCCTAACTCCCCTCCCCTAACCCCCCTCCCCTAACCCCCCTCCCCTAACCCCACCTCCACTAACTCCCCTCCCCTAACCCACCTCCCCTAACTCCCCTCCCCTAACCCACCTCCCCTAACCCCCCTCCCCTAACCCACCTCCCCTAACTCCCCTCCCCTAACCCCCCTCCCCTAACCCCCCTCCCCTAACCCCCCTCCCCTAACCCACCTCCCCTAACCCCCCTCCCCTAACCCACCTCCCCTCCCCTAACCCTAACCCCCCTCCCCTAACCGCCCTCCCCTAACCCACCTCCCCTCCCCTAACCCTAACCCCCCTCCCCTAACCGCCCTCCCCTAACCCCCCTCCCCTAACCCACCTCCCCTAACCCCCCTCCCCTAACCCACCTCCCCTCCCCTAACCCTAACCCCCCTCCCCTAACCGCCCTCCCCTAACCGCCCTCCCCTAACCCCCCTCCCCTAACCCCCCTCCCCTAACCCCCCTCCCCTCCCCTAACCGCCCTCCCCTAACCCCCCTCCCCTAACCCCCCTCCCCTAACCCCCCTCCCCTCCCCTAACCCCCCTCCCCTAACCCACCTCCCCTAACTCCCCTCCCCTAACCCACCTCCCCTAACCCCCCTCCCCTAACCCCCCTCCCCTAACCCACCTCCCCTAACCCCCCTCCCCTAACCCCACCTCCCCTAACTCCCCTCCCCTAACCCCCCTCCCCTAACCCCCCTCCCCTAACCCACCTCCCCTAACCCCCCTCCCCTAACCCCCCTCCCCTAACCGCCCTCCCCTAACCCCCCTCCCCTCCCCTAACCCCACCTCCCCTAACCCCCCTCCCCTAACCCACCTCCCCTAACCCCCCTCCCCCACCTCCCCTCCCCCACCTCCCCTCCCCTAACCCCCCTCCCCTAACCCCCCTCCCCTAACCCACCTCCCCTAACCCACCTCCCCTAACCCCCCTCCCCTAACCCCCCTCCCCTAACCCACCTCCCCTAACCCCCCCCCAGGTGAGAGCCTCTCAGCCCCAGCCTCTATCCCCCCTCTCCTAACCCCCCCAGGTGAGTGCCCCTAACCCCCCTCCCCCAACCCCCCTCTCCTCCCAGCTTCGAGGGCATGCACGGCTGTATACTACCTCTTCATCCTAATTTGGGACACACTTCCAAATAGTGTTGCTGCTAGAGTGAAAGACAGGCATTGATATGCACAATGCAACAGAGTCATTCTGGACCATAAAATGATGGCTACATAAAAAAATAATATAAGATAGTCTGAATAGTCTAGTCTAATCGTACAAACCTATGACCATACTGTAGTAGCCTCAGTAAGTCTTTTCCCTGGGCATCCAGAAGCATAAAATCCAAAGACCTCTACAGCTAATTATTGATCCACAAGTGCAGTCAGAGTCTAGTTAGAATACAGTGATGGATGAGGCCGACTGAAATGAAGGAGGGAGGCATGAGGTAGAAAGGAGACAGGGATGACGTAGAAACGAGGCAGAGCAGGATGAGGCAGAGAGGAATGAGGCAGAGAGGAGGCAGAGTGGGATGAGGCAGAGAGGAATGAGGCAGAGAGGAGGCAGAGCAGGATGAGGTAGAGAGGAATGAGGCAGAGAGGAGGCAGAGCAGGATGAGGTAGAGAGGAATGAGGCAGAGAGGAGACAGAGTGGGATGAGGCAGAGAGGAATGAGGCAGAGAGGAGGCAGAGTGGGATGAGGTAGAGAGGAATGAGGCAGAGAGGAGGCAGAACAGGATGAGGCAGAGAGGAATGAGGCAGAGAGGAGGCAGAGCGGGATGAGGCAGAGAGGAATGAGGCAGAGAGGAGGCAGAGTGGGATGAGGCAGAGATGAATGAGGCAGAGAGGAGGCAGAGCAGGATGAGGTAGAGAGGAATGAGGCAGAGAGGAGACAGAGTGGGATGAGGCAGAGAGGAATGAAGCAGAGAAGAGGCAGAGCAGGATGAGGTAGAGAGGAATGAGGCAGAGTGGGATGAGGTAGAGAGGAATGAAGCAGAGAAGAGGCAGAGCAGGATGAGGTAGAGAGGAACGAGGCAGAGTGGGATGAGGTAGAGAGGAATGAGGCAGAGAGGAATGAGGCAGAGTAGGATGAGGTAGAGAGGAATGAGGCAGAGAGGAATGAGGCAGAGTAGGATGAGGCAGAGAGGAGGCAGAGAGGAGGCAGAGAGGAGGCAGAGAGGAGGCAGAGAGGAGGCAGAGAGGAGGCAGAGAGGAGGCAGAGGATGTGCTGCAGTCAGTATAGTGTTAGCTGTAGTGCTGTGCAGTATAACCCTCTCTTGTACAGTGCAGCTTTCTTCTCTAGATTCGTACAGATAAACAGTGAAAGTCTTGTCGTTAGTTGGTTTAATGGATTATCACATTGTGGTCACACCTCAGTAGCTATGCTTGTTGCACATGTTGATCACTCATTAATTGGCAGCTTCATTATCTGGGCGCAGCAGCGTAAAGTAGGCTATAGGAGAGCTTGTCTGATGTCACAGGGCTGGATGAATAGCAGCAGGCTCTGAGAGAGGCTTTGGTAAACATGGACAATCGCTAATTGGATGAGGATTTCATTGGGCTGAGAGAAACGGCCTTATGCAATCTACATAATGAATAGCTTGGGACCAGTTCTGCTTCTGCTTGCTAGCAGGGTGGGCCTGTTCATACTCCTGCTCCAACCCAACATGCTATCTGGAGTGGAAGATGACACAGCCATTTAGCAATCCATAGATCAGGCCCTTTCTGATGGACACAATGTAGACAAAAGAGAGTGTTAGGATGTGGTTGACCTTTGGGTATAAGATGAGCTGTAGGGATGATTATCATACACATATCCCTGAGATCACCACAGTTACTGTTCCACTGCTATCATACATGACTGCTATCATCCATGACAAAGTTTCTACTGACTAACTGTCTCACTGATGTCATCCATGTCCAGGATCTTACTGCCGTCATCCATGCCTGATGTCATTCCTGACCACCCCAATCATCCATCACCAGGGTACTTCAGCAGTCATCCATGACCATTGTGAGGGGGTCTGGGGGTGAGGAGGAGTCTGGGAATGGTGCCCATTTGGCAGCTGGTAGTTAGCTGGCAAAGAGCTGGATCAAGGTTCACAGAAGACTGACGTCCATGTCACTCAATAGAATCCCTCCAGCAGCAGCCAGAGACGATGTTCAAACACGTAACGTGTCACTTCCTGTACCTCTATTTCACTGGAGGCTAACGGCTTCTCACGAGGAGGACGGTTTGGGAAGGTGCTGCTGTCAAATCTGTCACCGGGAACTTTAACACCACGCACAAGACTGATCCACTCTCAGTGGAATGGTTTTTACCAGCGTTACACCTCTTCACGTGTAACTATCAGAGCGCTTTATAGCATGACAGTTCCACCTGAGTACCAGATAAGGGACAGACATCACTCCATCTC
Source organism: Neosalanx taihuensis (assembly GCA_030340665.1). Lineage (NCBI taxonomy): Eukaryota > Metazoa > Chordata > Actinopteri > Osmeriformes > Salangidae > Neosalanx > Neosalanx taihuensis. The sequence continues at coordinate 1,496,189 of CM059294.1, read as the reverse complement.
TGGAATGTTCACAAGCTATTCTTTAAATTATTATTATTATTATTATTATTATTATTATTATTATTATATTACTTAAGACTTAAACTAACCATTTCTTAAGCACCAAAAGTGTTGAAGCTTGAAGTCTGATCACTCATGAAGTCTAGGATCATTCTGGAAATATGAAGGTAGCCAAGCAAGAGCATACGTGACAGAAAGTCTCAGAGACACAGAGCTCTGTGAGATGAACTCAGTGAGGACAGCGGTCTGTTCAGTTGTGTTTGCACACTCTCTTCTCTAAAAACATGCCTCTCCCAGTACAGAATCCAGCCAGGCAGTTCCAGGGGCCAGGAAGGTCCAGGGGGCCAGGCAGGTCCAGGAGCCAGGAAGGTCCAGGGGGCCAGGAAGGTCCAGGGGGCCAGGCCAGGAAGGTCCAGGAGCCAGGAAGGTCCAGAAGCCAGGAAGGTCCATGGGGCCAGGCAGGTCCAGGGGGCCAGGCAGATCCAGGGGGCCAGGCAGGTCCAGGGGGCCAGGCAGGTCCAGGGGGCCAGGAAGGTCCAGGGGGCCAGGAAGGTCCAGAAGCCAGGAAGGTCCAGGGGGCCAGGCAGGTCCAGGGGGCCAGGAAGGTCCAGGAGCCAGGAAGGTCCAGGGGGCCAGGCAGGTCCAGGGGGCCAGGCAGATCCAGGGGGCCAGGCAGGTCCAGGGGGCCAGGAAGGTCCAGGAGCCAGGGAGGTCCAGGAGCCATGAAGGTCCAGGGGGCCAGGCAGGTCCAGGGGGCCAGGCAGATCCAGTGGGCCAGGCAGGTCCATAATCCAGTCAGGTCCATGGATCAAACCAAGATGTTCCATTCCCTGCATCGTCACTCTGATTCCAGCTCCATTAGAGGCTGCCTCTAACTCTGCTTCTGATTCCAACAGAGGCTGCCTCTAACTTTGCCTCTGACTCCAACAGAGGCTGCCTCTAACTCTGTCTCTGACTCCAGCTCCAACAGAGGCTGCCTCTAACTCTGACTCCAACAGACGCTGCCTCTAACTCTGCTTCTGACTCCAGCTCCAACAGAGGCTGCCTCTAACTTTGCCTCTGACTCCAACAGAGGCTGCCTCTAACTCTGTCTCTGACTCCAGCTCTAACAGAGGCTGCCTCTAACTCTGACTCCAACAGATGCTGCCTCTAACACTGCCTCCGACTTCAACAGAGGCTGCTTCTAGTCTCTAAATTCATGCATGCTTAGAGGATTGATGCATCGTGTTTCTCTGGTGATCACGTGAGAAGATTGAGCTGGTGAGGACCTCCTATGGTCCAGGAAGAACGTTACTCAGTCTGCCTGTTACTCCATAATAATACTACTTTAGGACATGCAATAAAGTTAGTTACATCGACTGACTGAAGAGTGACTATAGGCCCTATAGCATCTATTACTAAATTATTAATTGCCAAAGTTGCTAACTTGATAGAATGTAATGTGTAATGTGAGGGGGGGGGGTCAGATGGCTCAATGGTTAAGGCGTTGGCCTCATGATCGGAAGGTTGTGAGATCGAGCCCCCACTGTGGCTATATGACGTTGTGTCCTTGGGCAAGGCACTTCACCCTACTTGCCTCAGGGAGAATGTCCCTGTACTTACTGTAAGTCACTCTGGATAAGAGCGTCTGCTAAAATGAATACATGTAAATAATGTAAAAATAATCTACAAAAACCTGCCAGGTTATTGTGTCCTGTCAGTGTGATACAGCACATGACTGAGTGTGAGCGACCCCAGCTGAGGATCACAGGAAGTGTGTGTGGGCTCGTTTACACCAACACTTTTCTATTGGACAGAATATTCAAATGTGTATTTTAATCAGCAGATGCTTTCATTCAAAGAGACACAAGATGGTTTATACTTTAGATCATAAATCATATCCTCTAACCACTGAATATAAACGGACAAGAATATAAACCAGCAGGAATTCTGTCTGAATTTGGTCTAACATCAAACGAAGACAACAACAAAAAAACATCCAAACATTAAGCTCCATGCTTCTCCTCTGATTCCAGTCTGAAATGAAGCTAAAGTTTAGACTGTTCCAGAAACAGATTAATAACTGATCAATAATGAATGTGCAATTCAGACAGAAGTCCATTTGTGTGATTACAGGCCCTGATGCAGCTTCCAGACTCGCTTCTCCTCACGTCCATGACTCAACATCACTCAGGTAATTACTGGGTTAAGAGACTGGAGAGCGACTCCAGGCTGCTGTCAGGCTATCAGGCCAGGATCAGCAGATTCATGTCTCATCAAGTCAGTGAGCTGCTGCCAAACTGCTCCAGATCAGGTTACTGTTGGTTACATCTGGTCTCATGGAACAGGCAGATATTGTGGTTCAGTTCTGGTTGGAATCCGTTGATCCAGAAGAGAGGCCATGTTTATCTTTGTAGATTGGAACATTTAAGGAACCAACTGCTGCTGTTTATGTCTGCTTGACCAAAAGCCCCACAACACATTCACCAAATCATTTTATAATAATAGTAATTGTGTATTCATTCATAATGAGGTATTTCATACAAATAAACATAAGTGAGAGAAAACATATTTGAGGGATTGTTTTAAAAATTACAATATAATTATAATGAGTAAATTAAGTTAATAAAGTATAAACACATATTGTAATACTGGCAAATTAAACTGTACAGCAATACTAACCTTAACCCTAAACTTCCGTTTTGAATGTGTTTCTTTTCTAATGTCTACTATAATATAATATAATACCGTTCAACCTCGTCCCACTAATAAGACACGGCCGGCCTGGCGTGACGTCATCACCGGGACCGCGCGGAGAGGATACGGAGCGCTCGAGCCGCTCCGGTTCAGCAGACCACTCACAAACTGACCGGGGAAAACGCCTCCCGCGAGCCCCAAGTGAACCAGGCACGGTTAAGACCGGGTAAAGTCCTCTATCCTGGGGTGTTACTGGGCCCCACAGTTACTTTCTTACTTTAGTTCATTACTCTGCATTACTTTGATGTTCTAAATATGGACCGCGTGCCATAAATAAACCAGATCATGCGCGAGCTTCCCCTGGTTGCTTTTCGAGCACTAAAAGCAGTTTACCAGCAAAACAAACACCGGATCATTATTAAACCGACTGTATTCTAACAACGTGTTCATTTTTATGTTTTGTAAAGTTATGAATAAAAGCAATATATTTGTATATCGCTTTCCAATCTACCCCCTCGATATAAACTAGACTAAAGCAACACAGGGGTTAGACTTCTTGTCGACACACGTGAGTTAAGACTGGACAGTCTGCAGGGAAATAACTTAAGTTGTAACACAGCAGAACACACAACGACGCTTGTTTATTACTAAAGTACTCACGTTTTATCTTCTTTAGAGATTAAAAAGAAATTACAAGCATGCCCAGAGTGTTGCTCAATAGCAGCTCAAGTGCTCGCTCGGTCCGCAGCGGTCAACATTCCCGATGAGAACACGGATTGACCGCAGTTCATCTCCCCAGTTCACTCATCCTTACTGGGACAGGCTCCTCCCATCCACCAGTTAGACTCCGCCCATCTGTTTTCTGGTTTCATCTCTCTCTCTTTGCACGCCGGTTTGCACACCGCGGTGCTGCACATGACGCAACTTCATTCCTTCTGTGTGTTGAAACTACTGTGTTGATCATGATCACGCGCGTTTTACTACACTAGAGAGCTGGAGGCTCAATGCTGCTCTACTTAACAGACTAGTCCAGGTCTGTAATATAGACCAGTGCTGCTCTACATAACTGACTAGTCCAGGTCTGTAATATAGACCAGTGCTGCTCTACATAACAGACTAGTCCAGGTCTGTAATATAGACCAGTGCTGCTCTACATAACAGACTAGTCCAGGTCTGTAATATAGACCAGTGCTGCTCTACATAACACACTAGTCCAGGTCTGTAATATAGACCAGTGCTGCTCTACATACACTACCGTTCAAAAGTTTGGGGTCACCCAAACAATTTTGTGTTTTCCATGAAAAGTCACACTTATTCACTACCATGTGTTGTGAAATGAATAGAAAATAGAGTCAAGACATTGACAAGGTTAGAAATAATGATTTGTATTTGAAATAAGATTTTTTTTACATCAAACTTTGCTTTCGTCAAAGAATCCTCCATTTGCAGCAATTACAGCATTGCAGACCTTTGGCATTCTAGCTGTTAATTTGTTGAGGTAATCTGGAGAAATTGCACCCCACGCTTCCAGAAGCAGCTCCCACAAGTTGGATTGGTTGGATGGGCACTTCTTGCGTACCATACGGTCAAGCTGCTCCCACAACAGCTCAATGGGGTTCAGATCTGGTGACTGCGCTGGCCACTCCATTACCGATAGAATACCAGCTGCCTGCTTCTGCTCTAAATAGTTCTTGCACAATTTGGAGGTGTGTTTAGGGTCATTGTCCTGTTGTAGGATGAAATTGGCTCCAATCATGCGCTGTCCACTGGGTATGGCATGGCGTTGCAAAATGGAGTGATAGCCTTCCTTATTCAGAATCCCTTTTACCCTGTACAAATCTCCCACCTTACCAGCACCAAAGCAACCCCAGACCATCACATTACCTCCGCCATGCTTAACAGATGGAGTCAGGCATTCTTCCAGCATCTTTTCATTTGTTCTGCGTCTCACAAACGTTCTTCTTTGTGATCCAAACACCTCAAACTTGGATTCATCCGTCCACAACACTTTTTTCCAGTCTTCCTCTGTCCAATGTCTGTGTTCTTTTGCCCATCTTAATCTTTTTCTTTTATTGGCCAGTCTCAGATATGGCTTTTTCTTTGCCACTCTGCCCTGAAGCCCAGAATCCCGCAGCCGCCTCTTCACTGTAGATGTTGACACTGGTGTTTTGCGGGTGCTATTTAATGAAGATGCCAGTTGGGGACCTGTGAGGCGTCTGTTTCTCAAACTAGAGACTCTAATGTACTTATCTTCTTGTTTAGTTGTGCAACGCGGCCTCCCACTTCTTTTTCTACTCTGGTTAGAGCCTGTTTGTGCTGTCCTCTGAAGGGAGTAGTACACACCGTTGTAGGAAATCTTCAATTTCTTAGCAATTTCTCGCATGGAATAGCCTTAATTTCTAAGAACAAGAATAGACTGTCGAGTTTCAGATGAAAGTTCTCTTTTTCTGGTCATTTTGAGCGTTTAATTGACCCCACAAATGTGATGCTCCAGAAACTCAATCTGCTCAAAGGAAGGTCAGTTTTGTAGCTTCTGTAAGGAGCTAAACTGTTTTCAGATGTGTGAACATGATTGCACAAGGGTTTTCTAATCATCAATAAGCCTTCTGAGCCAATGAGCAAACACATTGTACCATTAGAACACTGGAGTGATAGTTGCAGGAAATGGGCCTCTATACACCTATGTAGATATTGCACCAAAAACCAGACATTTGCAGCTAGAATAGTCATTCACCACATTAGCAATGTATAGAGTGTATTTCTTTAAAGTTAAGACTAGTTTAAAGTTATCTTCATTGAAAAGTACAGTGCTTTTCCTTAAAAAATAAGGACATTTCAATGTGACCCTAAACTTTTGAACGGTAGTGTAACTGACTAGTCCAGGTCTGTAATATAGACCAGTGCTGCTCTACATAACTGACTAGTCCAGGTCTGTAATATAGACCAGTGCTGCTCTACATAACTGACTAGTCCAGGTCTGTAATATAGACCAGTGCTGCTCTACATAACTGACTAGTCCAGGTCTGTAATATAGACCAGTGCTGCTCCACTAGTGTTGGCTGAGGCTGTTATATGCAGGTTTGAAATAGCTACATGAAGTTATATCTAAAAGATAGAAGGATGTTTTCCATCACTAAGAGCACCAGACCAACATTTGGCTTGCAGTCATTTCGCAACTTTGTACTGTGGGGTGAGTCAGAAGTTAGCAGGAATCCTGAATTCACAAGGTTGTTTTCTGGTGAACAGCCACAAGTGAGTAGGAATTCTGACCAACAGAACTGTGGCCTGGCAACAATGTTCTGTCTGCCAGTATCCAGGGAAGTACCCTCCCTGTGGGTGTGTGTGTGGGGTGGGGTGGGGGGGGGGGGGGTAGTGTGTGTGTGTGTGTATACTTTGAATCACACCAGCATATTCAGCAACTGTGTTGTCCTTAGTGTTGTGTGTGTTTGGACACTGAAGTGTGTTGTGTGATTAGGTTGAAGGAAGCCTAAACCAGGGAGCCCAAACACAAACAGGGATTTATTAACACCAAAACCAGCAACAGTGTTGAACTGGGGCCTGTAGTACCAGTCAAGAAGTGGCATTAACCAGGTAACTTTGAGGTTACTCAATAGAGAAACCACCTGGGTTAAACCTAAGTTACCTTGTTAACACCAAATCTTGATTCATAGTATAGGCCCCTGATCTTGATGGTTGTGACTCAAATAAACAAACGTGATTTAAATAATAATTTATTGAATCAAAACTCAAGTTATGAAGGCCAGAAGGATGTGCACTTAACAGAAACCCAGAAGATCCTGGCTGTATTACTGCATGATCATGTTTCCCCTGTAAGACCTCGTAATGTGATAATGTCTCGCTAATTTCCCAACGTATACAGATGGATACGAAAGGAGAAAGTGACAGCAGGAAGAACATGAGACCCATAGAAGAACCAGAACATCTGGAAGGGTTCTAGAATCTTCTATATCCTTCAACTCAAGTCCCTTACATGCGAGAGAGTACATTTCAAAGCCACTTTTACCCAAGGCCACTCAGTAGTATGTGTCACTTCCTGTTTGAAGGCAAAAAGCTGTAACACGCAGCCTACACCTGTGCGTGAGATGAGTGTGTGTTCACACCCAGTTAGAGTACCAGGCAGAGGGACCACCCCTCTCAGTATGCAGTATCATGTCAGGGTTCAGGAACAATCAATCAATATTTAATCCTTAATACTGGGCTTTTTATTTACATTATTTAGTTTTTAATCTTTACTGCAGAATCTCCCACCGTGAGGTCATGAACTCAGTTCAAGGTGGTCTGCCTCCAGAACAGAGACAGACAGCTACTGTCATTATTAAACAAGGATTCATCAACTCAAAAGTCATAACGATACTGGATGTTATATCTACATAACTAAGTACCGATGCCTCAAAATGATTTGAGATGTCAAGGATATGATTAGTGATCCTTTTCTATGAAGATCAGATCCATCATCAAAGGGCTCTGTAGAATAAAGATCCAGAAGAAAGATCCAGCTATGAAGCAGGTAAACAGAAGCATGGAGGAGAGGAGGAGAGGAGAGCTGGGAGGAGAGGAGAGAGCTGGGAGGAGAGAGGTGGGAGGAAAGGAGAGAGCTGGGAGGAGAGAGGTGGGAGGAGAGAGGTGGGAGGAAAGGAGAGAGCTGGGAGGAGAGAGGTGGGAGGAGAGAGCTGGGAGGAGAGAGCTGGGAGGAAAGGAGAGAGCTGGGAGGAGAGAGGTGGGAGGAGAGAGCTGGGAGGAAAGGAGAGAGCTGGGAGGAGAGAGGTGGGAGGAGAGAGCTGGGAGGAGAGAGGTGGGAGGAGAGAGGTGGGAGGAGAGAGGTAGGAGGAGAGAGGTGGGAGGAGAGAGGTAGGAGGAGAGAGGTGGGAGGAGAGAGGTGGGAGGAGAGAGGTGGGAGGAGAGAGGTGGGAGGAGAGAGGTGGGAGGAGAGAGGTGGGAGGAGAGAGGTGAGATTCACCAGCAACAGCGTCTCTGGAAGCTCCTGGTGGAGATCTTGGCAGCTTCTTCTAGTTTGCGTCATGGTAACACTGACAATGACACAGCTTGAGGCATCAGTTCAACAGTCTCAAAAAAGGGTTAGGAAAAATACAAAATATTTACCTAAAAAATAATAATATTACAAATCATCTTTAGAGCATCTCATATATAATTGTTAACCACTAATGAGCCACTAATAAATATATTGCTATTTGCAAAAGAGAAAAAAACAAAAACAAATGGCACATTCTCCATTTATCATTCCTTCTGGTTCCTGCGCCTTTTTCCAAGAACACATCTCAGAACAGCAGGAAGAACAGGGACAGGAAGTGTGAGGCTTTGTTTGGCAGCTCCAGTTCCAGTTGGGCGGGTTAGCAGGTGGTGGATGTTGTGATGAAGTTCTTATTGTCCCTGAGCGAGGGATGAAGAGGCTTGCATGGTGCCCAAACGGCCGTTCACTTGAACGGTTTTCGTAGGAGCGGTGACCTGGATTAAAGCAAAAACAAGCCTTAATTTTAGACTCAAGCTATGAGTTTCAAGCATCATGATGAACCAGCAGAGAAGAGAAAAAGAGAAATTATCCCTTATTAGTCCCCTAATGGGGAAAATTCAGAGGCACACACATTTATTCAATGCATTGGCCGGGATTCGAACCCCCACCGGGATTGGAACCCAGGCTTTCTGCACATGGTAGGCAAGAATCCTACCACTGAACCACCGGTGCAGCAGGATTAATTGTTGGGTAATCCAATTGTCTTTGTTAATGTTTTGTTTATGTTAATGTTTTTCCTCTCTGAGTTAGTCTATTTCCCCTGGTCTTTAGCTGCAGGTTGGTTTAGATGCAGTTCTCTGGAAGCATAAGAAGCCTTGTGAATCTCAAGGCTGTACAAATCAAATCTGATGACATCTTTCAAGTAGAACCAGGAGTCCTAAATGAAGTGAAGTTTCCACTAGAGTAAAGTCCTTCATCTACTGACACTAGGGGAGGGGTTACACTGCACCTAGACAGGAGGAAAGCTTCTATTTAATACCAATGTCCACGATTATGAGATGAAAACAATTTAATAAAAAAAAATAATACCAATGTCGGACCACAGGGGTGTGGTCTAATCCTGTGTTTAGGGGTGTGGTCTAAACCTGTGTTTATGGGGTGTGGTCTAATCCTGTGTTCAGAGGTGTGGTCTAAGACTGTGTTTAGGGGTGTGGTCTAATCCTGTGTTCAGGGGTGTGGTCTAAGACTGTTTAGGGGTGTGGTCTAATCCTGTGTTCAGGGGTGTGGTCTAATCCTGTGTTTAGGGGTGTGGTCTAATCCTGTGTTTAGGGGTGTGGTCTAGTCCTGTGTTTAGGGGTGTGGTCTAATCCTGTGTTTAGGGGTGTGGTCTAATCCTGTTTTCAGGGGTGTGGTCTAATCCTGTGTTTAGGGGTGTGGTCTAGTCCTGTGTTTAGGGTGTGGTCTAATCCTGTGTTTAGGGGTGTGGTCTAATCCTGTTTTCAGGGGTGTGGTCTAATCCTGTGTTTAGGGGTGTGGTCTAATCTTGTGTTTAGGGGTGTGGTCTAATCCTGTGTTTAGGGGTGTGGTCTAATCCTGTTTTCAGGGGTGTGGTCTAATCCAGTGTTTAGGGGTGTGGTCTAATCCTGTGTTTAGGGGTGTGGTCTAATCCTGTGTTTAGGGGTGTGGTCTAAACCTGTGTTTAGGGGTGTGGTCTAAACCTGTATACCTTCTTGAGGCGGTCAGCAGCGCTGCCGGACCTTATGGCTTCCAGCATGGCCTCCCGAGCCAGGACAGGTCCCCCCCCTGCGCTGGGCCTGGGCTGGCCGGAAGGAGGGGGTGGAGGGGGGGGCATCATGGAGGGAGGAGGAGGAGGAGGGGGCATCGTGGAGGGAGGAGGAGGAACATGGCGTTTCTCCGCGTCAGTTCTCCTGGACTGCTCCAGTTCATCAGCTGCTTCAGAGTGGGTCTGGAGAACCAGAGAACATGAGAACAGACTGGTGAGTTTGTCTGGAGAACCAGAGAACATGAGAACAGACTGGTGAGTTTGTCTGGAGAACCAGAGAACATGAGAACAGACTGGTGAGTTTGTCTGGAGAACCAGAGAACATGAGAACAGACTGGTGAGTTTGTCTGGAGAACCAGAGAACAAGAGAACAGACTGGTGAGTTTGTCTGGAGAACCAGAGAACAAGAGAACAGACTGGTGAGTTTGTCTGGAGAACCAGAGAACATGAGAACAGACTGGTGAGTTTGTCTGGAGAACCAGAGAACAAGAGAACAGACTGGTGAGTTTGTCTGGAGAACCAGAGAACATGAGAACAGACTGGTGAGTTTGTCTGGAGAACCAGAGAACAAGAGAACAGACTGGTGAGTTTGTCTGGAGAACCAGAGAACATGAGAACAGACTGGTGAGTTTGTCTGGAGAACCAGAGAACAAGAGAACAGACTGGTGAGTTTGTCTGGAGAACCAGAGAACATGAGAACAGACTGGTGAGTTTGTCTGGAGAACCAGAGAACATGAGAACAGACTGGTGAGTTTGTCTGGAGAACCAGAGAACATGAGAACAGACTGGTGAGTTTGTCTGGAGAACCAGAGAACAAGAGAACAGACTGGTGAGTTTGTCTGGAGAACCAGAGAACAAGAGAACAGACTGGTGAGTTTGTCTGGAGAACCAGAGAACATGAGAACAGACTGGTGAGTTTGTCTGGAGAACCAGAGAACAAGAGAACAGACTGGTGAGTTTGTCTGGAGAACCAGAGAACAAGAGAACAGACTGGTGAGTTTGTCTGGAGAACCAGAGAACATGAGAACAGACTGGTGAGTTTGTCTGGAGAACCAGAGAACATGAGAACAGACTGGTGAGTTTGTCTGGAGAACCAGAGAACATGAGAACAGACTGGTGAGTTTGTCTGGAGAACCAGAGAACATGAGAACAGACTGGTGAGTTTGTCTGGAGAACCAGAGAACATGAGAACCTGACTAGGACGCGCAATAACAGGCTCATCACTATAATACCGTATTTTTTTGCACTATAGGGCGCACTGGATTATAAGGCGCACTGTCAATGAATGGTACATGTTCAATCTTTTTTCATATATAAAACGCACCGGACTATAAGGCGCATTAAGCGGGAAAAAAACTGTCAGATAAATCCGCGCCGTAAGCGTGTCTTTTGACAGGTGCCACTTTGGCATCCTTATACACACACTGTAATATTATGGTGAAGCACAGTATGTATTACTCCACGACGGACCTGGCTACGGTAGCCGTAATGCTGGGGTCAGTAAGCAAAACCAAGTCGCTTTGGATAAAAGCGTCTGCTAAATGAAATGTAAAATGTAAAACCAGAATTAATCCATATATAAGGCGCTTCGGATTATAAGGCGCACTGTCGTTTTTTTAGAAAATTAAAGGCTTTTAAGTGCGCCCTATAGTCCGAAAAATACGGTAACCTAATATCAGGATATTCTGGGTATTTGGGAGTCGACCTGCAGAAACGCCACTGAACTCTGACCTTTCTGAGCCGCCCAGAACTGGCGGGAGCTCTGATGGCCGCCAGCAACGCAGACCTCTGGCTCTCCTCTTCCACCAACGTCTTCACCGCCTCGCTGGCGTCAGAGATCTGGAGACCACACAACCATCACATTCAAACCCATGAGGACAAGCACAATCAGTTCCACCAAGTCTAGTGCCCCCTGCAGGATGGGATGCTAAATGGGCTGTATTGATATACCACGACCCTTCAGAATTTAGAAGTCGTCATTATTATCCCTATTTAACAAGGCCCATGTGACTGCACCCTGCCAGTAACCCAAGGATGGTGCTGGGTCAGTGGGCTGACCTTCCTGAGGCACCCCCTGCCTCCGCTGGTCTGGATGGCCTCCATCAGGGACGAGTGAAGCGTCGTCTCTTTCTCCACTGACTTCAAGATCACCGGCTTGAACTTCTTCACAGGGCCGAACACGTTGGTCAGCTGCTGGGGATCTGGGTGGGGCGCGTCCCCGGAGACTTGCACCTCCCCTGGGGATGGAGCCCCTGGGTGGGGGGCCACGGAGGGTCGGAGAGCGGGGGTCTGAATGCTGGAGACGTCCTGCTTCTGCGCTGGGGCCTGCTCATGGACCGGAGTCTGCTTGTTGTGGGAGTTCAGGGCGGTTTGTTTCGGTGCAGAGGTGTGTGCTGCGGGGAGGGCAGGTGTAGGGTTAGCGCTGTCAGACTTCCCTCTGGCTGAGGCTGAGGCCGTAGTTAAGCCTCTCCGATCCAGCCTCAGTGCTACAGACTCCTGCCTCTCTGTGCTGCAGTCAGAGGAGTTAGTGGATCTGTTTGGACCTTCAGAATAAGAGTTCAGCTCGGTCTTTGCTCTGCCCTTACCTGAAGAGCTTGCAGGCTTTTGAGAAGACAGATTTGGAGTCAGCTGAGCAGGCCGGCCTTCTTCCTGAGAGCTGAAGGCACATTTTCTCCCAGCGGCAGAAGATTCCGGGATCTTGGTGATGTTGACAACTTGACCAGGGGGTTTGGCTGTGTGTTTAGTGATGGCCGACGCCACGTATTGGCTGGACGTTCTCCTGCAGGGTTTCAGGAAAGACAGGTCTCTCTTGTCTGGGACGGACACAGGTTTGATAGACAGGCTGACGGGCAGCTGTGATGTTTCCGGAAGGTTTCCATCTGCTTCAGCACAGCCCTCGTTCAGCACAACCTCCCCAACCTCGTCAGGACATACCTCCAGTCTGACTCCCCCTGCAGCGCCTGAGGCGGGGGCGGTCTTCTCCCTCGCCCTCATGCTAGGCCCTCTGCTGGGAGCAGGAGCAGCTGCTTCCTGTTTCTCTGTTGAGCTCCAGAAGGCCTTGGCTCGGCCCAGGAGAGGAGACTCCATGTTGATGCCTGACTCAGAGGAACCTCCAAACTTGTTCCTGGGCAGGTTCCCTCGTACCATGTTGCCCAGCTCGTCGATCTTGATCGCTCCGATCGTGGTGGTGGTGGGGACCGGTGCCGGCGCCACCGTAGGCTTGGGAGGGACAACGGTGAACGTCTTCATCCCGAATCGAGACACGGGGCTGTGGGTGATTTTACTGGAGGAGGAGTGGCTTCTGTAGGCGGGAGCTCCGTCCGTTTTCTTGGCAGTGTGGCTGCTGGGGAGGGCGCTCAGGCCGACCTCTGGAACATCCAGCTTGCGGGTGTTGGGGTCAGTGTCCGTGGTGGCCTTCTGCCTCTGGAGCTGTGGTTTAGCTGTGGTTGCTGGTTTCTCCTTGTCTGCGCTGAGAGCCTGGGTACGAGGCTGGCTCCTGGGCAGGTGGAGGAGCTCCTTCTGCAGCGGTGGAGCCACGCTGGCCTGGTTGTGGCTCCAGGCTGACCCAGCGTTGTTGTTGTTCCTGTTGCGGACCAGGTCGCTGGGCTGCTGCGTGCCGTGCTGGTGGGCGGGCGCCGTCTCTGGTTCCGCCCTCTGCAGCTCCGCCTCGCTCTGCTCGTACTCTTCCAGAACGTCGTCGATGGCCGTCACCGGGACGTACAGATCCACCGCCGACACCGGAACCTCGTTACTCTCAGGAGCAAAGGAGCAGCTCGTCTCTTGCTCTACATGGATTGAGAGACAAGGAGAGATTTACATGTAGTCATTAATCCAGACGCTCTTATCCAGAGCGATTTACAGCGACCGGGGCAAGTAGGGTGAAGTGCCTTGCCCAAGGACACAATAAGTAAGAACTGGGAACAGTAAGAAGACATGATGAACCATGGGACATGACCTACCCACTTAACAACTCTGTCCTGTTCCCCTCCACACACACACTCTTTATTAAGATCATTTATTAAACAGCAGCATCCTGGGTTAATAAAGGAACATTTGAAAACAAGTCCTCCCCCTGAGCGAGAGGAGCGGATCTCACCTGCTAGCTCGGCATCCAGCCTGGCCAGGGTGACCTCGGGGTCCTCATCGTAGCTGCCCTCAGATATGCCTACATTGTTCCTGTGGCCAGCATCCCTGCTGTGTCTGTTGGGATGGCTGAGAAGAACAGTTTGGGTTTGAATGCTTGTGATTTGCACGTTACATAAATAGCTATTTGTGATATATGTTGATTCTTTTTAAGTGTCTTACTTCTCATCTCTCTCCTTACCCTCTCCTCATATTTCTCTCTCTCCTCAAACCAACTCCCTTACTCCTTGTCTCTCTCATTTTCTTGTCTTCCCCTCAACTTCCCTCCCTCCCTCCTTCTCCCTCCCTTTCTCTCCCTCCCTCCCTCCCTCCCTCATCAGCTAAATATCAGCTGACATGCTCTTGTTACCGTGACAACGCCCTCTCACCTGTGCCTGGAGCCCCAGGTGGCACAGCCCTCGTCACTGTCGCTGGAGCCGTCACCAGGGGGGTCCTGGTCCTGGACCGGCCCCCGCGACAGGCCTCCGTCAGCGGGCGAGCTGACCGGCCCCGGGTCCTCCGTCTCCCCCATGCCCTCGGACGCAGCGTAGCCCTGGTCCTGGAAGTTGTCGCTGTCGCTGTCTGTGTCCGGGGTGTGGCCGTTCACAGAGAGGCGCCGTGCGTCCAGCCAGGCTGGAGCACCAGAGGAGGCCAGGAGGAAGAACACATTAGAACTCAACCACACACTAAGTAGAGCTTGTGAGGAAGTACAGAGGAAGATCAAGCATCAGCATCAGTGCAGGTAACAGGCAGGAGAGTGTGTGTGGTGTTACAGTGTTACTGTGCAGCAGGCAGCAGAGTGTGTGTGGTGTTACAGTGTTACTGTGCAGCAGGCAGCAGAGTGTGTGTGGTGTTACAGTGTTACTGTGCAGCAGGCAGCAGAGTGTGTGTGGTGTTACAGTGTTACTGTGCAGCAGGTAGCAGAGTGTGTGTGGTGTTACAGTGTTACTGTGCAGCAGGTAGCAGAGTGTGTGTGGTGTTACAGTGTTACTGTGCAGCAGGTAGCAGAGTGTGTGTGGTGTTACAGTGTTACTGTGCAGCAGGCAGCAGAGTGTGTGTGGTGTTACAGTGTTACTGTGCAGCAGGCAGCAGAGTGTGTGTGGTGTTACAGTTACAGCAGGAATGACAGAGATGGATATGGGCTCGTTAGAAGCAAAGAGCAGAGGTGAAGAACATGCAATCAGAGGAGAAGTTGGGGACAGTTCAGCACACAAACACAGGCACAAATGCACACACACAGACACAAACACACACACACACACACAGGCAGGCAGGAAGGAAGGCTGTGTGTTACGCCAGTCAGGTTTAAGCTCACTACAGTGACTCACACCCTTCCTAAGAACTCACTCATCCTTCCCAGCAATGAGGCGAGTCATGTTGGAGTCAGGCATACACACATACACACACACACACACACACACACACACACACACACACTCACACACACACACACACACACACACACACACACACACACACACACACACACACACACACACACACACACATACAGACTTCTGGTTAAAGCACACTAGCTCAAGCTGCATGCTCATCCTTCCAAACCATGATCCCAACCAGGCTGACCTTCACCTGACCTTCACCTGACCTTCACCTGACCTTCACCTGACCTTCACCTGACCTTCACCTGACCTTCACCTGACCTTCACACCACCAAACCCAGTCTAGGAAATGAAAGGAGAGTGCACACACATCTGTGCACACTCCACACACACACACACACACACACACACACACACACACTCACACTCACGCACACACACTCACACACAAAAGAGGAAACAGAACATCTGTGCACAATCCACACACACTCATACACACCCACGCATGCACACAAGAGGAAACAGAACATATGTGCAGTCCACACACATGCTCACACACACACACACACACACACACACACACACACACACACACACACACACACACACACACACACACACACACACACACACACACACGCACACACACACACAACCGAAAGTATGGCCAAGTCTCGTAGGAAAGCTCTTCCATATCTTTAATTTTAAAGGAAGCTTATCCCCCCTTCAAATGTACCTGATACAGTGTTAATACATGTCCTGCTAGTGAGATATAGATCCATCCCAGCTAGTGAGATAACAGTGGCTTCATTAGCAGATGTGTCTCCTGATAGGCCAACGACCCAACACAAGGATCATGTAAACATGACTCATCAGCATTACCCTCTAAACTACATTATCAGGACAACAAACCATGCTGACACCTGCCTCCAGGGTCATTAGAAACCAAATAATAATAATGCTGTCATTAACTAGCAGACACTATCAAGGTGGGGTCAGATGGCTCAATGGTTAAGGCGTTGGCCTCATGATCGGAAGGTTGTGAGATCGAGCCCCCACTGTGGCTATATGATGTTGTGTCCTTGGGCAAGGCACTTCACCCTACTTGCCTCAGGGAGAATGTCCCTGTACTTACTGTAAGTCACTCTGGATAAAAGCTAAATGAATAAATGTAAATGTATAAATCCAAAAAGAGGCAACGGGTGGAGTTTAAACCCAAGGCCTCTTGATCTGTAGTCAGATGCTCTAAGCAATATCCATGGTTTTTATCTGGTGATTGAGTCTCCAGTGGGGGATTGACAGAAACACAGGAAGCCTCTCATGACATCATCACACACTGAACCAAGCAGGACTCCAAACACTGTGACAGATCAGCTTTACATTCATCAGATTTAAAGACAAACAGAGGGAAAAATAACTCACAAAGCTAACGAAATATGTCTCAACAAAAAGAACTACGAACAAAATATCCTCCGCAGAGTTTAAAGGCAGCATGCACATGTCTGTGGCGTTCACCTCTCATCACCAGACCGACATCAATCTGAGGATCACATGACTTCGCTCATCATCTCCTTTCAACACACCATCATCCTTCTTCACTCAACACACACTGGATCCAAACAGCCAACTCATCTTACAGTATCCATCCTCTCTCCTCTCACACAGTGTTTATAGGCTAAAATACATTTGGTAAGCTAAACTTGCCAGGCTAAATCAGCCAGTTGCTAAGCTAAATAGGCTAGGATGGTAAATCACATCAAGCGTATCAAACACAGCTAAATCAACCAGGAGCTAAGCTAAATGTGCAAAGCTACATCAACCAGGCACAGAACAGAGATGTGGGCATGTAGAGTCCCTTCTATCAGAGAAGACAGGAAACAGACATCCTTCAGGAGGAAGTAGGAAGTCTAGGAAGAGGAAGCTCAGTTCTGAAGCAGAAGGGAGGAGGAGGAGGGTGCAGGAGGAGGTCCCAGGAGATGAAGAGAGGAGGAGGAGGGTGGAGGAGGAGGTCCCAGGAGATGAAGAGAGGAGGAGGAGGGTGGAGGAGGAGGTCCCAGGAGATGAAGAGAGGAGGAGGAGGAGGAGAGAGCGAGTGATGATCAAAGTCGACTGGTGCGTAAGCGAACAGGTCCACAGCAGTAAACTAAGAGGGGACAGAGACACACTTCAGTACACTGGGGAGGAAGGAGGAAGAGCACAGGAAGTGAGGCGATGGACAGATACTGCAGTAAAGGGTTTTTCAGGAAGAAGGCAGCGTTAGAGACCAAACAGAACGATTATGACCCTGATGCTTCACGTGGACAGAGAAAAGGGATAAAGAAAAAAAGAGTGATAGAGAGAATGAAAGATGGACAGATTCAGAGAGCGAGAGAAGATTGGACGGAAGCAGTCAGGACCTACAGTGGTGCTGCTCCTCGTCCTCCAGTGTGTTCAGGGGCTCTGAGAGAGAAGGGGGAGAGGGCAGGGGAGGGGGGGAGGCAAGCTGTGCCGAGGTTCTGCGAGGTTTGAGAGGCACTGGACGTTCTGCACCTACAACAACACAACTGAGAGGATGAAGCAGCTGATCTGAGGCTGAGGGGTAGAACCATGTCACATCTTTCACTGTGGCGGGTAAACACAAACTGGGTCAAATCAGTTGATCATCACCGCTAAGAGCAATACATTAGGTGTTCTCTCACCTAGGGTGCTGTGTCTGTTCTCTATAAGAGTGCTGTGTCTGTTCTGTTCTCTATAAGAGTGCTGTGTCTGTTCTCTATAAGGGTGCTGTGTCTGTTCTCTATAAGAGTGCTGTGTCTGTTCTCTATAAGAGTGCCGTGTCTGTTCTCTATAAGAGTGCCGTGTCTGTTCTCTATAAGGGTGCCGTGTCTGTTCTCTATAAGGGTGCTGTGTCTGTTCTCTATAAGGGTGCTGTGTATGTTCTCTATAAGAGTGCTGTGTCTGTTCTCTATAAGAGTGCTGTGTCTGTTCTCTATAAGAGTGCTGTGTCTGTTCTCTATAAGAGTGCCGTGTCTGTTCTCTATAAGGGTGCTGTGTCTGTTCTCTATAAGGGTGCTGTGTCTGTTCTCTATAAGGGTGCTGTGTATGTTCTCTATAAGAGTGCTGTGTCTGTTCTCTATAAGAGTGCTGTGTCTGTTCTCTATAAGAGTGCTGTGTCTGTTCTTAATAGGGTGCTGTGTGTTCTCACCTAGGGTGCTGTGTCTGTTCTTAATAGGGTGCTGTCTGTTCTCACCTAGGGCGCTGTGTCTGTTGTTCTCTGTCTCCTCCACCTTCAGGCTGATCGTTGACTCTGCCTCCTCTGACCCGGAGCTTGGGGTGGGGCTGTGTTTGCGCAGGTCAGCCTGACTGCTGGGGGCGTGGCCAGGGGCGTGACCAGGGGCATGGCCAGGGGCGTGGCCAGGGGCGTGACCAGGGGCGTGGCCTGCCGCCAGGCTGCTACTGCTGCTGCTGCAGAGAGAACCAGCGGCTTCCGAGTCGTCGCTGGTGCTGTGGCTGAGCTCGGAGCTCGAGTCCTGAGCAAGGAGGCTGGCGGCCGGGGTGCTGGAGGCTGGAGAGCTGGGGGCAGGCGTGGAGGTGAGGGTGGGGGTGGAGGGGGCAGAGGAGGGAGTGTCTGGGGCTGGGGTGACAGAGGAGGGGGTGGGAGGGGGTGCTGGAGCTGGAGCCTTCCTCTTCATCTGAAGACTCTCTGAGTGCTGAGAGCCTGGAGTCACCTGGGGGGGGGGATAGGGAGAGACAGAGAGGGAGAGAGGGAGAGAGAGAGACAGAGAGAGGGGGAGAGAGAGAGAGAGAGAGAGAGAGAGAGAGAGAGAGAGAGAGAGAGAGAGGGGAAGAGTATTAGAGGGAGAAAGACATGGGGGGAAAAGAGAAACAGAGAGAGGGAAAGAATGGAGGGTTATATTTTGTGCATGTTCACACAAGCATTCTTGATTTTACCCTGGTTTCTACAAGGTCAAACAACATCTTGCAAATGGCTCCGTAAAATCCAGTAATGGAGGGGACAGGTACAGCTTATCCTCCAAGTACCTGAAGTCCAGTGAGAGTCACTCACTTGATCCCCTATTCCTCTATCCCTGTGTGCACTCTTCTACTCTTTTGCCCTCGCAGCTTTTACCCCGTGCACTGACGAGACGGTGAGCCGTGGTTAAGTGGAAGAAATTGGATTTTCTGTGTACTTATATTAATCACCACTGAACACACCTTCTCTGAAGACTGTTGTGACGTCATTACCGCCTGACTGTCACTATCTATGTTTACATTCTTGTGCCCTATAAAAGAAAGTCTTCTCGCCTTCAGATGGGAGAGAGCCATGATTGAGACCTGAGCCTTGTACTGTCTTCATTTTGTTGCCAGAGGTCTGGTCATTTCTCTCCCAATCTGCAGGTTGTTAAATACTTATTTAATCCAGAATTCAACTGAACTGTCACTTAGTTTATGAAGAGACGGACAAAACACTTTCTTTATCAGTTACTAAAGAGTTTCCCCTTGGAGATCAATAAAGTAATTCTGATTGTGATCGTTCTGATTCTGATACTGATACAGAGAGCTTCAGGAAGACCAGGGAAAACTCCCAGAAGAAGAAAACATGTCAGAAACAACCAGAGGGGGGGGGGTCAGTGAGGGCCCCCCTCCTGTGGAGACCAACCATATGTGTGTGTGCGTGAGAGAGACACAGAGAAAGAGAAGGAGAGAGAAAATATGGGCCAAAGGTGAAGATAACAGTGAACTCCAAGGGTAGACTGGTATGTGGAGGACAATGGAAGTGGGTCAGTTTCCTGGGCTTGTGGCTCCACAGTCCCCCTCAACCCAACTGTGGAGCTGTTGACAAACTCACTGACCTCAAACTGTGGTCACTCACCGCTGCCATCATCACACATTCTTTACCCCCCAACACACACACACACACACAAACACACACACACACACACACACCACACACACACACACAAACACTCACATACCACTAACCCACACCCATACACTACAAATACACACATATACGAAATGCACACACTCCTATACCAGGCCCATATGCCACCCCAGACACTAGTATCCACAGCCAGTATTCCCTCTGTATGCTAATGTAGGGACCCCTCAGTGTTGGTAGCTCCTAGTGTCTGAAGGTGGGCTCAGTCATCAGGGTCAGACCACCATCCTCCTCCACAGCCCTCCACAGTGCTCCACAGCCCTCCACAGCCCTCCACAGTGCTCCACACCCTTCCACAGAGCTCCACAGAGCTCCACAGCCCTCCACAGCCTTCCACAGCCCTCCACAGTGCTCCAGAGCCGTCCACAGTCCTCCACAGCGCTCCACAGCCCTCCACAGAGCTCCACAGCCCTCCACAGCCTTCCACAGCCCTCCACAGCAGCGCTCCACAGCGCTCCACAGCCCTCCACAGCGCTCCACAGCCCTCCACAGCCTTCCACAGCCCTCCACAGAGCTCCACAGCCCTCCACAGCCTTCCACAGCCCTCCACAGCAGCGCTCCACAGCGCTCCACAGCGCTCCACAGCCCTCCACAGCGCTCCACAGCCCTCCACAGCGCTCCACAGCCCTCCACAGCCCTCCACAGCCTTCCACAGCCCTCCACAGTGCTCCACAGCCTTCCACAGTCCTCCACAGCGCTCCACAGCCCTCCACAGCCTTCCACAGCCCTCCACAGCAGCGCTCCACAGCGCTCCACAGCGCTCCACAGCCCTCCACAGCGCTCCACAGCCCTCCACAGCGCTCCACAGCCCTCCACAGCCCTCCACAGAGCTCCACAGCCCTCACAGCCCCTCGCAACCCACCACAGCCCTTCACAGCGCTCCACAGAGCTCCACAGCCCTCCACAGCCTTCCACAGCCTTCCACAGCCCTCACTGACACCAGCCAACAGCCAGTTTTAGCACATCCCTCCCCTCCCCCCCACGGAACTCCCTGCCCCACTGACAACAACAGCTGAGTGTGCAGGTTTTCATAACCTAGCATGAAATAGGGATACCACACACACCCTCTCATGTTTTATCCATCACCCTTGATACTGTGTGTGAGAGTGAATGTGTTTAGGGGTGTGCATGTGAGACCCCTCCATCCCTGAGAACATGAACCCTGAGAACATGAATCCTGAGAACATGAACCCTGAGAACATGAATCCTGAGAACATGAACCCTGAAAACATGAACCTTGAGAACATGAACCCTGAGAACATGAGTCCTGAGAACATGAACCCTGAGAACATGAATCCTGAGAACATGAACCCTGAGAACATGAACCCTGAGAACATTAGTCCTGAGAACATGAACCTTGAGAACATGAATCCTGAGAACATGAACCCTGAGAACATTAGTCCTGAGAACATGAATCCTGAGAACATGAATCCTGAGAACATGAACCCTGAGAACATGAACCCTGAGAACATGAATCCTGAGAACATGAATCCTGAGAACATGAATCCTGAGAACATGAATCCTGAGAACATGAATCCTGAGAACATGAATCCTGAGAACATGAACCCTGAGAACATGAACCTTGAGAACATGAATCCTGAGTATCTGGACCTGAGCCCTGGGTAGGGTAACATTTTTATTTGTAATATTTTTGGAATTGAGTTGTGGAATATGAAAGTGGTCTGAGTTGTAGAACAGAAAGGGGCTGCAGTTAGGAGAGGCTGGCTCACCTGGTAGGCGTCCAGGCAGTGCTGCTGCAGGTGTGGGGTGGGCGTGGGGCCGGGCAGGGGGCCGGGCGGGGGGCCGGGCGGGGCTGGAGCTCTCCTCTTCTTGGGCTCCACCTTGGGGGACATCCTGGAGATGTTCATGACAGACTGGGACTGACCCAAGGTGCTGGGGCGTGCCTCCACACACACCCCCACACAGGTCCCAGACAGGCCCTGGAACACACACACACACACACACACAGAACCTTCAAACAATGATTTCTAAATGATTTCCACCTCTCTCCTCATGGCCTGAGCGAGCCCTCTTCCATCCCTGTCAGGACAGAAGCCTGGCAGTAAGCACGCTGAGCAGCACAGTAGGGCCCTCTACTGGTCTCCAGCAGAACTGCTCTTCACTAGCATGACCAGAGCTGCTAAACACGGCAGCTAGCAGCGCTAAGCGTGTGGAGAAACACAGAACACGCTTCAGCTCTACTACTAGCAATTAATACAATCACATTCAAGGTGAAATCTTTTGTAGAATTTGAGATGGGTTAGTACTTATAGTAGAATTCAAACTGTCAGTTGGGTTAGTACTTACGTTTGATTTTTTGTCAGTATTTTGTGTTAAACTGTCATCATGGTTATCCATATCCACTGCTGTCTGGGATTCAGTCTGAAACAGAACCGACAGCTAACATGCACAGCCAAGCTCAGTCTAAAGCAGCATATCCCAACCCTGGTCCTCAGGGCCTCACCAGGGAAACATCTAGAACATGCAGGACAGTGGGGCCTGAGGACCAGGGAAACATCTAGAACATGCAGGACAGTGGGGCCTGAGGACCAGGGAAACATCTAGAACATGCAGGACAGTGGAGCTCTGAGGACCAGGGAAACATCTAGAACATGCAGGACAGTGGAGCTCTGAGGACCATGGAAACATCTAGAACATGCAGGACAGTGGGGCCTGAGGACCAGGGAAACATCTAAAACATGCAGGACAGTGGGCCCTGAGGACCAGGGAAACATCTAAAACATGCAGGACAGTGAGTGGCCCTGAGGACCAGGGAAACATCTAAAACATGCAGGACAGTGGCCCCTGAGGACCAGGGAAACATCTAAAACATGCAGGACAGTGGCCCCTGAGGACCAAGGGTTGGGAACCACTGGTCTAAAGAAACGTCCCAGCTGGAGATCATCACTCAGAGATCGCTGCTCCTACCTTGGACTTCCTGCGGTTGAACGTGAACAATCCCAGCAGGCCTTTCTTCTCTGAGGTTCCGGAGCCCAGAGCACTAGAGGAGAGAGACTCTGATGGAAGAAAGCACAGCTGAAGTCAGAGAGCAGCTGAAGTCAGAGAGCAGCTGAAGTCAGAGAGCAGCTGAAGTCAGAGAGCAGCTGAAGTCAGAGAGCAGCTGAAGTCAGACAGCAGCTGAAGTCAGAGAGCAGCTGAAGTCAGACAGCAGCTGAAGTCAGAGAGCAGCTGAAGTCAGAGAGCAGCTGAAGTCAGAGAGCAGCTGAAGTCAGAGAGCAGCTGAAGTCAGAGAGCAGCTGAAGTCAGAGAGCAGCTGAAGTCAGAGAGCAGCTGAAGTCAGACAGCAGCTGAAGTCAGAGAGCAGCTGAAGTCAGAGAGCAGCTGAAGTCAGAGAGCAGCTGAAGTCAGAGAGCAGCTGAAGTCAGAGAGCAGCTGAAGTCAGACAGCAGCTGAAGTCAGAGAGCAGCTGAAGTCAGACAGCAGCTGAAGTCAGAGAGCAGCTGAAGTCAGAGAGCAGCTGAAGTCAGACAGCAGCTGAAGTCAGAGAGCAGCTGAAGTCAGAGAGCAGCTGAAGTCAGAGAGCAGCTGAAGTCAGAGAGCAGCTGAAGTCAGAGAGCAGCTGAAGTCAGACAGCAGCTGAAGTCAGAGAGCAGCTGAAGTCAGAGAGCAGCTGAAGTCAGAGAGCAGCTGAAGTCAGACAGCAGCTGAAGTCAGAGAGTGTGAGGTGGAGACAGGCAAGGTTAATATGAAAGCAGACATAGCTGCATGTATGTGTACGCATGTGTGTGTATGTGTGTGGTAGATACAGGCAAGGTTGATTTAAAAGGTTAACATGCAGATCTGAGTTCAGCAGCAGGACTAAACTCTACTGCAGATCTGAGATTAGCAGCAGGACTAAACTCTACTGCAGATCTGAGTTTAGAAGCAGGACTAAACTCTACTGCAGATCTGAGATTAGAAGCAGGACTAAACTCTACTGCAGATCTGAGATTAGAAGCAGGACTAAACTCTACTGCAGATCTGAGTTTAGAAGCAGGACTAAACTCTACTGCAGATCTGAGATTAGAAGCAGGACTAAACTCTACTGCAGATCTGAGATTAGAAGCAGGACTAAACTCTACTGCAGATCTGAGATTAGAAGCAGGACTAAACTCTACTGCAGATCTGAGATTAGAAGCAGGACTAAACTCTACTGCAGATCTGAGATTAGAAGCAGGACTAAACTCTACTGCAGATCTGAGTTTAGAAGCAGGACTAAACTCTACTGCAGATCTGAGATTAGAAGCAGGACTAAACTCTACTGCAGATCTGAGATTAGAAGCAGGACTAAACTCTACTGCAGATCTGAGATTAGAAGCAGGACTAAACTCTACTGCAGATCTGAGATTAGAAGCAGGACTAAACTCTACTGCAGATCTGAGATTAGAAGCAGGACTAAACTCTACTGCAGATCTGAGATTAGAAGCAGGACTAAACTCTACTGCAGATCTGAGTTTAGAAGCAGGACTAAACTCTACTGCAGATCTGAGATTAGAAGCAGGACTAAACTCTACTGCAGATCTGAGATTAGAAGCAGGACTAAACTCTACTGCAGATCTGAGATTAGAAGCAGGACTAAACTCTACTGCAGATCTGAGATTAGAAGCAGGACTAAACTCTACTGCAGATCTGAGATTAGAAGCAGGACTAAACTCTACTGCAGATCTGAGATTAGAAGCAGGACTAAACTCTACTGCAGATCTGAGATTAGAAGCAGGACTAAACTCTACTGCAGATCTGAGATTAGAAGCAGGACTAAACTCTACTGCAGATCTGAGATTAGCAGCAGGACTAAACTCTACTGCAGATCTGAGATTAGAAGCAGGACTAAACTCTACTGCAGATCTGAGATTAGAAGCAGGACTAAACTCTACTGCAGATCTGAGATTAGCAGCAGGACCTGGATGAAGGCAGCATTCAGGCGATAATACCTGAGCAGTTAAGAACAGGTGCAGAAGCCGTTTTAAGTTGGAGAACTGGAAACAATCACACAGCAGGGTTATAATTCAGTTCAGCTCACTCAGGAAGTGATGACAACACTATACATGAGCTCAAGTGAATATGGGTACTGTGTGTGTGTGTGTGCGTGTGTGTGTGCGTGTGTGTGTGAGATAGCTTTCTGCGGTTTACTCACAGCTAACTGGTTATTCAGTCTTACTAGGTAGAGTTCGCTCTGAGCAGACTGAAGTTTCAGAGCTCGTCTCTTCTCAAACAGGTAATCTTAACAGACTCTAATGTTACCTCTGATGTGATCTGTTACCTCTGATGTGATCTGTTACCTCTGATGTGATCTGTTACCTCTGATGTGATCTGTTACCTCTGATGTGATCTGTTACCTCATACTGATGTGATCTGTTACCTCATACTGATGTGATCTGTTACCTCATACTGATGTGATCTGTTACCTCATACTGATGTGATCTGTTACCTCTGATGTGATCTGTTACCTCATACTGATGTGATCTGTTACCTCATACTGATGTGATCTGTTACCTCTGATGTGATCTGTTACCTCATACTGATGTGATCTGTTACCTCATACTGATGTGATCTGTTACCTCTGATGTGATCTGTTACCTCATACTGATGTGATCTGTTACCTCATACTGATGTGATCTGTTACCTCATACTGATGTGATCTGTTACCTCATACTGATGTGATCTGTTACCTCTGATGTGATCTGTTACCTCATACTGATGTGATCTGTTACCTCATACTGATGTGATCTGTTACCTCATACTGCTCATCTGTTACCTCTGATGGACTGGATGGTATTGTGAAGTTAAATGTTGTGTATTTGCGGTTCTGTGGTAGTTTTTTGTCAGACGTCAGACCCTGGGATAAGAGAGAGCAGCTATCTACTTGTGTGCTAACGATGTGGTATTCCTGCAAACAAATGAACACTAAAGTGAATGAATAATGGCAGTTAATGAAAAACAAGCTCCTGTGGACCTATGGTGTGAGAATGTCGCTAAGCAACAAGAGTGGGTCTAATCCTAAATCTAAGTCTTCTAAGAGTAAACAGATCTTAGGCTACATTGTCTAGCCTGTATTTTTGTTACAATAGTGTGTGTGGTTTGTTTGTTTGTGTGTGTGTGGTTTGTTTGTGTGTGTGGTTTGTTTGTGTGTGTGTGTTAGAGGAAGACAGGGAGAGATAGAGAAGGAAAGTTAAGGAGGGAATGTGTGTGTGTGTTTGAGCACACTTGACTTTGTGCGTGTGAGAGTGCATGTGTGAGTACGTATGTGTGTTTGTGTGTGTGTGTGTGTGTGTGTGTGAATGTGTGTGTACCTAAACTCTGGTCCAGGACGTATAACTCTCGAATCCCCAACTCGCTCAGACTCTTGTCCAATGGCAGCTCCCGGTGGCTCACGTTGTCCAATAGCAGCAGCACATGGGCGGGGTCAGACTCCACCTTGTTGCAGATGACGGACAGCAGCGAGTGCAGAGGGAGCAGGGGGTTCACCCTCAGCACTGTCTTCTGGCTGCGTCTGTAGTTCACCACCAGACGCACCGTTTTCTAACACACAGCAGACAACAGACAGACAGACGGTCAGTGTTTCTCTCAGAGGTTTGCCTGCTGTTGTGTTCTCCTGGTCTGGTTCCAGGGAACAGGTTGGTTACAGAGTCTGTGATGTCCACTGTGACTTGGTTTGTGGCGGGAAAAGTGCAAATAGTGCAAATCGTATTTAACAGAAGAAGAATCACAAGAGATGCACACTTCACACAAAAAAAACACACAAAACAAGATGACACGCACACTGATAGGCCAGAGCTCAGCTGAAGAATCCTTCTGCTGTCATCAAAACACTGAGAGAACCTTGACTAGCCAGTCACACACATAGAGAACCTTGACTAGCCAGTCACACACACATAGAGAACCCTCACTAGCCAGTCACACACAAATAGAGAACCTTAACTAGCCAGTCACACACATAGAGAACCTTGACTAGGCAGATATTTTCAAACACTCATCAGATCTGTATCTAAAGTCCCTGAGAACTGATTCACTGGCGATCTCCCAGTGTAACTGAAGCCCCACTCCTCCTACAGAGTCTGTGTGTGTGTGTGTGTGTGTGTGTGTGTGTGTGTGTGTGTGTGTGTGTGTGTGTGTGTGTATGTGTATGTGTGTGTGTGTGTGTGTGTGTGTGTGTGTGTGTGTGTGTGTGTGTGTGTGTGTGTGTGTGTGTATGTGTGCGTGTGTGTGTGTGTGTGTGTGTGTGTCTGTGTGTGTGCTGAACAGCTCTGGGATGTGGAGCCTGCTTATCCCCTCAGGAGGTGTCTGGTTATGAGGAACAGAGATCACTTTGTCCTGAACCTCTCATCACAGAGACACAGCACTCCGTATCAAGATCACTCTTCAGAACACAGACAGCAGTCTGCTGCCAGGAGCCACTTCAGACCAGCTCTGTGTAGCTCCTGAGCACCAGGACACCAGGATGACTGCTGCACAGAGCCTCAGAAATACTGACTTATCACTGATCACCTAAACACTGTAAAACTGTACTCCTCTGATCTATCCTTTCATGCTCTGATGGATGCTTCTAAATAAATGAGATGCTAAAAGTCGATACTGTATAATATTCCAGGAAGTGTGCTTCTCCTGAGGAACACATACACCCTCTCACACACCCTCTCACACACCCTCTCACACACCCTCTCACACACACACCCACACCCACACCCACACACACACACACACACACACACACACACACACACACACACACACACACACACACACACACACACACACACACACACACACACACACACACACACACACACACACACACACACACACCAGGGATGCTTGGTCCTCTCATAGGCAGAACTGTTACTGCCTGCTGGTACAGAGTGACTGAAGTCATGCAGGAACATAAGGGCAGGTAAAGATGGGGGGAGCAGGGGGTAGGTAAGGGAGGAGGGTGGTTGTTAGGGGAGGAAGGGAGGAGGGAGGGGTAGTCTAGGTTGGAGGAGGGTGGGTAGTTAGGGTTGGGGGGGGTAGTTAGGGGAGGAGGGGGGGAGGGAGAAGGGGTTGTTGGGGATGAGAGGGGTAGAGTAGGGGGTAGTTATGAGGGAGAGGGTGAAAAGAGAAGTTCTGGGGGTAGTTTGGGCGTGAGAGGGTGAAAGGAGTGCGAGAGGCCAAAGAATAGGGGCAGAAATAATGCATGGTAACTAAAGGTAGGGCCCTCATGAAACATTCACACAGGGAGTCACACAGGACAACATGCAGACATTGGAGACAGAGAAGACACAGCACACCAATCAAGCCTCCCCAGCCTCCTGGCCCCCCCAGCCTCCCAGCCTCCCGGCCCCCCAGCCCCACAGCCTCCTGCATACCTTGGCATAAACCCTCTTGGGTTTGTCTGGCTTCGCTTTCTGCCAGCATTCAGAGTCAAAAGGTTACAAAGGATGTGTTAACACAAAACATAGAAACAAAAGCAAAACACTACAGGAGTCAGATCGTGCTATCAAGATGCTGTTTATCAAGATGCTGTTTATCAAGATGCTGTTTATCAAGATGCTGTTTATCAAGATGCTGTTTATCAAGATGCTGTTTATCAAGATGCTGTTTATCAAGATGCTGTTTACCAAGATGCTGTTTATCAAGATGCTGTTTACCAAGATGCTGTTTATCAAGATGCTGTTTACCAAGATGCTGTTTATCAAGATGCTGTTTATCAAGATGCTGTTTATCAAGATGCTGTTTATGCAGATGTTGTTTGCTAAGATCCAGATAATGTCATACTCCTTTCATGGAATCGTTCTCCAGCATTTCCACATCAGACATCCATCGCATCCTGTGCTACCCGCTCACACACCCCAACTCACACGAACACAGAGCACAAAGAACCGGAATCCCACCCCCCCCTCCAAAAAAAAGGAGTTTGAGGGGTGGGGGAGACCGGACCATCCTCCAGCTCACCTCAGGAACCTTGGGCGCTGGCTTCCTCTGCACCCTCTCCTCCCACACCTTCTCCTTGATGAGGACGCAGGCCACGTCCAGGGTACCCAGCAGGGCGTT
Source organism: Neosalanx taihuensis (assembly GCA_030340665.1). Lineage (NCBI taxonomy): Eukaryota > Metazoa > Chordata > Actinopteri > Osmeriformes > Salangidae > Neosalanx > Neosalanx taihuensis. Next base: position 1,467,330 of record CM059294.1, on the reverse strand, counting down.
GGGCTTGAAGCCCAGGGCCTGGCCCTCCGGACCCAGAAGCTCCAGGGTGTGGTAGGACGGGTTCAGGTGGTACTGGCTGCACAACTCCACCAGCAGGTCCATCAACGCCTTGCTGAGAGAGAGAGAGAGAGAGAGAGAGAGAGAGAGAGAGAGAGAGAGAGAGAGAGAGAGAGTGAGAGAGAGAGAGAGAGAGAGAGAGAGAAGAGAGAGAGAGAGAGAGAGAGAGAGAGAGAGAGAGAGAAAGAGAGAGAGAGAGAGAGAGAGAGAGAGAGAAGAGGAGGGGGGAGAGGGAAGGGAGGGGGACAGGTACAGGAGGGGCAGGGAGAAGTAGAGAGAGGGGGAGAGTTAGGTACAAAGACAGGTAGAGAGGGAGAGGGGGTGGAGAAAAAGGGGAGGGGGGAGAGAGGAGGAGAGAGAGGGGAGGGGGAGTGAGACATAGGGAGAGAGAGAAAGAGAGAGGTATGGTGGGAGGCTGGCTAAAGTGCTCCAGTCAGAGGGAGATAGAGTTACTAGCTCCAGCAGAGGTAGAAGGAGTTGTAATTACTCAGACAGAGTTCCACTAATTGGTACTAAGTTGCTTCTACGAAGTGGTTTCCGTGTGAATTAGGTTATAGAGGAACATCATATGATAATAATAACAATAATAATAATAACAGCCATGATAATAATAACAATGATCATTTTAATAATAGCCTTTGTTCCCGGTATTGTTCAGTGGATGGAATTTGAACCTACAACCTCTTCTTAATATGACCGCTCTAACCACTGAGGCATACCCAGATATATATACCCACTGCTACAAGATCTCTCCCATAAACTACCCCCCCCCGTTACCTTATCTGCCCCCAGATACCCCTCAACCCCCCAGCTACCAGTCCCGTGTGTGTGTGCCACCCACTACCCAGAGTCCAGGCCCACACAGGGCCCCCTGTGTTTCTGCTGGGAGGGCTGGACGCCCCTGGCACAGCAGACAAGCTCATTAGGGCCAGAGAGAGAGAGAGAGGGGGGGGGGGGGGGAGGCCCCCTGGGACAATGCTACAGAAAGCCTGGTACACTGACCCTCAACACGGCCCAGTACAACCACCCAAACACACCCGCACACAAATCTAGCCCTGCTCATTAAGCAGCTGAAAACATTCAGGTCTCCAGTTTAGACATGGGGAATCCTATTCATCAAGACTGTCCAATCGTAGTTAAAAATGACTTCATGTTGAATTCATGGAGGACTGTTTAGAACAATGTCTGTCATCTGCTGGTTCACCACCCAAAAGTGGGACGTGTGCTCCTGCTCACTCCAAAAAAAAAACATGTTTATTTTTATCAAATTACGAAACTTACAATGAGACCAACAGTGTGTGTGTGTGTGTGTGTGCGCGTGTGTGGTCTCACCTGCCGTCTACAGTGCTGTTGGTCTGGTGCCCGTGGGGCAGGGTGATCTGGATGTCCACATGGGGCTTCAGGGTGGCGTCCCGGGCCTCAAGCCCCACCGGACCCCCTCCATCCGGCACTGCGTTACGGAAGATCCTGCGGGGGGCGGGCTCTGGAGCCGGAGGGGGAGGGGGGGCCCGCGACTTCATCCTCCTGCTGGGCGGGGGAGAGGGAACACAGGTACAGGGGTGAGGACCAGGGGAGGAACAGGTGGGGGACAGGGGGAGACCAGGTGTGGACCACCCAGTTTAATGGGAGGACATAAAACATTCAGCCTAATCTAAACTCTCTAAAAACTCAGTGACCGATGCTCTTTGTAAAAGCTCTCTCTTGTAAGTCGCTTTGGATAAATGAATTAATGTAAATGTAATGTAATGTAAATTCATAAATGTACTCGGTTTTGTCACAATCACTGGTTGAGACTTTACTCAGATAGAGGTTTAGTGATCATTTACATTGAGTCATTTATCAGACGCTCTTATCCAGAGAGACTTACAGCAGGAACAGGGACATTCCCCCCTGAGGCAGGTAGGGTGAAGTGCCTTGCCCAAAAACACAACGTCATGTTGGCTTAGCCAGGGTTCGAACCAGGGACCATCTGATTACTAACCTACCTCACTAGCCTAACTGCATTTGAATAGTGTTATTGAAGATGTCTGCTATACAACAAGCCAACCATCAAATGTTTCCAAGAACAGCAGGAAAAGTTGAGCACCTCAGATGCAACTTGAATATCAATGGCTTCCTGTCTTTCAAGGTTACATAACGTGTGAAAGAATCCAAAGGCTGTTTATCGGTTGTCATGGTTTCCTCTTGGCTGTTATGGTTCTTATCATGACATTTTTGTGGTTATTGGGACACATAAAAAGGTTGTTTCAATGGGTTCAACTTCTGCATGAACATCATGTTCTTTAAACGCCTTGTGCAGGTCTGTAGAGTTGTGAGGAACCCCTGGTTCTGTGACACTACAGAACCATCTACAGCAGCAGATGTTCCCCTGCTCCAACACACCCGAATCAAATGATAAGGTCATTATGAAGCTCATTAGAAGCCTGATAATGACCCTTCATTTGAATCAGGTGTGTTGGAGCAGGGAAACATCTAAAACATGCAGGACAGTGAGGCCCTGAGGACCAGGGAAACATCTAAAACATGCAGGACAGTGAGGCCCTGAGGACCAGGGAAACATCTAAAACATGCAGGACAGTGAGGGGCCCTGAGGACCAGGGAAACATCTAAAACATGCAGGACAGTGAGGCCCTGAGGACCAGGGAAACATCTAGAACATGCAGGACAGTGGGCCCTGAGGACCAGGGAAACATCTAAAACATGCAGGACAGTGAGGCCCTGAGGACCAGGGAAACATCTAAAACATGCAGGACAGTGAGGGGCCCTGAGGACCAGGGAAACATCTAAAACATGCAGGACAGTGGGCCCTGAGGACCAGGGAAACATCTAAAACATGCAGGACAGTGGGCCCTGAGGACCAGGGAAACATCTAGAACATGCAGGACAGTGGGCCCTGAGGACCAGGGAAACATCTAAAACATGCAGGACAGTGAGGCCCTGAGGACCAGGGAAACATCTAAAACATGCAGGACAGTGAGGCCCTGAGGACCAGGGAAACATCTAGAACATGCAGGACAGTGAGGGGCCCTGGGGACCAGGGAAACATCTAAAACATGCAGGACAGTGAGGCCCTGAGGACCAGGGAAACATCTAAAACATGCAGGACAGTGAGGCCCTGAGGACCAGGGAAACATCTAAAACATGCAGGACAGTGGGCCCTGAGGACCAGGGAAACATCTAAAACATGCAGGACAGTGAGGGGCCCTGAGGACCATGGAAACATCTAAAACATGCAGGACAGTGGGCCCTGAGGACCAATCTAATCTAATCTAATCTACAGCACACAGTTGGGATAGAATACCCGTTCTAAATATTTACTATTACTTCAAAATCATACAGCACTAATCATTCATAAAACAGGTGAAACTAGGGTTTGCCTTTTCCCTGTTGGCTATTTGACTCAGGAACATGTCCACAACACAGACAATTTTAGCCATGCAAGCAACTAATACCTTCTGTACATAAATTATGTTTGAATAATGTTAACAAGCAAATAGAGTCATCAGAGTCTCACTCACATCAAATCAGTCTTTGTGCTGTTGCTGATGATGAACCGTTGTTAAATGATTCCGTGAGTCAAACAGTTTTGACTCAGTGACACAGAACGTTCCCAGCCTCCTCTTACTGATCCTCTCTGAACTGATCCATGAGGAAGAATGTATGAGAACATACCAAGAGTTTGGACTCTACCCTCTGTTTGAGTTAATCATTTCTTACAAAGTATGTTTTCAGTATGACACAAAAGACACAGTGTCAAGTCGTAAACTCTCTCCTGGATAAGCATCCACCCTCTGCAAAGTTACATAACCTTTAGTTCACTAGCACGGGTTCCTTACACACCTTTCTCCTGTCAGCTAGCTAGCAATGTTACACTTTGACCAAGCTAGGTCACGTTGAGAAATTCAGAAGCGTAATGTGTTTGCTAAGAGTGTGAAGGAATCTTAGAATCAGCAGGGCTTGTATACATATTGCATAACTGGACTTTGTCAGTTGTAGGTGCATGTGATCACAGTCACCCCTAGAGGGCAGCATCGACCATCTCCCCTCTTCACAGCCATCAAGTGTGATAAGCTGATTTATATTTACACCGCTCAAATATCCCATTCAAATGAACAGACCCACACTTACAAAACTCACACAGCCAACATAGACACTTCCTACACAGCTTGACACGCTCTCCACTGCAGTCATAAGCCTGATAAGACTCAAGGACAGCCTGAGTATCACAAACACAAAACAGTTGATATCTACCCACGTCAGTCAGACACTGCAGGTCACTCAAAGTGGTCTGTGTTTGGAAGCTGGTAGCACTTTAATGCTCCTGCTTCCTTTAGCCAGGGAGGCATGGGGGGGGGGGGGGGGTTATCCAAGACCATGTGGCTCCTAGTCCAACATGTATCAACCTCATGGTGGTTTTAGTCTCATTAAGAGATTATCCTCTGTGTGTGTGTGTGTGTGTGTGTGTGTGTGTGTGTGTGTGTGTGTGTGTGTGTGTGTGTGTGTGTGTGTGTGTGTGTGTGGGTGTGTGTGTGTGTGTGTGTGTGTGTATCAGTGAGAGAGAGAGGATTGCAATTGAGACAGTGTTCCATCAGTACAAAGTGATTGTTGCCTTTGTACAGCCAACAATGTGACTGACACTACATGTAGCAGAATCTGTATATAATCTGTATATGTAGTCATTTATCAGATGCTCTTATCCAGAGTGACTTACAGTAAGTACAGGGACATTCCCCTCTGAGGCAGGTGGGGTGAAGTGTCTTGCCCAAGGACACAATGTCATGTTGGCACAGCCAGGATTCAAACTGGGTATCTTCTGATTACTGACCCAACTCCCTAACCCACTATGCCACATGCTCAACCACATAGAGCTAACTTTAGTAGACACTGTAACTGAATGTAGCTGTCTTAGCCCGGAAACTACCAGGCTGTAGTTGATGCTAGTTGTTTTTGTAGCTAATTGTAACTATCAACCAAACTGTAGCTACCTAGCTGGAGCTAACTGTGTTTCTGACTGTGTAGCTAACTGTGTAGCTGACTGTGTAGCTGACTATGTAGCTAACTGTGTAGCTAACTGTGTAGCTGACTGTGTAGCTGACTGTGTAGCTAACTGTGTAGCTAACTGTGTAGCTGACTGTGTAGCTGACTGTGTAGCTAACTGTGTAGCTAACTGCGTAGCTGACTGTGTAGATAACTGTGTAGCTGACTATGTAGCTGACTGTGTAGCTAACTGTGTAGCTAACTGTGTAGCTAACTGCGTAGCTGACTGTGTAGATAACTGTGTAGCTGACTGTGTAGCTGACTGTGTAGCTGACTGTGTAGCTGACTGTTTAGCTGACTGTGTAGCTGACTGTGTAGATAACTGTGTAGCTAACTGTGTAGCTAACTGCGTAGCTGACTGTGTAGATAACTGTGTAGCTGACTGTGTAGCTGACTGTGTAGCTGACTGTGTAGCTGACTGTGTAGCTGACTGTGTAGCTGACTGTGTAGCTAACTGTGTAGCTGACTGTATAGCTGACTGTGTAGCTGACTGTGTAGCTAACTGTGTAGCTGACTGTGTAGCTGACTGTGTAGCTAACTGTGTAGCTGACTGTGTAGATAACTGTGTAGCTAACTGTGTAGCTAACTGCGTAGCTGACTGTGTAGATAACTGTGTAGCTGACTGTGTAGCTGACTGTGTAGCTGACTGTGTAGCTGACTGTGTAGCTGACTGTGTAGCTAACTGTGTAGCTGACTGTATAGCTGACTGTTTAGCTGACTGTGTAGCTGACTGTGTAGCTGACTGTGTAGCTAACTGTAGCTAACTGTATTTGACCCTGTGGTCATCCCAGCTGCCTCTTAAATGGCCGACTGCCACAGAACATGAGAAGGTTGTGATGAGTCAACAGCTAAAGCAGCATGTTAGCTGAGGGGCCAGGTCTCTATGAGGCCTTGCTGCCAGGCAGGTGAGGGTCTGTTCAGGGTAGGTGAGGGTCTGTTCAGGGTAGGTGAGGGTCTGTTCAGGTGAGGGTCTGTTCAGGTGAGGGTCTGTTCAGGGTAGGTGAGGGTCTGTTCAGGGCAGGTGAGGGTCTGTTCAGGGTAGGTGAGGGTCTGTTCAGGTAGGTGAGGTGAGGGTCTGTTCAGGGTAGGTGAGGTGAGGGTCTGTTCAGGGCAGGTGAGGGTCTGTTCAGGGTAGGTGAGGGTCTGTTCAGGTAGGTGAGGTGAGGGTCTGTTCAGGGTAGGTGAGGTGAGGGTCTGTTCAGGGTAGGTGAGGTGAGGGTCTGTTCAGGGCAGGTGAATAGTGATCACATGAGCAGGAGGGTTAACAAACACCTGCTGCCGTCTGTTCGCTGTTCAACAACAACAAGTCAACAATAGGGAGCTATTCAACATGGACAGTTGCTATGCTACTCTGCATGTTTTAAGCCAGAATTAGAATTCCTTTGAATGAGCCTAGCTGACCCTGTTTACATTATACTACAGACTCATTCCAAACACTAATAATATAAAAGATTTACAGATATCTGACCAGGAATAATAGTATTAACCAGGATCCAACCAAATCAGGACTAATACCTTCAGACCTGAAAGAAGCTGCTTTGTGCAAGTAGGATTACATGTGTTCATTCACTGAATGGGGGGGGAAACAACAGGTCCACTCTAGTAAAACCTTAGCTGCACGTGCTGCAGCAGACAGGAGTTCATCTTTATCATATGTTCATGTCAGCCATGTTGTTAGCACACAGTTTAAACCACCATAAACTAGCTCCACAAACGCCACAACATGGAGGATGAAAATCTGTCCCAAACTGGATGTCATCCCAGAACTGGGAGCACACACACACACCCACACACCCACACACCCACACACACACACACACACACACACACACACACACACACACACACACACACACACACACACACACACACACACACACACAGTGACACTTCAGTCCAGAACAATACAACCTTTATTAGGCCACACAAATCCCTCTAGAAGACATTATATAAATCCATCCCAATAAGACTTTGGTCTTTAGGACTTTCCGACTTGAGTTCATAAAGAAGGATTCATGACCGTCCATAAACTGGAGTGAGTCAAACACGTGCACACGTGTCAGGAGACATCAACTGGTAAGATTGTGAGCCGGATGTGTGTGTGACCTCACACACACACACACACACACACACACACACACACACACACACACAGTCTGGGCCTCACACACACAGTCCAGTCCAACTCTACAATGTGTGGTAAAGCCCCAAGTGACACACCCTAGCAACCGCATGTTCCCTGGGAGTCACCGCATTGCCCTAACAACCCCACACCCCCCTTTAACAAATGTTGCACGTAAGAAGCAGCTGTAAGTTTATGATCAGAGTCCTGATTGGCCGAGACGAATGACATTCAAACCCATGCTGGCGTTTGTTTGCAGTTGCTAGGTATGCCCTTTCCTAATCCAGCAGATGTCCAGCCAGATCTCTGGTTACATCTCTGACTGCTCCCAGCAGCAGACAGGCCACACCCTGTTCCTCTGAGGGTAAAACCACTCTTCTGAAGAAGGAACACACCAAAACACAGAGCAAGGGGAGAGGGATGGAGATAGGTAGGTATAGTGAGAGGGAGGGAGGGAGGGAGGGAGGGAGGGAGGGAGGGAGGGAGGGAGGGAGGGAGGGAGGGAGGGAGGGAGGGAGGGAGGGAGGGAGGGAGGGAGGGAGGGAGGGAGGGAGGGAGGGAGGGAGGGAGGGAGGGAGGGAGGGAGGGAGGGAGGGAGGGAGGGAGGAATGATAAGGGGATGGAGGGAGGGAGGCACTTAGGGAGGAGAGGGAGGGAGAGACACAGAGGGCCCTTAAATGGCAGAAAATAACAATTAGCCAGTTCCAGATTCCCTTGCTCACCTTGATTAGCAGATGTGAACATGCAGAGCAGCAGCAGAGATGCACCTGCTGCTCTCCCCTGGGCTCCTAACAGACGCAGCAGAGCTGCACGACACAAAAACTATACCTCAGGTTGTTTACTTAAAGAGGCCATCATTATAAGAAGCCAGTATTACCAGGCCCATACATAGAACAGAACACATTGTACAGTATTATAAGTCTTTAGCTCTTACACAGTGTAAAAGTAAATAAAGGTACAGTGAACCCTCGCTATATCACGGTTCACTTTTCACAGTTTCGCTACTTCACAGATTTGCATCGTGCATTGTGTTCTGCATTCTGATTGGCTAAACAGTCTCTCCAACACAAACCTGTCCATCAATAAAGTTGCAGTTTACAGTACTTTTATTTGTTAAACAAATGCTTGGGCCTGTAAAAAGGGTTTGTTCTTTGGTTTTAATATATAATAGAGTATTTAATTGTATAATAATTGTAAAAATAAATAAATAAAGGTTTCTACTTCACGGATTTCACTTTATCACGGGTTATTTTTGGAACGTAACCCCAGTGAAAACGAGGGTTCACTGTATTTAGGCAGGACATAGTGTATAATATGATCAGGTCTAGGCCTTTAGGCAAAACATGCAAATGTGATGCTAAGTAACTTGGCAACTGTCATTCTACAGTTTGAATATGATCCTCATCATTATGCAGCAACAGCTATTTTATAGAATGAAATGCGGGAACATTATAAACACCTGATGTACTTCAGCGTTATCGTCCCACCCAGTATCTTCTGCTGAGGGGGACATTAGACAGGCTGGCCTTCACCCGCATACCAGCCAGCAGGGCTGTGGTCTGACTGCTGCCCCCCAGAATAGCATCAGAACAGGCAGACACACGCATGTGACAGAACACAGACCAACTGTCAGCAGTCTGTTCATACAAGCCACAACACTAATCACACACTTCTACATTACTGCTAAACATTCAGGTGACAGAAGTAGTACATGACTTTGAGGTAAAAAAAAATAAATAAATAAAAACAAAACAGAAGTGAACTCTGGGAGTCAGGTGGCTGAGTGGTTAAGGCGTTGGACTTGTGATTGGAAGGTTGCGAGTTCAATTCCTGGCTGTGTCAATATGACGTTGTGTCCTTGGGCAAGGCACTTCACCCTACTTCCCTAAGGGGGGGGGATGTCCCTGTACTTACTGTGAGTCTCTCTGGATAAGAGCGTCTGCTAGATTAATAAATGTACCTCCTCCTCTGTGAGGTGTTGTGAGGCCTCCTTGTGCTAAGAATCCCACCGTCTTAAGGCTTGATTGGTGGCTATCCTGTTCTTTCGTGTACCTTCTAAAACTACAGACTGTGACCTTACGGAGAGAATGTTCCAGTGTTTTTGGTTTAGGCAGCACAAAAAGCTTCCCAGCAGTGTTACTGTGGCTAGCGCTCCTATATTTACAGTAGTCAGGCAACCATGCGGGCCGGTAAAACACACGCAGTTATTCCAGGCTCCCCACCCCTGCCAGTAATGCATAGCTAACTCTCACATTTCAAAAGGCTTTATATATATCCACATATACATCATTTCAGGGCAGTTTAGAAAAGATTCTTTCCTGCCCAGATGTTGGGATTCTGCTATAATGATATGGCACACCAAGCTAGCAGGGACAGACTGACAACTGCTTATCCAGCTAGAATCCAGAACACAATGATCTTCCAGCTGTGGGCCAGCCCTTCAGGAGAAGGTGCTGTGTGGCTCTCTGGGTCGAGGAGTGTTGGGTCAGGGAGTGTTGGGTCAGGGAGTGTTGGGTCAGGCTGTGTTGGGTCAGGGTGTGTTGGGTCAGGCTGTGTTGGGTCAGGGTGTGTTGGGTCAGGGAGTGTTGGGTCAGGGTGTGTTGGGTCAGGGTGTGTTGGGTCAGGGAGTGTGTCTGAAGACACTTCAGACCAGTAGAATAGCTGCAGACAGAAGATAACCTTCTGTAGCAGATAGATGAGCTATTTTAAGAAACATCTCTGATGCAACAGCAACAACTTAAGTCAACAAATACACTGTTTCTAAATACACTGTTTCTAAATATACTGTTTCTAAATACACTGTTTCTAAATACACTGTTTCTAAATACACTGTTTCTAAATATACTGTTTCTAAAACACACCGTTTATAAGTAAACACACAAAAAACTAACTGTAGAAAAGGCACAAAAGATCATATTGCAGAGTTTCTATCTAAAATTCTAAGTCTAAATCTATTTTGCTTAAATTCAATAAGTTTGGCTGCTGAGCTCTTTATTCTGAAACAACAAACTGGATTTTAGGGAAGGAGGTTCATGAAGGTCTCACGTGAGTCAATTCACATAGATCCACATACTGGGAATGCACACACACACACACACACACACACACACACACACACACACACACACACACACACACACACACACACACACACACACACACACACACACACAGAGATGGTGTGTATACAGCAAATGTGTGGAGACATTGGGCAGTCTTCTACACAGACCTTCATTTCACACAAACAAGCAAAAACAAACTATCTGAGTAACGCTGGTCTGAGCTCAAACCTACAGTATATTATCCTCCCCACAGAACTCTCAGTCTATTGTATTGGTTTATCTGACTCAATGTTTTATAAAACATTATCAGTGCCAGGAGTCTGGACACATGCTGCAGGACCCACAGATATCCTTGATGTCCTCGAGTGAAGACAGCAAACATGACGTCATAAAACCACGGCTCAGACGGACGAAGGTCTCCCAAGTCAAACATGCATTTCTCTTGACAACGAGTGGCATCTGCTGACATCCACAGAAAGACAGTGTTGACACGCGGTCAATATGTGTACATGGCTGACCAGTTGTTTAATACAAACCCCTTTAGCTGTTGAATGAGAGTATAGGTTTTTGTTTGATGACAGGAACACGTCCGCTACCCAAGGTTTTTTGGGGAAACCTAACCCTCCTGTATTACAGACTGAGACAGCTTTTTGAGGGGAAAAGCCTTTGAGGTCAGCTGAGCTGGCCCGCTCTCCTGGTCATTAATTACAGAGTGACTGAGAGGCAACAAGGGCCTCATTTTGTGAAGCCCTTCATCACTGTGAAACCACACACTAGCAGAGACTCTGCCTCCAGGTCCCACACTACCAGCTGAGAGCTCTGGAGCTGGTCACCCAGATACACAGGTGAGAATTCCAGTCCTTTCACAAGCTCTGTGATTGCCTCCCTTGCTGGAAGGCTCTCACTGGAGCTGCAGTCTTCTAAATCTCCCTCTGTGACGACGCTCGACTCACCCAGAGCACTAAGACTAACCAGAATGGAAGGAGACACTGTGATTTACAAACATAAGAATGTGACTAACTGGGGATGGGTTAAGCTCCGTGGTTAGAGCATTTGACTGCAGATCTAAAATGTCACAGGTTCAAAACCCACCGCCCACTGAACCACCTCTGCTCTATATACTGAAGCGTCCACTAGACCAATACAATTTAAATGTTTAAGGTAAGAAAGTACATCATGATATATGTTCTATGGAATTAATTCACTGTCAGTGTTCCTCAAAAAATACACACTTCAATCCTGCACCAATAACTGCAGACATGATAATCAACCTATACATTAACTGTTATGTCACTGTGATTTACATACCGGCTAAACTAATTAAATTTCTTGTGTATTCTTCTTTATAGGTTTCAGGTTCCAGAGGGTGGCAAGGTTAACCCCCCCCCCCCCCCCCCCCCCATAAACAAACTGTTGCTTACCTGTGTGATGTCATATTGTTGTGGTTTAATACTTTCCTACTTGCTGGATGACTGAATGACCTCAAGTCTGAACCTTTAAGGTTGGATGAGGACAAACAGGTGTGCCACATCAGTGTAGGATAGGTTTGTGGGATTTCAACACTACGGGGAGGTTAAATAGTAAATCTGACTATTAACTATTATACTGAATACCAAATCTCTGGACTGAGAGCCCTGCAACACTAAACCCAGGCGTGGCAGGTGACATTCTGAGAGAGCACACTGCCCCACCAGCTCCTGAGTCTCAGAGATGGTATATATCTAGATCTATATCTATATATCTATCTATCTAGTTAGTGGTCCAGAACACTGACCCCACCAGCTCCTGAGTCTCAGAGATGGTATATATCTAGATCTATATCTACATATCTATCTATCTAGTTAGTGGTCCAGAACACTGACCCCACCAGCTCCTGAGTCTCAGAGATGGTATATATCTAGATCTACATCTATATATCTATATATCTAGTTAGTGGTCCAGAACACATGTTCTACAGAGGATCCCTGCTTGCTGGTCACTGATCAGAAAACCCTCCATTCAAATAGAGTTCATCCAGCAGGGAAACAGCTGAGCTTTAGACCAGCTCATGCAAACAGGTGCAGCGTGTTTTCAGCTGCATGTGCAGATGGGAGATTCTTATATCATATTTGCTTGAATGAACGGAGTTTCATGTTTAGTTTCACTGAAATAATGAGAAGAGGATCTTTATAAAAGAAAGTCTGGTAACTTACCCTATCGGTGGTTTTGTTGCCGCGTTTACTTCTCTGTAGTCCATCATTTTGGGTTTTTGGCGCTGATTAAACTGGTTTCCTTCTAGTCTTCTGGTTTATATATCCAATGTACTGGTTTATATGTCCAATGTACTGGTTTATATATCCAATGTACTGGTGTTCCAACTTTTAAAGGTTATTCGCAGTATTTTCCCTGTGTCCTGACACCAAGGACAACAGCATTACACTGACAACTAACCTCATTGATATCACCTAGGAAGAGAGCATGAGGAATAAAAAATACAAAGATTAGATCATAAATAAAAACTATCTACACGTTAATGGGTAACCTATGAATTGTTGGAAGTTGTATATTTATTATTTTGACACTTGTAACTAGGCTGCTTATACGCAAACAAAAATGCAAACTACGAAAAAAATCCGCGTGGACACAAGTACTAAATAAAAAAGTCACAGACCTTGTAATACAGACTTACCGTTATATCAAAGACTAAATACTCTGTGTTTTTATGTCCTAACGTTTCTCTCAAGGGGATTTCAGAATAATCCGTGTATTCGGTCGATCCACCAGCAAACTGCGCCCGCCTTCCTCAGCACTCGCATGTCAATCACGCTCTCAGCTGCCCTCCCTGTTCAGCTGCCCTCCCGGTTCAGCAGCCCTCCCGGTTGAGCAGCCCTCTCGGTTGAGCAGCACTCCCGGTTCAACAGCCCTCCCGGTTCAGCTGCCCTCCCGGTTCAGCTGCCCTCCCGGTTCAGCAGCCCTCCCGATTCAGCAGCCCTCCCGGTTAAGCCACTCTACACCAGCTGGACAGCGCTATGTATTATGTGATGGATGTGGTTGTATGAATATATTTTTTATTCATCTTCTTTTAGCATATTTAATATTTATTTGTGATATTTTAGGATATGTTTTAGTACATTTTAATGTATCAGTGTTAATTTAACACTTATTAGTCATTTTTGCACTAGGATTATCTTTTATGCTGACTAGAAGCACTTTCAGTCTAGTTGTACCTGCGAAAATGACAATAAAGATCTATTCTATGTCAACCTGCTCTCTTTGCTTCTTCCAGCAGCGCTGTCCACAGGTGATATAGTTATGAAAAAGTGGACTGGAATAAAATATCCTATGATCACTCATGTAAAGTCTTAAGGTGTAACTAAAAGCCTATAATTGTGCCCACACCATATTCCAATATTTTATTTAAATATCTGGTCCCAGAATACTTTTATTTTCGCTAAATATTCATCTAAACTCCGCCCCTATAGGCAACGGTGACCAAGTTAAAATATTCATTTTGCAGCTGCAAAGTGTTGCCCCACCGCTAGAGGGGAGTGTTACAATGTGATTAACCACCAGAGGGCAGTGTTACAATGTGATTAACCACCAGAGGGCAGCGTTACAATGTGTTTAACCACCAGAGGGCAGTGTTACAATGTGATTAACCACCAGAGGGAAGCGTTACAATGTGATTAACCACCAGAGGGCAGTGTTACAACGTGATACTTTTTGAAAAATCTCCCGATGGCCAATTACCAACTACACCTGTAACCATCATTTACATACACAGTCTGTACTCTCTGTATAATATACACTGTTTCCAGATCTGTATAAAGTAGTGAATAGAATAGTAGAACGCAGCACATTATGATGTAATAATGTTGTAGATTCCTACTTAAATGTAACTTTACAGAGATACATCTCATTTCGTCTGAGCAAGCTACTGAACAGTACACTTTCTCTGAGCTTATTAACCAATCTTGTGCTTTTCGGTGAGTAATTCTCAGGATCAATATAATAGTGTCATCTTCCACGTGTGCTTATGCAGTATAACCGTTAAGCAGTTACCGTCAATGTCATGGCAGCACAACTAAGAAAATGTCCTTCACATTCAAAATTCAATAAGACAAGCCAGGACAAGCCAGATCAGTAGAAAGAGACGCAATACTTCACATAAGGCCTGTAAATCAAACTTCAACAGCTGCAGTCACACAAGTTACTAATTCTCTCTCTCTTCCCAGCCCATCATTGTGAACCTATGGAGGACAACATGTCCAAACTAGAGTCTCCCAGTCAGGTCAGCTCCTCACTAACAACACTTTCTAATCAGCAATGTTATGGGCCTTAACCTAATGCAGTGGTTTTCAGAGACTGGATTGATGAAAACTAACAATCTGTCTGACACATAGGCCTTGTTTACACATGGCCGGATATCTGATTATACAAATATATTTTTCTATGATTTGGCTTCGTGGATGAAATTACATTTTAAACGATTATGTGTGTAACCAATACTTCTCAAGTCAAGTACCACTGAGTGACTGTCTCTGTTGTAGGGAGTTGACCATGACACGACCACTGTCAAACCAGAGGAAATGAGCGCTGGGGATCATCTTTCTCTGTGGTCCTTTGAGAAGAAAGATTTTCAGGTCAGCAGTTTGTGTACAGTGAGAGGTGAAAGGAATAACACCAAAACGATAAGATCCTTATTTCAGCTTCAACTTCAATGGTTAATTGTCAAACATGGTAAAATACCCGTTAAATGACACCGTCTTTATTGTAAGAGGTTAAACTGAAGGATTTCAGAAACCTGGTCAATCTGTCTCTCCAGTCATTTAATCCTGAGGACTTTCTGGTTAGTTTGTGCATCAAAATCATCAAGGTATATTCCCATTCTAGGATAGATTGTGTGAACAATATGTTACCATCTGACCCACAGTCTGACGGGGAGCCTGAAGACCAGGAGAAACGCCCTCTGGATGAACCCCTGGTATGTGTTGGGGGAAAAGCTCAACTAATTGTCCTGTTTTTCTGTTAGTGCTGAATCATATTTTCCGCTCATCATATGGATCTTCAAATGTTCACCTGTGCCCAGTTCCTGCAAATGTGACTTGAATCTTGTTCTCCTTAGAATGGTGTGATGGATGGCAACACCCAGGACCTTCTCCCCTCCAACTCCCTTCCTCAGGTTGTTGAACATTTGGGAGCGGTGTTCAACCTCATCCATGCCCCACCCTCTTCAGATTTCACTCTGAAAGAGCTGGATGATCTGGACAAGGAGACAGAGGATCTGGACATGGCCTCCAGTGCCCTTGTAAGTATTAAGTACAGAGACTGTACATGTTCATTTAACCAGCTGTCATTTGATTCAAGGTATGGAATGGCACTATCCTGATTAACTTTGTTGATTCTCATCCTAAAGAGCCCATAGAAAGATCCCAGCTACCTCATGCAATAAGGTTACGTCTTATCTTGTGACTATGTCTCCCTAGGATCGCTCTGAGCCCTCTACGTCCACCACTGCAGTCCCTGCGTGGTATCTTCAGGCGGACAAAGACTTGGAAGCGGCCTATAATATCATCGAGGCAGCCTCCATTTCAGAGTTCACTCTGGAGATGCTGGATGAGATGGAGCAGGAGATTAAGGATCTGGGTGTTCTTATGCAGGTGGGTCATTATCCTCATAGGCAATTATTGTATTTCCCAGCTCACTGATTCTTCCATGTAAGCATGTGTTCTGCTTTCTGAAGTTCACAACAAAGAACCTTGGCAAAGGCAGAAAGAAGGCCAAGGCTGTGCGGGAAGCCTGGGTGGAGAAGAAAGAGAAGAACATGGGAAAGAGGTGAGGACAGATGAAAGACTAAATGAAGGGGGGAGTAGAATGTGGGTACAGACAGCAAGACCCTCAGTGTAACAATGTGAGAATCATACCTGGATTTCATAGTAGTTATTACTTGCATTTGATGTGCATTTCTTGTGATTGGCAGGTTCCTCCAGTGGCTGAAACGCAAGATGTCCTGCTGCAGTTGTGTGGATGTTAGATGGTAGAGAACATCAAACACAGAGAACCTTCCACCCAGCCCTTGCCAAGTCCTTGTCCTCTACCCAGACGCTGCCATGTCACACCGCTCCTCATCGCCCTCCACTGGCTTCCCATCATGGCCCCTATCAGATTCAAGACCCCGGTGCCGCCCGCCACCTACGGTCCTCCTCTGACAACCGCCTAGTGGTCCCCCCTCTCAAGAGCGCCAGAGCCCAGCACAAACTCTTCCACTGTCTGGCTCCTCAATGGTGGAATCAACTCCCCACCCCCATCAGAAACACAGACTGTCTCCTCACCTTCAAGAAAAGGCTCAAAACTCACTTATTCAGAGAATGTTTTCAGCATTTTGCTGTTTTTGCGTGCTTTTTTTACTGCATTTTGAAAAAGATCTGTATACAATAAAGTTACAGACATAATTTGTTTGTGTTTTTTACTTGCTTTTTGATTATTAATAACCAGGGTAATAGACCTCATAGAACATCCTGCATGTAACTATTAATAAGAAAGTTCAGAGCTTCTACTTTGACAATTTCATTTTCTGTACAGGCAGAACAGTAATATAAACAAAGATGAAAATAGGAAGAACACCCTTTCAATAATTTCTGAAGGAGTAAAATAAAAGCAGTGATCAGGCCTAGTAACTCTCTATCTTAGACTTAGTCTCCTCCCACACTGTGACACCATTTGCTCTTATGATTTCCTGTATCTGTATTCCTTGTCCAGTCTCATAACAAATACATTGATCTTATCATGAACTCATCTTAAACTATTCCTATCACTGATTGGGCACTCACAGTTCAATTAGGTCATGTCAATACTGTGGAAACAAAACAATGTATACGCATAATAAAAAAACAGAATAGTTTGGAGAGATTAAAACTTCAGGATTTGGGCCTATAGTAGCCTATTCAACAGTTTGCAGTCATTTGCTGGATTGTGTTAATTAGCTCATCATTAATTGTGTTTGTTCTTCTGTGGTGGGTCTTCTGCAGTGTGAAACTTGTTTTCCACAAACTATCCACCAAGTCTCAAGATGCAGCCAACTGCTACAAGAACTGCTGGTGTTTTCAACACACTCTCAGAAAAGATCACAGACCTAATCTGAGTGTGTCCTGTGTGACTATGAGTGTGTCCTGTGTGTGTCCTGTGTGTGTGTGTGTGTGTGTGTGTCCTGTGTGTGTATGTGTGTGTCCTGTGTGTGTATGTGTGTGTCCTGTGTGTATGTGTGTGTCCTGTGTATGTATGTGTGTGTCCTGTGTGTATGTGTGTGTCCTGTGTGTGTATGTGTGTGTCCTGTGTGTGTGAGTGTGTGTGTCCTGTGCGTGTGTCCTGTGTGTGTGAGTGTGTGTGTCCTGTGTGTGTATGTGTGTGTCCTGTGTGTGTGTGTCCTGTGTGTGTGAGTGTGTGTGTCCTGTGTGTGTGTGTATGTCCTGTGTGTGTATGTGTGTGTCCTGTGTGTGTGAGTGTGTGTGTCCTGTGTGTGTATGTGTCCTGTGTGTGTATGTGTGTGTCCTGTGTGTGTATGTGTGTGTCCTGTGTGTGTGTGTCCTGTGTGTGTGTGTGTGTCCTGTGTGTGTGTGTCCTGTGTGTGTGTGTATGTGTGTGTCCTGTGTGTGTGTGTGTCCTGTGTGTGTATGAGTGTGTCCTGTGTGTGTATGAGTGTGTCCTGTGTGTGCGTGTGTGTGTGAGTGTGTCCTGTGTGTGTATGAGTGTGTCCTGTGTGTGTATGAGTGTGTCCTGTGTGTGTGAGTGTGAGTGTGTGTGTCCTGTGTGTGTATGTGTGTGTCCTGTGTGTGTGAGTGTGTGTCCTGTGTGTGTATGTGTGTGTGTCCTTTATGGTCTCCTATGTAGAACACTGTATATTTACACTTTTGTTTCTGCTGTGTTCATCAGTTTCAGATTTCTTATAAAAAAATAACAACATGATCAAAAGGCTCACACGCTGCACCCATCCTCCCCTGCACCCATCCTCCCCTGCACCAGTTCATCTTGTGGGACTCCAGGTTATTTTCACTGTTTTCATGGTTCATCCACCATGAATCATTGCACAGTGTGATCGCCAAAAAAAACAAGTTTCTCTACCTAAAGCTTGGTAACTTTTGGAACATTGGAAACATCCTGTTTAATGCCTTTAAAATATCACAGTGATGCATCGCAGCACCTGAAATATCATTGTGCTTTCTGAAAAAAAGAAATGTTTTGACAATGTTTCCTGCTGACACACAGGCCATTACAGGAAACCTCATTTACATGTATTCATTTTCACACCTCACACACTGCAAGGGCACATTATACCACAATACACACCAGCCTAGAGATCTGTATCCAGTATCTAGTTCAGCTCTTCCCTTCAGAAACATCTCTACTACTGTGAGCAGAGGAACAACTAAATAAGGTGTGAGTACTTATCTTCACTTCTGTTAGTGTGGTGTGTGTGGCTAGTGTTCGGCAGCGTATGTGTGTGTGTTACATGTTTGTGGCTGTGTGTGTTATCTGTTGGTGGCTGTGTGTGGTCTGTATTTGTGGCTGTGTGTATGTGGGATGTGTGTGTGTGTGTGTGAATGTGTGTGTGGTCTTCAGGGGTCCTGAAGGTGGGCTGTCAGGAGTGTGTAGTGAAGATGACAGAACTGAGAGACGGAACAACAACAGCACAGACACATCTGAGTCTGCTCACAAACCACCAGAGTCACCTGCTGAACTGATTCATATCCATACTAAAACCACCATTCAGGAGATAAAATCACTTTAACAAAGGTCTCCTGAACTGAATATAATGCATGTTTAAGGCTGGTATTCAAGCAGTGAGCTACAACAGTAAAAAATGAAATCACTGATTAGAAGAAAAAAAACATGTTTGGGGGGGGGCGGGGGGTTCAATACACTAACATCACAGTCACTACATCACTTAGTTATGTTATTGGGAAGTTGAAAACATTAGAATACCAACAAAAAAATACAGAATTTAAAGCTTAAATCAGATCACGAGTGTGTGGACTTGATACAATATGGTCTGATCTAAAGATACAAAGATGCCATCCTCACTTTACTCAGTCAGGACACGGATAACAGTGCATAAAATAACTTATCTACCCCTACTAGGATACAGAGGGGTAATAATAAGAGTATCATTAGATGCTAAGCAGTTAAAAGCCCTTCTAAAGTGATTTAAGGGGAATTTTGAACAATTTCCTGGAAGACATCTGAACGTTTACTGTTTCTGAGTTTCTCTTTAAGTCTCTGTTTTACTCATCATCGAGACGTTTGATTAAAATTCGTAAGGGCAGAGAATGTGCATGTTGTTCTTCAATGCTTATCAGATTATCAGAGATGGAGATCGATCCAAATTTAGTGGGCCTTCAATGGACATTCACAAGAACCATTTAGTTAGCTTTCATCACAATCTTTACCCTTTTCAACCATTTAAATATTGTAGTTTTTTTCCACCACACGTTACACGTTTAGACTGTCTTTTAAATAGTTTGTATGTTTGTACATTTTTTTCTTAGTTTACAAACTTATTTTATCATATTTTATTTATAAACATGTGTATTTATTTAGATTCATTCATATTGATTCTTTAAATGCCATCTTCCACCATAACGTTGCCATATTTTAACCGTTTAAGTGCTGTCTGTCTCCGCAGCAGCCAGATGATGTCCACCAGGTCCTCCATGATCACCCCGAACTACGAGTACTATGACTACCCCACGCCCTTTAACACAGACTCTGGCCTCATGCAGGGTTCCTACCACATGTTCTTCCTCTACCTGGTGTTCTGTCTGGGACTGACGGGGAACGTCACTGTTCTCTGGGTTCTCCTCCGCTACATCAAACTCAAGTCCATGACGGACGTGTGTCTGCTGAATCTGGCGGTGTCAGACCTCCTGTTCGTCCTCACGCTGCCTCTCTGGGCCTCCGTGGAGCGGCATGAGGACTCTGGACACGGCCTGTGTAAGATGATGTCAGGTGTGTACCAGCTGGGCCTCTACAGCAGCACCTTGTTCGTGACTCTGATGAGCGTGGATCGTTACCTCGCTATCGTCCACGCCGTGGCGGCCATGCGAGCCAGGACGCTGCGCTACGGGACCGCAGCGAGCGTCGTCATCTGGGCTCTGTCTCTGGCTGTCGCCATGCCGCAGGCAGTCTTCGCCAGGTTCATCGAAGACGAGGGAGGCGCCTTCAGCTGTCAGACCGAGTATCCAGAAGACGCTGCGACGTCGTGGAAAATGTACCGTAACTTCAGTGAAAACATAGTGAGTCTGTTCGTGTCCCTGCCTGTCATGGTTTACTGCTACGTTCGCATTCTGGTGGTGCTGCAGAGGTCACGCAACTCCAAAAAGGACCGGGCCATGAAACTGATCCTCGGGATAGTTGGTCTGTTTGTGATCTGCTGGGTGCCGTACAACATCGTGGTGTTCTTGCTCACGCTGCAGATGTTCAACATAGGCAACACAGCTGCATCGTCAGTGCGGGTCAATGCGGCTCTACAGGTGACACAGTTCATCGCTCTGACCCATTGCTGTGTTAATCCGATCGTCTATGCGTTTGTAGGAGAAAAATTTAGAAATGGCCTCCGCCTCGTGTTATCTAAAAATCCGCTGTGTAAGCGCCTGATCAAACATCCTACTGTTATTAGCCGAGGGTCGGAGAATGAGACTTCTAACACGCCGGTATGATATTCAGAAGATGTTTTGAACTGTGCTTTAGGGGAAGGAGGGGAAATGTGCTGATGTTGTTAACTTACATAACATTCAGTGAAGGAGGAGGTGGGGGAAATGTGGAAATTACTTTATTATTCAAAGGTAGCCTACTTTAGATTGTGTATGCTTGAGTGAAGCAACGCAGGCTGTAGGCAAACTACATGGCTGTAAGTGAACACAATCACAAACACGTAGAATAAAACTGTATTTCGTTAACAATCCCAGAATCTGAATCTTTTCTAGTCTGTTCCATCATTTCTATTGAAGCCACTGTCAGGAACTCTGAACAAAACTGTGAGAACTGTGTCAGTTTGTCATTAAAGGTTCAAGCATGTTGTCTGTGATGCAGACACACTGCTGAACTGTTTCCTGCTGACAGGTTCTTTTGCACTTGGTTTGTATCCTCATGTGCTCTGCTGTGGGTGTGTCGTGTGTGTGTGGCCTAAATAGTGAGTGTGTCGTGTGTGTGTGGCCTAAATAGTGAGTGTGTCGTGTGTGTGTGTCCTTTATGGTCTCCTATATAGTCTTCTATATACTGAGTGTGTGTGTGTGTCCTTCATGGTCTCCTATATAGTGAGTGAGTGTGCGCCCTATATGGTCTTCTATATAGTGAGTGTGTGTGTGTCCTATATGGTCTCCTATATAGTGAGTGTGTGTGTCCTATATGGTCTTCTGTATAGTGAGTGTGTGTGTCCTATATGGTCTTCTGTATAGTGAGTGTCAACCCTAACCCTAATAATCCAGTTTAAACAGTATTTTATTCATTAAATATCCATTAATGTGATGTATACATATTTTAACCCATGCAAGTTAGTCTGTGATTTATTCTTGGTTTGTTCACTAAAGTCAAAGATAACAGTTAGGGAGCTCATAGAAGAGAAGCACTGCAGAAATCCCACAGTTGTGGTTACTTCTTTCATTTTAAGAAAGTCTTTGAAGATTTCACACCTGATAAGACAGCATCATAAGTCTACCCTTGTTCACAGTTTCCTGTAACCATATGAACACTGAACACACTGTTCTTCCCTGCGTATAGACAGCTGCCATATGTTTAGTTCATATACCAAAAAAATGTAGTGTTTGCTAAACCTATTCTGTGGAACAGTGGTCCCCAACTCTGGTCCTCAGGGCCCACTGTCCTACATGTTTTAGATGTTTCCCCTCTTCCAGCACACCTGATTCTAGTGCATGTTCGTTACCAGGATTCTTCAGAGCTGGATAACGACCCATTGATTAGAATCAGGTGTGTTGGCGCAGGGAAACATCTAAAACATGCAGGACAGTGGGCCTTGAGGACCAGGGTTGGGGACCACTGCTGTGGAAAGTAGGAACATTGTCCAACCCTGGGCTAGTTATAAACCTGGCAACCCGGCATGGAGTAGTAACAAACCTGGCAACCGTGGGGCAGTTGTAAACCGGGGGCTGTGGTTGTAAACCAGGGTAATGATCCATGCTCATCAGAATCACGAACAAGGTTCATATGGTGAGAAGACTGAGGGAGGACAGGAAGTAAGGAGACAGAAAACAAGACTAAAAACACTGTTAAATGTCTTGGAAGAACTTAAACCAGCAGGTATGAGATTACATCAGAGAAATGTGCACCTTATTACCTGAGATCACACTGATTGGCTCCTTCTCCTCCTGGAGATCCCTCACAGCTTGCAGAGGTGTTATCTGAGAACAAGGTGTGACATCACAACAACAGCACCTAAAGTCAGGGTGTGTCAATAGCTATGTTCACAAATAGAAAACTACAGATTTGTTACGTTCACAAATACAAAACTACACATTTGTTACGTTCACAAATACAAAACTACACATTTGTTATGTTCACAAATACAAAACCACATTTGTTATGTTCACAAATACAAAACTACACATTTGTTATGTTCACAAATACAAAACCACATTTGTTATGTTCACAAATACAAAACTACACATTTGTTACGTTCACAAATACAAAACTACACATTTATTATGTTCCATATGTTTAATGGCAAAATAAGTGAGGACAGAAATAAATATATACATCATGTAATCTGTAAACACAATTTCCTTTTTCTGTACAAATTAATATACATGCAAAAGTCATAGTAAAACATTCAAAATGACGTATACAAAATGAAGATGTGCTCTCCTGGTTGTCCGAGTCAGCTGTACAGCTTTACACATGAATAAACAAGAGAGGGAGGCTCTGTGGCTCTGTACGAGCTGGAGGCCTCTCAGAGCTTCTCTGACATGACAACACCAACATGCTCCTTTACCAGATGCTCTCATTCAGAGCAGCGTATAGAAGGAAAGGTTGAACCTAAGACCTCTGATTCTGCTGCGAGAAGCTCTAACCACAGAACTGCAGCCTGTCAAGGACGTTACAACAGCCTCCTCGCTCTCTCTGTCTCTCTCCCTCTCTCTCTCTGTCTCTCTCCCTCTCTCTCTGTCTCTCTCTCTCAGTCTCTCTCTTAGTGTCTCTCTCCCTCAGTCTCTCTTTCTCTCTCTCTCCCTCCCTCTCTATCTCTCTCTCTCTCTCTGCTGTGGTTAACATCCTTAGACAAGGTGAAGTGAGGTGTGTGTGTTGCATGTCACTCAGAGTTATTGAAATGTTTATATTGTTATTGTTTTTATTGTTGTTATTATTATTATTATTAATAATATTATTGTTACTATTAATAGTTCTGGAGAAGTTTTCTCCCAAACCGAAAACATGTAAGTCTTACATTACCTCAGGAAGCGAATCATATCAACACATATACAAAATACGGAACCTAAAGCCAAACCAACTCGTACAGCAAATCACTACTTTGTGCACTACGTGGGGTTTTAAAAGTTCATTAGATAATTCAGTTACAGGCACCAAACGACTAACAAATAGTAATAAATAATACCACAACAGAAACATATGCAAACAGCCATGTCTACATTCACTGTGGTTGTCATAACTTAACATGATCAAATCAATAACACGTTTAAAGAAGGGAAATCATGATTAACTTTGGTATAGTTACAGAAAAATCGAACAATGACAAACATAAGTGCCTTTACAAATACCATTCTTACATTATTTTCAGAAACCCGTGTTGAGGTTTCAATATATTAATACTGAACTAAATACAGGAGAAAAAAAGTAACACAATACATACACCTATGGCAGGATTAGGAACATGCCTCGTTAGAATCCTGCTACAACACAAGCCTTAATAAATAGTTGCATGAACATTAAAGCTGCAACATTGCACACGAGAAAGTGGTGAAAATGTGCATGAATAATATTGAGTAATGAGGACTGCCATCAAACCAAAGTTAAGAGGAGCTACTTCCCCTAAACCCTAACCTTTCAACCCTAACCTTTCAACCCTATGAACTCTAACCATGAACCCTAACTATCTACCCTAACCCTTCAGATTCAGAATACTTTATTGATCCCCATGAACCCTAACCTTTCAACCCTAACCATGTACCCTAACCTGAACCCTGACCTCTCCTGAAAGTGTTCCTCTGCTGGTCGACTTGAACACTCATCTGAAGCAGCAACACTACGTCTTCAAAACAAGAAGGAAGGCAGGAACTCTTTATTTACAAAGTAAGGCTGATGCATTAGAAATCTGAAGAAATATTGGACTTAGAATAGCTGTTGACGCTTTTATTGTTCGTCATAAGTTGTACAAGTGTCACTAAAATAGTTTTTTCTTTCAAATGATGCTAGGCCCACACAGGAAGCAGGGCAAAGTATTCCAACGATTTATCTGAAACGTGATTTTGGTCTCCAACCGCTAAATGTGAGGTTTATTCCAAAGTTCTACATCCTCTGTACTGTTCATGTGTCAACTAGTTTTGATCATTTCCTAACCTCTATTCTTGACAAGATATGAATAAAGTTCTCTGTTACTTTACTATACATGATCTTTACAAAAAGTAATCTCTCATTACAAAAAGACATTTCTCTTGTGTTCAACCGAAAAACACGTTTCTCCGTAAAGAAACTGACGAGAGGCTCCTTCAACTCAGCCTCCTCACACTTCCTCTGTCAGCCAAGTCTCTACAGGAAGTCTCACTCTGTTAGTTTGCAGGTCAGGATCAAACCATGACTGCAAGGTGGGGGGGGGGGGGGATAGGGGAGGGAGGGGGGTGGGGATCAGCAGGCAGCAGCAGGATCCTTGGTGGCGAGTTGGGGGACGATGAGATCATTAAGGTGGGGGTCTTGGGTCCGCTCACACAGCGCTGAGGAGTCGACTGTGCAGGAAGGCCCTGATACTGTCCACGGGGCGGACATCGTTCAGGTGCCTCCTCCGCTCGATGAAGGCCACCAGGCGGGACGTGTCCAGGTGACCAGGGGGGCGGGGCGGCGCTGGGGGGCGGGGCTCGGCGTGCGGCTGCAGCCAGGGCTCCTGCAGGCAGGTGTCTGCTGAGGGCCTCCGGCCAGCCTCAGCCTGCAGCAGCAGGCACACGAAGCCCCGCGCCTCCCGGCTCACGCCACAGAAGTAGTCTGGAGGGAAACTGAAGTCCAGGCGGCAGATGTTGACGCACGTCTCCTCCACGCTGTCGTCCAGGAAGGGGGAGGCGCCGCTCAGCAGCACGTAGGTCAACACGCCCAGGCTCCAGAGGTCAGAGGTCAAACAGGCTGGCAGGCCCAGGACCAGCTCCGGGGAGGAGAACTCAGGGCTGCCCAGCAGACGGTGGACATGCTGGGAGGAGTTCAGCTGGACCGCATCGCCAAAGTCTGTCAGCTTGACCACAGGAAGAACGGAGGTGTGTTCTACCACGATGTTCTCTGGCTGTGGAGGGGGTTCCACACACACAAAACACTGGTCAAACACTTACCACACAGTCCAAACAGTGACTTCAGATGCTGGCAGAGTAAGGCTGGAGCGAGCATGTTAGGGTTACTACTTCCACATCAATAGGGAGTCAGGTGGCTGAGCGGTTAGAGAATCGGGCTAGTAATCAGAACGTTACCGAGTCCATTCCCGGCCGTTCCAAATTACATTGTGTCCTTTGGCAAGGCACTTCACCCTACTTCCCTCAGGGGGGAATATCTCTGTACTTACTGTAAGTCTCTCTGGATAAGAGCGTCTGCTAAATGACTAAATGTAAAATGTAAATCAACCCTCTTCCCTTGTAAATGGTTTTCCTCGTTCTGACTGGTAAACATGGATGTTGTGTGAGGGTGAGGGAGTGAGGGAGGGAGGCTGGGAGGGAGGCTGGCATGGAGGGAGGCTGGGAGGGAGAAAGGCTGGGAGGCTGGGCTACCTTCAGGTCCAGGTGGGCGACCCTGCAGCTGTGCAGGTATCGCAGGGCCTCCAGGATGTGTCTCAGGTACAGAGTCACCATCGCCTCTGTTAGGCTGCCCCAGCTCACGATGTAGTCCAGCAGGCGACCCTGGCCAGCCCTGAGGGAGGCACACACCAGGGAAGCTCAACACCAGGGAACCCAACACCCCCAACACCCCCAACACTCATCCCCAACACCAACACTCATCCCCAACACTCATCCCCAACACTCACCCCCATCCCCAACACTCATCCCCAACACCCCCAACACCCCCAACACTCATCCCCAACCCGCATCCCCAACACTCATCCCCAACACCAACCCTCATCCCCAACACCCCCAACTCTCATCCCCAACACCAACACTCATCCCCAGCATTTGAATGTAATGTGAGTCCCCGTACAGCTCCATGATGAGGACGTAGCTGGTGGGGGTGTGGTAGGTGTCCAGCAGCCTGGCCAGGTGAGGGTGTTCCAGCTCCCTCAGCAGCAGCACCTCTCTCTGCACCTGCTCCCGCCTCAGCAGACGCTTGTTGACATGTTTAGCCGCTACGCTGCGCTGGGCACCTCGCTGCTCACAGCGCCGGGTCACTGAGAACCTGCCCCTGCAGGGGAGAGAAACACACCTCTGACCCTCCACATGGAGATACACACACTAGAGAAGAACTACAGTTGTGGTCAAAAGTTTACATACACTAGTGAAGATCATGTATGCCATGGCAATATAGGGTTTTCAATAAACTCTACAACTCTTATTTTTCTGTGATGGAATGATAAGGAGCACATATTTCTTTGTCACAGAAAACATTCATGAAAAATGGTCCTTTTACGAATTTATTATGGGTCTTTTGAAAATGTGTCAAAATCTTCTGGGTCAAAAATATACATACAGCACCTTGAATTACCAATTTGGTGATGTAGAAAAAGTTGTTTCAATCCAATTTGCTTTTTGGCATGGCCTCCTAACTTCTTACGAGTGATTATGATTGACTCCAGCTGGTGACTTCTTTCAGTCCATGTAAATAGGGCTTGTTTGACACATTCACTAGACTCAGCCAGAAATACTACAATGGGAAAGTCTAAGGAGCTCAGCACGGATCTGAAAAAGCGCATCATTGACTTGAACAAGTCAGGAAAGTCCCTTGGAGCCATTTCAAAGCAGTTGCAGGTCCCAAGATCAACTGTGCAAACAATTGTTTGTAAGTATAAAGTGCATGGCACAGTTGTATCATTGCCACGATCAGGAAGAAAACGCAAGCTATCACTTGCTGCTGAGAGAAAATTGGTCAGGTTGGTCAAGAGTCAACCAAGAACCACCAAAAAGCAAGTCTGCAATGAGTTGGAGGCTGCTGGAACACATGTGTCAGTGTCCACAGTCAAGCGTGTTCTACATCGCCATGGGCTGAGAGGCTGCCGTGCAAGAAGGAAGCCATTACTCCAGAAGCGGCACCTTACGGCTCGACTGAAGTTTGCTGCTGATCACATGGACAAAGACAAGGCCTTCTGGAGGAAAGTTCTGTGGTCAGACGAAACTAAAATTGAGCTTTTTGGCCACAATGACCAGAAATATGTTTGGAGGAGAAAAGGTGAGGCCTTTCACCCCAAGAACACCATACCTACCGTCAAACATGGTGGTGGTAGTATTATGCTGTGGGCCTGTTTTGCTGGCAGTGGAACTGGTGCTTTACAGAAAGTAAATGGAATAATGAAGAAGGAAGACTACCTCCAAATTCTGCAGGAAAACCTAAAATCATCAGCCAGAAAGTTGGGTCTTGGACGTAGTTGGGTGTTCCAACAGGACAATGACCCCAAACATACATCAAAAGTGGTGAAGGAATGGCTAAATCAAGCTAGAATTAAGGTCTTAGAGTGGCCTTCCCAAAGTCCTGACTTAAACCCCATAGAGAATATGTGGACTGTGCTGAAGAGACAAGTCCGACTCAGAAAACCAACAAATTTAGTTGAACTGCACCGATTCTGTCAGGAGGAGTGGTCAAAGATTCAACCAGAAGCTTGCCAGAAGCTTGTGGATGTCTACCGAAAGCGCCTAATTGAGGTGAAAATGGCCAAGGGACATTTAACCAAATATTAACATTGCTGTATGTATATTTTTGACCCAGCAGATTTTGTCACATTTTCAAAAGATCCATAATAAATTCATAAAAGAAAAAATTTTCATGAATGTTTTTTGTGACAAAGAAATATGTGCTCCTTATCATTCCATCACAGAAAAATAAGAGTTGTAGAGTTTATTGAAAACCCTATATTGCCATGGCATACATGATCTTCACTAGTGTATGTAAACTTTTGACCACAACTGTACATACATGTAGTAGTGGTTGGCCAGTGGGGAGTATGAATACAGTGACTGTAACATGTGACTAATGTCATAAACACATTGAACTAAAATGTTCAAAATTACTTATTAAAAAAGCAGTAAGAACATAGTTTTTACCTGCCCAGTTCTGTGGTCTCAGTGTAAAACAATTCAAAGTTATTCTTCCACAGAACGTCACTCCCAATGTTGTTGACATCTATAAAGAAGATTTCTTTATAAGATTTTCTTGTACGTAGATATATATCTTTGATGATTTTAACTTAGCGTGCCAGTTTAAAATGACAGAATGTTAGTGTGAAGGTCAGAGCTGGTCAGCAGACCCCCCCCCCCCTCCCTCACCTGACACCAGGAGACAGGCTGAGGAGCAGGTGGTTCCTGCTGCACTGCTGGCCACGCAGGTGTACACCCCCCCATCCTCCACACACACCTCCACGATCTCCAACGTGGCCTCACCCGTGTCACTGTTAGGGGCCGAGAGGTCAGAGGTCACGAGCAACTCACCACGGAACACAAGCATTTAGGGCAGGTCTCAACATTACCACACGAGAGACTAATTGATTACTATTTGATTACTAATTAAAGCTCCTTAATTAAGAGGATTGCTGGTCAGTAAGCACTTTGAGCATGTTCAGAGCATAATACTGCATGCCAACGCTCTGATTAGGGCTGTTGAGAGTGTACGGCAGGTGAGTCTCCAGCCAGTGGAGGCGGTGTTTCAGGCCCCCCCTGCTGCTCACCTGTATCCCAGGCAGAAGCGTCCGGTGCTGGGCAGCAGGGCCTGGTCGGGGCCTCTCCAAGACACAGAGGCTCGGGGGACACCACACACCTTCCCCCTGAGAGTGACGCTCTCTCCACACGCACACACCACATCACTCAGAGGCAGGACGAAGTCTGGAGGCCCTGCTGGAGGGAGAGAGGCAGAGCTGAGGCAGAGCTGAGGCAGAATGGAGACTATGGGAGGGACAGAGGCTGAGAGCAGAGAGTGGAGTCAGAGGCAGAAGAGGCAGAGCTGAAGATAAAGACACAGAGAATGAGGCAGAATAGAGGCAGAGTTGAAGATTAAAACACAGAGAACGAGGCAGAATAGAGGCAGAGCTGAAGATAAAAACACAGAGAATGAGGCAGAATAGAGGCAGAGCTGAAGATAAAGACACAGAGAATGAGGCAGAATAGAGGAACTGCAGGAAAGAATATTGGATTGGGCAGAATATAATGTTAATCTTTCCTAATCCAAACCAAAGTTCCAACATTTTAAACTGAACCCAGGACAAAGATATGAAAACTTACCATCATGTATGTAGTTGGGATTCAGAAGCTAAAAGAAAACATAAAATAAAACATGAGAAGCTGAATATTAATAGTGTAAATAACACTACAACCTGCTATCACTAGAATGAATGTATTCTTAAACTAACAGTGTTTCAAAGGCTCAAGTAGAAAACATTGGGCTCGCCCGTCTACCTTGACAGACACTTTATTAGCCAGACTGTTGTAAGATCTCCGGTAGCCGTTCTCCTTCCCGCTGTCCTTATCTCTCTTCTCTGTCTTCCTCCTTAGACGAAGGGCAGTGTGCCATGATGTCCATTTCCTGACCAGCGTAAAAACAAAGAGTTGATCCTAACACCACAGTACATACCAGCCCTGACAGTACCAACATTCACTCATCCCCAACACCCACTCTCATCCCCAACACCCACCCTCATCCCCAACACCCACCCTCATCCCCAACACCCACTCTCATCCCCAGCACCCACCCTCATCCCCAACACCCACCCTCATCCCCAACACCCACCCTCATTCCCAACACCCACCCTCATTCCCAACACCCACTCTCATCCCCAACACCCACCCTCATCCCCAACACCCACCCTCATCCCCAACACCCACCCTCATCCCCAACACCCACTCTCATCCCCAACACCCACCCTCATCCCCAACACCCACCCTCATCCCCAACACCCACCCTCATTCCCAACACCCACCCTCATCCCCAACACCCACCCTCATCCCCAACACCCACCCTCATTCCCATCCCCAGCATTTTATGTAATGTCAGCCCCCATACAGCTCCATGATGAGGATATAGCTGGTGGGGGTGTGGTAGGTGTCCAGCAGCCTGGCCAGGTGAGGGCTTTCTTACTTGACGGTTCCTTCGGGGTGTTCGGGGGAGACGGGGGAGGTGTGTCCGAGCACGTGACCGGGGATCCAGCCCTCGGCGGCAGGGCCCTGCTCTGTAGCAGCGCGGAACACCAGGAACATGTTCTGCTGGTTACTGGCCATCATCTGGACCACCTCCCCCTGGAGCACGCTGATCTCATCCTCCTTCAACGCCACGTAGTCCTGGGTCACCAACATGGTGGATACACTACTGCTGCTGCTGCTGCTTTCACTCTGGGGGAGGGCAGGGGCAGGGGAGGGAGGGGAGGAGAGGGAAGGAGAGGGAGGGGAGGAGGAGAGGAGAGGAGGAGGAGAGGAAGAGAGAAAAGGAGAGGTGAGGAGACGAAAGGAGGAAAGGAAACATGGAGGGAAGACCCAGAAAGAGAGGTGGGAAGAGAGATGAGTAGATGAAGAGGAGGGAAGAGAGATGAGTAGATGAAGAGGAGGGAAGAGAGATGAGTAGATGAAGAGGAGGGAAGAGAGATGAGTAGATGAAGAGGAGGGAAGAGAGATGAGTAGATGAAGAGGAGGGAAGAGAGATGAGTAGATGAAGAGGAGGGAAGAGAGATGAGTAGATGAAGGAAGAGGAAAATACACACAGTTAATCAGAAGTGCATATAGCTGGGTTTTTATGATCTTTTACCATAAATATAAATTGCAAGTCTATTGATCACACTAACAAGTCTACTGATCACACTAACCAGTCTATTGATTATACTAACCAGTCTATTGATTATACTAACCAGTCTATTGATTATACTAACCAGTTTGTACACATGAATGCATGCACGTCATAGAGAAATTATTTGTTACCAAGGCCCAAATATAGAGAGGAAAACAGATCTGGAAAGCTGGAAGAGAGAGATATTGTTGTCCAGTAGCAGGTAAATGTCTACATCCTGTTAGCAAGCTCACGACAGGTGCAGTGCAGTTTGGAATGTGACATGGTTAGTGTGTCTGGACAGAGAAGCCTCTTCTGAATCAACACTGACAGAAGCATTTGAATCACAGCAGGTTTCTGCACATCAAGATGTTGCCGGTTCAAATCCTCCCTGGATTCAGATTCAGATTCAGATCGCTTTGGATAGAAGACATCTGTCTTCATAGCACTGCTGATGAAACTCCATTTTAACTTTAGAACATGTCTTCTATGACATTGAGAACTAGAAAAATTGAAGAAAATCTTCTTTGATGGATAAAAAAAAATCATTTGCGGAAAATATTAGTAAGAAAGAGTTAAAAAGTTCGACAGTAAACGAGAGAGAGAGTGAGCAGAGTAGAACGGCAGAGTGTCAACATAAACAGACAAACTCTGATTTTGGTTTGTCAGGGGTTTGGTAATCCTGTAAGCGGTACAGACCCAGGGTGTTAGCCAGGCGGTGTGCTAGTTCAGGTGTTAGCCAGGCGGTGTGCTAGTTCAGGTGTTAGCCAGGCGGTGTGCTAGTTCAGGTGTTAGCCAGGCGGTGTGCTAGTTCAGGTGTTAGCCAGGCGGTGTGCTAGTTCAGGTGTTAGCCAGGCGGTGTGCTAGTTCAGGTGTTAGCCAGGCGGTGTCCTAGTTTAGGTGTTAGCCAGGCGGTGTGCTAGTTCAGGTGTTAGCCAGGCGGTGTGCTAGTTCAGGTGTTAGCCAGGCGGTGTGCTAGTTCAGGTGTTAGCCAGGCGGTGTGCTAGTTCAGGTGTTAGCCAGGCGGTGTGCTAGTTCAGGTGTTAGCCAGGCGGTGTGCTAGTTCAGGTGTTAGCCAGGCGGTGTGCTAGTTCAGGTGTTAGCCAGGCGGTGTGCTAGTTCAGGTGTTAGCCAGGCGGTGTGCTAGTTCAGGTGTTAGTTGCTGCACAAGGCCGAACTGAAGCCTGGGTCTCAGGTAGGGCTCTTACCCCGTTGCTCTGGATGGAGTGTATGGACTGCTCACTGGTAGATGAGCAGGTGCTCATGCGGTCTATGTCCTTGCTGTGTGCAGACTGGCGGCGATGGTGGCTGTAACCATGGCTCCCCCATCCCAGGGAGTCCCCACCATCACTGGGCCAGGAGAAGGAACCAGGCCTGCTGGCTGGGGAGGCCGGGACAGAGGCCCAGTAAGAGGGGCCTTTCTGGGTCTGGCTACTAGCCATGGGACTGTCCTTCCCCAGACCTCCAGGAGACACGGGGGAGTGAAAGGGAGAGGCAGTCCCCACCCTGGTGGTGTTCAGCGGGGCCACAGGCATAGGGTCTTTGTGCCCCTGTCTGGGGCTCCCATCTGCACCAGGCACCATGCGATTGCAAGGAGGACCATCCTGGACCCTCATCATGG
Source organism: Neosalanx taihuensis (assembly GCA_030340665.1). NCBI lineage: Eukaryota > Metazoa > Chordata > Actinopteri > Osmeriformes > Salangidae > Neosalanx > Neosalanx taihuensis. The sequence continues at coordinate 1,434,296 of CM059294.1, read as the reverse complement.
GGGCTGCAGGGTCTAGGTCCCCCCCTCTGACCGCAGGGGGGCAAGGGCCGGCAGAAGGAGGCTGCAGGCGGGGGGGCCACGTACCTGCTGTCCTGTCGGGCCCCTCGGGGCCCGGGGAATGGTGGTGGTGGACGGGTTGGGGAAGGCGGGAGGAGGGCTGGGGGATGCGGGAGGTCCGGGAGCGGGGGCCGCACAGGGACGATCCCCCTGCCAGGACGGAGCTGGAGCAGATGCCACCGCTAGGGGGCGCTCCTGCCCCACCCCCACCCACATGGTTCCTCTGGTACTCAATGGGGGATGTCAGAGCTGGGGTGAGGGATAGAGAGGGAGCGCAGTGAGAGGGGGGGAGAGCAGGAGAAGAGAGAGGGGGGGGAGAGAGGGCAGCGAGGGGGGGGGAGGGGAGGGAGAGCGAGAGTAGAGTAGAGTAAGAGAGAAGAACACAGAAGGGGGAGAGAGAGAAGGTAAGAAGAGAGGAGAGCGGGAGGAGAGGGGAAGAGGGGGAGGATAGAGAGAGAGAAAGAAGGGGGAGACAGAGAAAATGAGAGGAGCGAGGGGCAGACAGAGAGAGAGAGGGTAAAGAGAAGATTAAAGAGAACCAGAGAGTAATGGACACATCCGTCAGTGTGGGGTTTCCTGATGTGGAGAAGGTCGGCGGCTTGTTTACCGTTGAGGAAGTTGCGCTGGTTCTCCAGGATCTGGCTGATGTGGTGGATCCACACCTGGCTGACAGCAGAGCTGGGAGACTGCAGCATGAAGCTCTCCACAACTCCACTGGAGGAGCGAGAAGTCAGCAGGAACTTAGCTGGATCATCTGGGCTCTCCTCCAGACCAAGACAGCTCACCTGGACACAGACACACACAGACACACACACAGACAGACACACAGACACACACACACAGACACACACAAGATTCTTGTTTGTTTACATTGGAGGAAATGACCTCAAAGGGAACTATAGGTTCACGTAAATATACAAACCCCAATCTTGCTACTCTGGAGTGTCTCTGAGTGATTTGAATATTCACTCATGTACACTAGAGTATGCTACATGCTAACAGCAATATACTGTAATGTATACTAGAGTATGCTACATGCTAACAGCAATATACTGTAATGTATACTAGAGTATGCTACATGCTAACAGCAATATACTGTAATGTATACTAGAGTATGCTACAGGCTAACAGCAATATACTGTAATGTATACTAGAGTATGCTACAGGCTAACAGCCAGCTACCTTGATGCTGTTCTTGAAGAGGTATCCTGGGGTGGTGTAACCCTTCTTCTTGTCCAGCGGCTCACTAAAGATGACTATCTGCTCAAAGAGGAAGACCCTCCTCTCCTTCATCCTGGAGAGGAGGCCACTGTCCTGGTCGGACACCATGAAGGTGTCCTGGAGGAGGAGGCGGCCCTGGGCTACGATCTTCCCCTGGAGAGGAAGAGGAGGGGCAGAGCCAGTCACAACAACACTCCTGGAACATTCTGGGGTTTCTAACCAGACACCAAAGTCTAGAAAAGTTTAACTTCTGGGTCTGTGTAAAGTGTATGACTAATCAGAACACACAGGGTACAAATCAACACAAAACATGGGTGTCTTTCCCTGCAAGACAAGACAAGTACTGGGAAATATACATGTCATTAGTGAACCAGGCTTCATTAAGGAAGACACTGACATCTGCTGGAAGTTCACATATCAGTAGTTTAAATATCTGTGATGAGATTCTTCAGACAGAAGTGACTCTGGTGCCTCAGATGCCACAAGGCTTCTGATTCAGACGCTGCTCAGCCTCACCTCAAAGCCTTGCAGCCGACCCACATTCATCATGTCGTTGCATGTTTTGGGCACGACACACATGACCTCCACTGCTTTCTGACAACACACAGGGGAACACTGGATTAGATTCAACCTCATTATCATTATGCAGAGTACAAGTACAGAGCTAATGAAATGCAGTTCGCATCTGACCAGAGTATGACAATACAGTATTTTATATACCGTTATATCGTGCAAATTAAGTGAAGCCATGATTTAAAAAAATAAATAAGAATACAATAGTGCTAATACATGTATGTAAAAAAATAACATAAAGCTTAGTCAACAAACAGGAAGTGAAGCAGGTCTTCAGACACAGAGAGGAACCACCAAACATGTACACATCCTTACAACTCAGCTAACACTTGTATAAGAGCACACTTCTAACTATACTAGAGACACGTGTCAAATAACTGTTTAAAAAAAACATAAAAAGATAACAATAACTGTAGAAACTCTACTGGGATCTGATGAAGACACTTTAGATATTGTGCATGAAGTCCAGTCATCAGTGGTGCTGATCTCACCTCCAGCTCAGCAGTGTCAACTCCAGCCTTCTTAGAGAACTTGAGGAAATCCTGGAGGGGATTTAAAGATAGGAGAGAATTAATGCGTGTGACTAGTTTAGTGATGTCTTTGTTTCAGCTCAGTTCCAGCTTTAGAGGTTCAACATACAGAACATAAATAACGACTGTGTTCTGGACAAGAGCCAGAACACTTCATGAAGGTGTTAGATAGAAGGGTTGTGAAGGCTATGTTACTAGCTGAGGGCTAGCTGTTAGCTGTGTTGTTCACCTTGAGGAGGAGTTGATACTTCATGATGCGTTGCACCGGCTTAATGAGCAGGTCTGTGAGCTGTAGTCTGTGACCCAGACGCTGCTTCAGCTCCTGAAACACACACACACACATTAGACACACATTACACACACATAACAACACACATTACACCCCCCACACACATGCATGTATACACGGACAAAGAATACAAAAATACTTTCACAAGTCTGCTTAAACTACACAAGAACACACACACACTGGTGCTTAAACTTGCCGACCAACAAAAAACCACAATCCAGGAAAAGTCTATTCATCCATATCTTGATTACCGTCCAATCTACAAGCAGATCTGGAATCTTAAAGACTCAAAATGTACAAACAAACAAACAAACACTCAAACAAACAAACACTCAAACAAACAAACACTCAAACAAACAAACACTCAAACAAACAAACACTCAAACAGCCCTAATGTATGTCCTGATCACAGGGTTCTCACCTCAAAGTAGGTGTCGATGTATTCAGACACGATGTGCTCTGACTTGGGCTTGTTCTGGCAGTAAACTATGTACATGTGCAGCCTCCTTTCCTGAGGAGAGGACAGAGGGTCAGAGGTCAGAGGACAGAGGACAGAGGGTCAGAGGACAGAGGGACAGAGGACAGGGGGTCAGAGGACAGAGGTCAGAGGGTCAGAGGACACAGGGACAGAGGACAGAGGGTCAGAGGGTCAGAGGACAGAGGGTCAGAGGTCAGAGGGTCAGAGGACATAGGTCAGAGGGGTGCAGGTCAAAGCCGCACACCCACAGCCAATAGGAACGGAAAGCCTTGCTCACCTGTTTGACGAACAGTGCAGCTAGCCTATCAGGATCCTCTAGACATTTCTCCAGCTCACCCAGGAAGAAGCTGAGGACAAAACAAGAACAACATCAGGAGTGTTGCTGGGGGAATGGTTCATGGTGAATGGTTCATGGTGAATGGTTCATGGTGAATGGTGAATGGTGAATGGTTCATGGTGAATGGTTCATGGTTCATGGTGAATGGTTCATGGTGAATGGTTCATGGTGAATGGTTCATGGTGAATGGTGAATGGTTCATGGTGAATGGTGAATGGTTCATGGTGAATGGTTCATGGTGAATGGTTCATGGTGAATGGTTCATGGTGAATGGTGAATGGTTCATGGTGAATGGTTCATGGTGAATGGTTCATGGTTCATGGTGAATGGTTCATGGTGAATGGTTCATGGTGAATGGTTCATGGTGAATGGTTCATGGTTCATGGTGAATGGTTCATGGTGAATGGTTCATGGTTCATGGTGAATGGTTCATGGTGAATGGTTCATGGTTCATGGTGAATGGTTCATGGTGAATGGTGAATGGTTCATGGTTCATGGTTCATGGTGAATGGTTCATGGTGAATGGTTCATGGTTCATGGTGAATGGTTCATGGTGAATGGTTCATGGTTCATGGTGAATGGTTCATGGTGAATGGTTCATGGTGAATGGTTCATGGTGAATGGTTCATGGTGAATGGTGAATGGTTCATGGTGAATGGTTCATGGTGAATGGTTCATGGTTCATGGTGAATGGTTCATGGTGAATGGTGAATGGTGAATGGTGAATGGTTCATGGTGAATGGTGAATGGTTCATGGTGAATGGTTCATGGTGAATGGTTCATGGTGAATGGTTCATGGTTCATGGTGAATGGTTCATGGTGAATGGTTCATGGTTCATGGTGAATGGTTCATGGTGAATGGTTCATGGTTCATGGTGAATGGTTCATGGTGAATGGTGAATGGTTCATGGTGAATGGTTCATGGTGAATGGTTCATGGTGAATGGTTCATGGTTCATGGTGAATGGTTCATGGTGAATGGTTCATGGTTCATGGTGAATGATTCAGCAGTTTCTCAGACAAAAGTGAAGCCTCCTAGTTCTAGGCTGAAATACAAAAATACTATGAAGATCCTCAATGTAAAAAGTTTCAGGCTACTGTGTTACTGAAGGGTTTAGGATGATATGTATAGTTATTAAAAGCTTTGCATTTGTAAAGTAAATCAAGTAAAGAGAATAGTAGTTGTAGTTAGTTTCCCCCCAGGTCATGAGGGAGATGGAGCAGCAGTCCTACTCTTTGTGCCAGTCGTAGATCTGGTGGATGTTCCCAAACACCATCTTCTCTTTGCCTCTCATGTCATCAGGAACACCTTCCTCCTTCATCCTGGAGATGTAGCCCTGGACCACACACAACACACACAGTCAGCACACACACACACACAGTCAGCACACACACACACAGTCAGCACACACACACAGTCAGCACACACACACAGTCAGCACACACACACAGTCAGCACACACACACAGTCAGCACACACACACAGTCAGCACACACACACACACACAGTCAGCACACACACACACACAGTCAGCACACACACACAGTCAGCACACACACACAGTCAGCACACACACACATTCAGCACACACACACAGTCAGCACACACACACAGTCATGACACACACACACACACACACACACACACACACACACACACACACACACACACACACACACACACACACACACACACACACACACACACACACACACACACACAGTCATGACACACACACACACATCCAGTGTGTATAGTTCAGTTCTCACCTCCACCACTGATCCCAGGTCTCTGACGTAGTCCCTCTCAGTCTCCACCAGTTCCAGCAACACATAGCTACAGAGGAACAGAGTTAGCATGTACATATCTGCAGATATAGAGCGTTAGCATGCAGCCGTTAGCATGCAGCTGTTAGCATGCAGCTGTTAGCATGCAGCTGTTAGCATGTAGCTGTTAGCATGCAGCTCTTAGCATGTAGCTGTTAGCATGTAGCTGTTAGCATGCAGCTGTTAGCATGTAGCTGTTATCATGTAGCTCTTAGCATGCAGCTGTTAGCATGTAGCTGTTAGCATGTAGCTGTTAGCATGCAGCTCTTAGCATGTAGCTGTTAGCATGCAGCTGTTAGCATGCAGCTGTTAGCTGGTCTGGATGATGAACTCACTGGCGCCTCTTGAGGAGTCCAGCCTTGTGCTCGTCCAGGGGGGAGGAGAGGGAGGGACTGCTGACCTCCTCTGGCCTCACCGGCAGGGTGTTGGGGCGATCCTCCAGAGACTGAGGAGGACACAGGGAGGTTAGAACAGCCCATCTAGTATGGTACAGTACAGTACTGTACATATAGGACAGGGAGTAGAGGCTGTGGTAGAGGCTGGAGTAGAGGCTGTGGTAGAGGTGGTGGTAGAAGTTGTGGTAGAGGCTGTGATAGAGGTGGTGATAGAGGCTGTGATAGAGGCTGGGGTAGAGGCTGTGATAGAGGCTGTGATAGAGGCGGTGATAGAGGCTGTGATAGAGGCTGTGGTCGAGGCTGTGATAGAGGTTGTGGTAGAGGCTAGGGTCGAGGCTGTGATAGAGGCGGTGATAGAGGCTGCGATAGAGGCTGTTGTAATAGAGGCTGTGGTAGAGGCTGGGGTAGAGGCTGTGGTAGAGGTTGTGGTAGAGGCTATGATAGAGGCTGTAGTAGAGGCGGTGATAGAGGTGGTGATAGAGGCTGTGGTAGAGGTTGTGGTAGAGGCTATGATAGAGGCTGTGGTAGAGGCGGTGATAGAGGCTGTGGTAGAGGCGGTGATAGAGGCTGTGATAGAGGCTGTGGTCGAGGCTGTGGTAGAGGTGGTGATAGAGGCTGTGGTAGAGGCGGTGATAGAGGCTGTGATAGAGGCTGTGGTAGAGGCGGTGATAGAGGCTGTGATAGAGGCGGTGATAGAGGCTGTGATAGAGGCTGTGGTAGAGGCTGTGATAGAGGCTGTGGTAGAGGCGGTGATAGAGGCTGTGATAGAGGCTGTGGTAGAGGCTGGGGTAGAGGCTGTGACAGAGGCTGTGATAGAGGCTGTGATAGAGGCTGTGGTAGAGGCTGTGATAGAGGCTGTGGTAGAGGCTGTGGTAGAGGTTGTGATAGAGGCTGTGATAGAGGCTGTGGTAGAGGCTGTGGTAGAGGTTGTGATAGAGGCTGTGATAGAGGCTGTGGTAGAGGCTGTGATAGAGGCTGTGGTAGAGGCGGTGATAGAGGCTGTGGTAGAGGCTGTGGTAGAGGCGTTCAGGAAGTCTCCTCATAGACAGCTGGTGCTGCTGACTCATCCCAGATGACTGGTGGGCCTTCACACACTGTTACCACACTGCCAGGCCAAGATCAGCACTGTGTGACAGTGTGTGTGTGTGTGAGAGAGTGTATATGTGTGTGTGTGTGTGTGTGTGTGTCTGTGTGAGAGAGAGAGTGTGTGTGTGTGTGTGTGTGTGTGTGTGTGTGTGTGTGTGTGTGTGTGTGTGTGAGAGGGAGTGTATATGTGTGTGTGAGTGTGTGTGTACACTCTATCTCACCATCTTGCTCTTGACCAGCTCTTCGATGGCGCTGACTAGCTCAGCTGCACTGGGAGTCTCTGAGCTGCCTGGTCTGCTGCCCAGTCTGGAAGAAGCCTGACAAGTGAGAGGGGGGAGGAGAGAGGAGGGGGGGGAGAGAGAGGAGGAGGGAGAGAGGAGGGGGGGGGAGAGAGGAGGAGGGGGGGTGAGGGGGGAGGGAGAGAGGAAGGAGGGAGAAAGAGTCAGAGAAAGAAGAAGGGAGTGAGAGCGATGAGGAGAGGAAGAGGAGGAAGTGAGATGATACAGAAGGCGGAAGTAGAGAGGAGGGACAAAGAAAAGAACACTTAATATTGCTCCTAACATTTATATCCAGTATATATCCAGTATATAGTGTTTACTACCATTAGAAACCATACTACAATTTAAAAGTATTGTGACTCAGCTGACACCATGTTTCAGAGAAGCTCACCATTGATGCTAGGTGGACCCCGACATTCCAAATGCCCAAATTAGGCCTGCGTGGGTGTGTCTCCCTGACAGGGGCCTAAAGGGCCAATCAGACACTAGCGTGGAGGGCACAAGGTAAGGGGGGGCGGGGCTGAGGTTTTACCACCAACAGGGGTTGGGGAAAGGTTGGCGCACACCACCCAAGCCTCCATCTGGGGGGAGGGGGGAGGCTAACCCAGGTCAGACTCTAATACAGGGCAGTAAACCAGGACCAAGCAAGGGAGACACACACACTCACACTCACACACACACACACACACACTCAAACACACACACACACACACAGATGCACACACAGCTCAGGATGGAGAACAGGAGACACTGGAGTGAGATTACAAAATACTATCAGGTGAGATTAGAGGAACTAGGAGACTTGAAGGAGGTGAGATTAGGAGACGAGGAGGAGTGAGATTAGGATATTGAGGATTGAGATGAGAGGGAGTTACATGGACAGGTATGGGAACTGAGATAGAACACAGACAGAACAGAGATCAGTGTGATGCTGAAGAACGATCAACAACAGAGAAGGACACAGCTGTTATGGAGTCAAAGGAAACGTGTGTTTTATAAAGCTCTCTTTAGGAAGTCGCTTTGGATAAAACTGCTGCTAAATGAATAAATGTCAATATCAGTGCACTGCTAATGGTAAATACACGTTAACTTAGTCTAATTAAAAGATTAGTTGATGAAAAGCTGTACCAGTGGGACTGTTCATATGGTTTAACTGTGACAAGGTTGATACATGTTGGCACACTTGTTTTGACCCCTATCCTAGTGTGTGTGTGCATGTCTGTGACTATGTGTGTGCATGTCTGTCAGTGAGTGTGTGTGACTGTGTTGCTGTGCGTGTGTGCGTGCCTCACCTTGTCGTCCTGAGAGTCAGCCTGCAGCAGGCTGTGTTGCTGGATAGCCATGGGGGGCGGCAGGGGTACGGAGTCTGCCCCCTCCTCCCCCTCCTCCTCCCCGCAGCTCTGCATCCCGGAGGAGGACGACTTGGAGAGGGTTCCACTGCTCAGAGCCTCGCTCCTCATCCTCTGTGGAGCACAGAGCAACATGTGTTCACACGTCTACCTCACCTCCACACACACACACATCTACCTCACCTCCACTCACACACACACACGTCTACCTCACCTCCACACACACACACACATCTACCTCACCTCCACACACACACACATCTACCTCACCTCCACACACACACACACGTCTACCTCACCTCCTCTCACACACACATCTACCTCACCTCCACTCACACACACACATCTACCTCACCTCCACACACACACACACACACACACACACGTCTACCTCACCTCCACACACACACACACACACACGTCTACCTCACCTCCACTCACACACACATCTACCTCACCTCCACACACACACACACACACACACACACACACACGTCTACCTCACCTCCACTCACACACACACACACACACACACACACGTCTACCTCACCTCCACTCACACACACACATCTACCTCACCTCCACACACACACACACACACACATCTACCTCACCTCCACACACACACACACACACACACACATCTACCTCACCTCCACACACACACACATCTACCTCACCTCACCTCACACACACGTCTACCTCACCTCCACACACACACACACACACACACACACACACGCACACGCACAAGTCTACCTCACCTCCACACACACGTCTACCTCACCTCCACACACACACACACATGTCTACCTCACCTCCACACACACACGTCTACCTCACCTCCACACACACACACACGTCTACCTCACCTCCA